>JARKIA010000180.1:0-364510 GCA_029289565.1 Mycena galericulata
TCCAAAAGATGCCGAAATCAGGATCAATGTGTGATCCAAACAAATTCATTGCGGAGTTCTGACCGCATTTAACAAAATTGTGAGCTGATAGTAAATTCCAGATCTCCCTTCTACATGTCCTTCCCGCTTCAGTTTAACCTGAAGGCGAGCACACTGGACAGTATATGTCAAATAATGATCCCTTCTGCCAAATGGCTCTGTCCCCATGCGGAAACGATCGGTCACAGTCTGAATTGGGACGCCGATCTTCTCAAATTTTTCTTCTGCCTTGCCAACGCGTTTCTCCATGGTCGGACGCCCCAAATCGGACACCAAGAAGATCCAGCTGTCGAGGGCTGCCAGCGACGCGTGCTATGCACGCTGTGTCGCTCTTTATCAGGCTGAAAGGGCCCGGATTCTACCACCTGGAGAACGTCGCAAGGGCATGCAGCAGTTCTGTGATATCGTCCAAGCAGAGCACTTCAAAGCCCACGGAAAGCAAATCAAGTTGTCATCATCCACTGCGGCCCGCCTAGAGAAGGGTGGCCTTCCAAAGTCACAGTCAAATGCGGCGAAGGGGTGGCTGCTTGCGGAGGAAGCGGAGATCGTGATCGCGTATGCGGTCGAAGTTGCCTCGCGCGGCTTCCCCCTGTCGCATCTCCGGTTGAAGGAGTGTGTAGACGAGATCTGTCGGGGGCGTTTAGGCTCAGAATTCCCTGCCGGCGGTGTCGGCGAGAAATGGACACAGCGCTTCTGCGAGAAGCACTCAGACCGGCTCGAGACGTACTGGACTGCTCCTCTTGACAACAAACGTGGCCGCGCAGTCAATCCTATGACCAATTCCCAATGGTTCGACCTCCTCGAGACAACAATGGCCGGGGGAATGGACGGAGAATTCAAAAAACATGTCACGGGTGAAGATGTTGACGCGATGGATGTGGACTCGGGGGAGCCTGAAGATTTCGTCAAAATTCTTGAAGAGAATACGTACGGTACCGACGAGAGCGGCTTCTTCGCGGCTGGGAATGTCCGCGAGCGTGTAATTGGGGCGCCCGGGAAGCAGCGGCAGTACCAGCAGGCTGATGGTGGTCGCGAGAACACGACAGTCATTGTGACCATTTGCGCCGATGGATCAGCCCTCAGGCCTGCAGCTATTTTCAAAGGCCAGGCGTATCAAGTTAAGTGGGACCAGGATAATCCCACCAGCGCTTCGTACGTCCAATATCCATGAGTTCTTGAACGGAAATCTAACAATATGTCAGCATTGGATATCAGGCCAAAGGCTGGACTGACGGTGAAATCGGCGTCGAATACATCAAGGATTTCGATGCACAAACCCGAGAAAAGGCCAACGGACTCGTTCGTGTCCTCTTGGTCGACGGGCACAACTCTCATTACACCCGTGCCTTCCTGTTGTACGCCCGAGCACACCGCATCCATGTGCTGTGCTACCCTGCCCACGGCACTCATGTTTACCAGGGCCTCGATGTCGTCATCTTCTCGCCGTTGAAGCGGTACTGGACCGAAGAGAAGAACAACTTCGAGCGGACGACCAAGACCAAGCTTTCGAAGACAAATTTCTTGGCAATTTATGGTGCTGCTCATATTCGGGCGTTGACACCACAGAATATCAAGGCGGCGTTTCGGAAGACCGGTGTATGCCCATTCAATCGGAGCGTCGTGACAGAGGACATGATGGCTCCCAGTCTCGAAACTTCGGTCCGCGGGCATCTTCCTGCTGCACCAAGCACCCCAGTCCGCATCATCACTGATGTGATTCACGAGATCGGTCAGAACGCTCGTCGTCGCGCCAGAGCTGCTGATACACCCACGAATACACCACAGACTTCTCTATCAACCACCATGGATGCCGCACTTGCAGCCCTTCGCACAGGTTCCTCTGGATTCATTCTTACCTCCTCACCCATCCGCTCGACATCACATCATACATCGTTTGCGCCACAACCGATATCTCCGCAAAAACAGGCCAAAATTCGGTATGCTGGACTTCTTGAGACGGTTCCTTCTACCGTTCTCGAGGAGAATCTCCAGGCTGCACTCCGCGAAGTTTTGGCAAAGAACGCTGAACAAAAATCTCAGATGATTACGATGCAATCGTGTCTTGTACTCAACGGCGCATATTGTGACGTGGTTCGCGGTCAGCTCGCAGCACAGGAGGAGAGCCGCAAGAAGAAGGCGAAGGGACGCCTGGTAGGTGATGGTTTGCCCCGTTTGTTAACCTCCGCGGACTTTGTCGAGCGAGTCATCGCCTTCCATGATGCGGCTAAACAGAAGGCGGCAGACCTCGAGACGAGGAAGGCGACACGCAACGAGCGTTCCAGTGCAATGGAGGAGTGGAAGGCACTCGAGGCGGACCGAAAGGCGCGTAACGAGGAGATCCGGGTTCAGTGGAAGTCTGATGTCGAAGCCTGGGAAGTCGAGAGGGATCGCGCGAAGGCGCTGCACAAACGGGCAGCGTGGAAGAAACCGTCATTGAAGGGCCTGCTCTTCTCACCGGTTCCGAAGCCCACCTTCATCTCGGAGCCCACCACACCCGGGAACGATGGGCCCGGAGGCGGAGATGACCCGCCAGTGGATCGCGACTCGGACGATGACTCTGATGGTCCACACAGATCTTCGGACTCGAGTGACTCGGAGGCGGAAAGCAGTGATGACGAGGACGAGCTCGACAATGACTCTGAATGAGTAGAATACTTACATACAGCTCAGCGCTTAATTACAGCCTCCTTTGCCATGACCTTCAGAACTGCCATATTAGCCTCTTGAACATACATGCTCCAGTCATTGATACGAGACCACCACTCCTCCCGTTCCTCTCCCGTCATGATCTTGGAACTGGTGAGCGTACATCCATTCCAAATGCGGGGAGAATCGGTGAGAGCCGGCATACTTCCATCGTCTGATTCGAGGACTTCTTCGAGAAGCGAGGAGGCGGCAGCATCTGATTCAGTTTCAGGGAGAATACTGGTGTTGGTCAGAGCTCATATTTATCTCCAAGGATGGTAGCACGCACTTTTCTTCCTCCTCGACTTTGACAGGTGCCTCGTCTGATTTGACTGGCTGAATATCAGTCTGGACTGAAGGATCTGGGATGTAATCATGTGCAAAGGGTTCAGTCATGCAACGGGCCATTTTACACACCTGCGAGGGACATTTTGACCAAGGACAGTGGACGGGGAATACAAAGAGCGTGCACGTAAGCTTGCAATAGTCAGACTGCCGAACGTTGCCGAAGGCCAAATGGGGACAATTGTGTCACGGCCCATTGAGTGTCCCCAGAATTTTCGACTATAACTCTCGCAGTTGTACCTCAAATATTCATTGTCTACAGGGAGTGAATCTCTGACCGCAATTAAACTGATCTATGTCTTCAGAAATTTTAATTTAGTACAGGTGAAAGTGCGGCAGCCCAGTTCATTCTGTTGACCCATTGACCCGTCCATGACTGTATTAGAAAAGCTTGCAAACAAAGTGACTCCTGTGTGAAGCGAACCGGCGACCACCGGGATGTGGTGTAAGAGTGCAGCATAACCACTGAGCCACACAACCATCAAAGCACCTGGTAGGCTGTTCAATATACTGTACGTGACCCACGATCGGGTCAACCCTACAACCGGGTCACCCCGATAATATCTCGGATTGGGCATGATATAGGGCAAATCTGATTAGTAGCATATCTACCTTCACATGTAACAATGATGATCCCAAGAGGAGTAGTCATTTGGGGTAAAACTCACTGAGGACGGAGGTTGTTTTCGCGGCAACCTGGATCAAATGCCATTTTGGGTCATTTTCTAAATCTCTTCTGGTGTCTATCTGCCCCCAAGGGAAACTGAGAGCTCTGAAGTTATGTACAGACCTTGTAACATCTCTGAAGAGTCCTCTGAAGAATGAACCCCAATAATATTGCAAGCAAAGAATGCACACCATCGAGCCCTTCATAAATCTGGTCAACATCCCTGCCTCTCACTTTTTATACTTTATCTGTCCTCCCTGCACGATAGTCCTGAATCCCAAACTTTATGGAATTCATTTCATACATATAAACTTCCTTTGGGAAAAAAGCCGGCCTTGCACAGGCCATATTCAGGTCAAAGTGACGAGCCGGAAGTGAATAGACAGAATTAAGTAAAAGTTTGATTAAGCGCCGTAAAACAATGCGGAATCATGTCAAAACTGAATGTTAACAGCCTAGATGCTAGTTAAATGCAATAGCAGGGTTCCCAGGGCCAGAATGGGGCAGGATGCTCTACAACGTCTGAAATCTAGAGGGAGGACGCGTCGTGATGGGTCTGATGGACCAATCGGAAGCCGTGACCAGCTTGTAGGTCAACCATCAATTACTTGATTTCGACACAAATGATTCGCCGAGGGCACTACTCGCAACGGAAAAAATTGGGAGAGCAGATGAAAACATTAGAAACTCATTTACTCAAAGGTCTGTCTTTACAGATTGTCTGAAAGTGGACTAGTTGAGAAGATATTCTAAGAAAGATTTGGCGTGACCCGTTAAGGGGGCATGTACAGTAAGGGGTCACCTCCCTCTCAAAACAACTGTCTGCTCCCTGATACAACTTCGGTAACATCATCATATAGATAGTGATTCCAAACTACCAAAACTCACAAAGCTCCACAAAGTCATCTAGCAATTTCCCTCTAAAGCCTTTGCTTTATTCAGCTGTAAAACACAAAATAAATTCATAGAGCTATTCTGAACACCATAGAGACAGATGAGCTGGACTATGTATATTTTTGTGAAGAATCTTGGTTATGTAAATAGTTTAACAAAGAGCTCTTCTTTGCTCTATCTCAATGAAGTACTGTGGCTTTTTGAAATCTAATTGTGTATCTGAAATGCCTTGTGGCTCAGGTGCCTACAGGAATTGAAAAACTATGTGAAACTATGCAGCTTGGTGGCAAAACTATGTACAACTATGCAGCCTGGCTGCAAAACTATGTACAACTATGTAGCTTTGACTGGAACTACAGAGTCCTATGGCAACTATGGCAACTACAGCCAACTATGGCCAACTATGGTCAAATCCAGGGTTTGCTGATGTCCTTCACCCGAGAGCAAGTACGATGACACGCGGCGCGAAATTTGAAAACTGCCATCGAAAACGTGTAGATTTTGTATGTATGTGCTGTGACGACGTGTTGAATGCATTCACGCAAGATGTCAGAAATTGAGTAGTATTTAAGGCTCCAACTGTTTCCATTTATAAACGTTTATAAACGGTTTAACCGTTTATATCTACTGTTTAGTTTACAGACCTGCGCAAATGGTAAACAAACTGTTTATAAACGGTTTAAATGGTTCTTACAGTACAACCACCTTTAGGACCATAACAGAGGAGTTTTGAGTAGGTAAGGAGGTCAAGAACGTCATTTTGAATGTGGAAAATAATTGAAACTGTAGAGAGAAGGTTTGTATATAAATTCAGAACGGGCATGTCAGGCCACACAGGTTCGATGGATGGTCACCTGACAGTTCTCACCACCGGAATGCACCATAGTTCATTCTAGGACAGATTGGCGGCTCGGATTATGTTCATGAAGGCTAACACTCACTTGGAAATGCCCCCGGGGTCTCGGGGAGGTCAGCGAATTTATTTCTGAAAATATACCGTTTATAAACAGTTTTAAACGGTTTACGAACCGTTTCCGTTTAGTTTACGGGAATCCGTAAACGAAAACTAAATGGTTGGAGCCTTAGTAGTATTGAATGCAGTGCGAGAAGCGTGTGGAACCGTGAGTACTACTCACCCCGGAAATTCTGATATATTTCTGGCCTCCCAAAAATGTTTCTGAAACTTTTAGTTTCAGACGCGCTCCTGATACGTCTAGTTTAAGGTGCCGGACCGGGCCGGGCCGATGGGTTTTGGGTGGCCTGAAACTAAAGGTATCAAGAGCACGCCTGAAACCTTTAGTGTCAGATTCATTTTTAGGAGGCCCAAAATGAGCCTTTTTACAGAGTGAGTACTAGTAGTAACGAATGTGCAGGCATAGGCAAGCAACGCAGTCACGTTGCCCATAACGAATTCATGCGTTCTAAATCTTCAGTATCTTTCAAGGGACACCGCCAAGGTAACACACCAGATAAAGGAAAATATTAACCTAGGTCAATATGTTAGCGTAGAGTAGATAATTCAGTAGATAATCCAAGCTTGTCAATAGGTGATGAATTTAACTGATGCGAAACTGCCACTGGAGTAGCCACAATCAGCGGGTGTTTCAAATGCCAAATGTTCATTTAATATCTGAGAATTGTGGAAGGGCTGCTGAAAGATAACCTTTCAGTATCCATTTCTGGCAAGAAGAAAGGTGCACTTTCAAAAATTCCTTTGTTCGAACAAAGGAATTTTTGAAAGATGACCTTTCTTCTTGCTGGACATGGCTGCTGAAAGTTGATATTTCAACAGTTCTTTCTTACCTAGCTGATAACAGATAAACATCTTGCCTTTGAAACACCTGCTGATTGTGGTTACTTCGGTGGCGGTTTCGCACCAGTTGAATTCATTACCTATTTGCAAGCTTGGATTCAGCCACTGAATTATCTACTCTATGCTAACATATTGATGTAGGTTAATATTTTCCTTTATCCGGTGTGTAAATGTGTCTACATATCTATTTCCAGACGCCTCTCAGAAAAAAAAAGAGAAAAACCTCGGGGGACTTGCAGGCAGCTGTCGAAAGTGTTTCGAAGCGAGAGGAAACGAGGCCTGTGCGCCCTTCAAGACTGGAAGAAGAAAGTGTGCTCTTATATTATATCGGACAAGGCGAGGGGTACTGAAAAACTAACAGCGGCGGTTGACTTCAGGGGCGGGCTGGGTCCCTTCGCCTCGGTGGTTGCAGACACAACTTCATGGCAAGCCATAATTTTGATTGTTTCCACTTAGGATTGAAGATTCAGAACCCCAGAACCCTGTTTTATCAACAAAATTTTCGTTTCGAACCTTGTTGTACCGTGGGAAAATAAAATGCAAAATTTGGTCGGCTGACCAAAAAAAATAGTACACCTCTGCGAGTCTCTAGCACACCGGAAGTCCTCTTAGCAAGTCATTTCCACGTAAAAAGCGAGTTGAATGGTCTCCATGCTCTTTGACGGCCATTGAGGCCGACACAAGCATAGCATACTTCGAAAAGGGAAATTGATCAACCACACAGCCACCGGTTAATACCGGCCCGGAACGAAAACGCAAAATCTTCCTGACAAAAAACATTTTCCCCATTTTTCAAAAGTTTTACTCCGAGGGATCCATAGAGGACCTTCTTATTGTCCTATTTACACAATAACATTGTATCTCGATAGAAACTGGGGTGTCAGTAGTGATTTCCAAATCAGGACGAAAACTTGAAGTTCTGACTGCAACCATATCAATCACAGCAAGAGGACACGATGTGTGTATATATAGGAGATCGTCTGGCACGCGGATTCCGGAATGGGATAATTTTTCTTCGCACTTTTGGGCTGTTTATTTCGGGAACTAACGGCAGTTTTCGAACGAGTATGCATTTCCAGATGATTTTCTCCCCGCAATCCGGCAATGATATTATATACGCCCCGAGATCTGCCAAATTATGAACGGAACAACGGGCGAGGACATTTGTTTGAACTCGCGGCAGTACTATAGTAACTGGTTGCGTTCTGCCCACTTCTGATCCATTGTCGAAATTGGCAGTAACGTACGTTGCACGAGTCGGGTAGGAAATGTGCCGGGTGTCGGAAATGTGCCGGTTGAGCAGGAAATAATGCACAGGGAGGCGAGACATAAGAGATCAGCACGCGATGCGCTAGAAACCGATGTCGCCTCAGCATTCGTTAGGAGTACGCACACGAATACTCGGCTATCCCCTCAGGCGGCGAGAATACCGGCAAAGCCGGAGACATGACTCTGAAGATCGAAGTTTTTGCGGGTTCAGAACTGATTCGGGTATCCCGAATTGATTTCAGTCTAGAGAGGAGGGGAGCTGCAAGGCGAGCTGGATATCTCTTGATGCGGGGAACGTCTTGGCTTCTGGCGGACCAGAGAGAACAGTGCGGAGTTGCAGTGCAAGTTTGCTGTGCATGAATTCTGCAAGAACTGTTGCGTGGGCATGGGGGAAGACGGACGCAAGAAATAGACGTCGGCGCTACTTTTTAGTGGCCTTGAGCAGTCCTGGGACCATGATGTGTGTGAATTCTGCAAGAACTGTTGCGTGGGCATGGGAGAAGATGGACGCAAGAAATAGACGTCGGCCGGCGCTACTTTTTGGTGGGTCTTGAACGGTCCTGAGTCCATCATGGTCCGTGTTTGGAGCGGCCCGTAAGTCGACGGAGTCCCCCAAAGCTTAAGTCTGATCGGGCGTCTCCAGCGGTCCTCGTTCCCAGAGTATATAAGGGAGGGATAAACCGAATCAATGGTAAGACCCAAAATGTGGTCGGCGGAACCTGGAATGCTAAACTGAGGTGATCGCCAACATGGGAATACTTATTCGAGGCGTCTACTCAAGATACGAGTAATTTTTACTCCCGGGTGCCTCGCCTCTGTCTAATACAAGAGCTAAGTACGCGGTTAAACTATCCAAGGCGGGTTGCAGCGTTGAAATGGAAATGGAAACAGGAAATGTCCTACTTACCCCAACGTAACTGTGTAGGACCAATATAGCACCAGGCACTGTTTACCAGCAGCGGCGTATATAGCCCTCGGACAGCATTCGGATAGCCTTGTACTTCTTTGACGCCTTGCGTCAATTTGATTGTGAATTTCTAAGTTACGCCAGGAAGGCTATGTAGCCGTATTGCCGAAGCAAGGGTGCGTAAGGATTATACAGGAGGATGGGGATGAACTATTTTGAATTAAGCGCCTTCTGTATAGCTCTTTACAGCTTTAGTTTACCTTATATACAGCCGATGTTTCTTCATGTAAAAATCGTTGTTTCCCCGGGTTTCGCTGCGAAGTCTCGTGCGACTCCCAGTTTCGACAAAATATACATCTCTGTGAATTGAAACGTTACATCTTCGTCCCAGCTCACCTGCTACCCCAGCTTCGGTTACAATTATCGACACTTTTGCAGGCTTACCATCATGTTGAACTCTCATATCAATCCATCTTTCACTATCGCCACCCAATCCGCCGGCTCGCTCGGAGCGAAGACGCCCACAGTCATAGGTCTCTACGGCGTGCCTGGCTGTGGCAAAAGCTATCTGCTCGATCAGTTGAAGGCAGACGCGGAGCTTGGACAGCACGACTTTGCATTCTATGAAGGCTCCGTTATCATCGACCAGCTTGTTCCCGACGGACTCGTCGCATTCCAGCGTATGGACGACCAGGACAAAACGTGCTGGCGCGAAAAAGCCATTGCGCACATCGCCGGCGAATGCGCCGCCAGCGGAAAAATTGGCCTCGTTGCGGGCCATTTTAGTTTCTGGGAGAACGAGTCCGAGGAAGCTGGGCATCGAGTGTGGACTGAACGCGATGCAGCAGTCTTCACCCATATCATTTATCTGACTGTCCCTGCTCATGACGTTGTGGAACGCCGGGGGAACGACCGCCGCCGACAACGATTGGCGCTTTCGGAGGACCATATTCGCAAATGGCAGGAGGAGGAACGGGAGCAGCTGCGTCGTATCTGTCTCCAGGAGAAGATTATTTTCACCACCTCTCCAACTGGCGCAGTCTCCACTCTCATTCGCCATATTCAGCGCCATACAGAGGCGTATAATCTCTTCTGCGCACAAAATAGGCTGGACGAGATTGTTTCCGGGTTTAGGGCTGACAAGATGACACGAAGCACTATGCTAGTATTCGACGGGGACAGGACACTCATCGCCGAAGACACCGGCCAGCTTTTCTGGAAGATCGTGTTGGCCGACACGATGCTCGCTGGGGAAGATCCGCTGAGGATGATGTTCAGCAGTCCATTTGGCTACTCGTACAGGGCGTTCCTACAAGCGGCATTCATTTACGAAGCAGTCGATGCGGGGAAATTCGACAACTACTGCGAGCAGGCAGCGTCTGCCGCAACCCTTCATCCCGAGATCATTTCGTTGCTCAAAGGAGCAACAGAGCGACGCGTCGGGGCCGTCATTATCACTTGCGGGGTTCGTCAGATCTGGGAAAAGATATTGCATGCGGCAGGTCTCTCGCAGACGGTCAAGGTTATTGGCGGTGGACGTATCCAGGACCAACTCGTCATCACTGCTCGATTGAAACGCGAGCTGGTCGCCCGGCTAAGGGATGTTCACGCGATATGCGTCTGTGCCTTTGGAGATAGCACCCTGGACCTTCCGATGCTGAAGGAGGCGGAGAAGGCGATCGTCATCGTCGGCGAGGAGCATAAAAGGAGTCGCTCGATGGACACAGCATTATTGGATGCGATCGTCAATGACGGCCTGCGAGGGAGCCAGTGGTTATTGCCCAGCAATGCAACCCCTCGCCTCGATACCAACCTGCTTCCACTCTTCAAATTTAGTGGTTCGAACTTCATCGACTCGATTGTTCGTTCTTTCGGTCTTCGTCGGGTTCTCCATGCAACGGACGAGTATGCAGCCAAACTCCTGATGACGCCGATGCGAGATGCGCGAATTTCCGGTCCAGCATTGCAAAAGGCGCACGGTAGCGTCGGATGGCACTTAGCGACAACGTTCCTACCAAAGTTGGTTGGATTGGAGGAGGTTCCCATCCCACATGTCCTAGGAAACCAAACAACCGGCCATCGCCTTCGCCACGAGAAGAAGACCGTGATTGTGGCCCTAATGCGCGGTGGTGAGCCGATGGCGTTAGGTGTTCACAAAGCTATACCTCTCGCTATGTTGTAAGTCTGCCGAGTTATTATTCTTTCTTTGGATTTTACTGATCTCAATCATTGAAGCGTCCATGCTAAAAAGCCTGAGGAGCTCAACAACGAGCACGTGAAGGGGCGGGAAACCGTAGTGCTTGTTGATTCGGTGGTGAATAGCGGGAAGTCCGTGGAGGAGTTCGTGCAGCACATCCGTACGCTGGACTCCACTATTCCCATAGTGGTGGTGGCCGGCGTAATTCAGGCTCAGTCGCTCTCCGATGGCATTCTCGGGGATATATTGGCCCGAGACGACAACGTTGGCTTTGTCTCCTTGCGCCTGTCTGACAACAAGTACACTGGAAAAGGCACAACCGATACTGGGCATCGTCTTTTCAATAGCACACATCTTGATTAAGTTTGCGGGCAGTCGATCTTGGCACCTCTTCTCATGGAACGCGACCTGAACACTGATAGTAACGCGCTGTATTCGCTTTACGAATGAATATATCTGCAACTTGTTTGAGTACTGAGGGATTAATCGAGAACAGGTTAGTGAGGTAATGAAGACGAGAATAAAAATAACAGCTGTTTCTCCGTATTCGCGCGTGGGGAGTCGAACCCCGATCTGCTGCGGCATGACATTCGATCGCCCCGCTGTATTCAACGCAGCTGTACGCCGCGCACCACGCACGATTCCTGCTTTTGCTGGATATCTAAATTAGTGCGAGAATGCGGCGAAATTTGCTCGTGGGAGCGAGTTGTGTTGCGAGTTATGCTTTAAAACAATAAGTTACTCGCCGAGCAGATCCGGAAAGAAGGACCCAACGAGAATTAGCTGTTGTAACTTCAAAAATGTTTAAATTTTCTACGCCAGCGATCCATTGGGGCATGGGGAGTCGAACCCCGGTGTGGTCTACTCACTGAGCAGCCGTGGTCCTTGGACCATGCTCGATTAATACCTATATAATTCCTATGTGATTAGTTCATAATCAATTAGAGACGTGTTAATACAGCCGCACGAGACCCGTAGGCAGGGAAAGAGACGATGTTAAGGTTCATGCAAGAGGATTTGAATGGGAAGACTCCTGGAAAAAACAAGGCCGGATACGGTTCTCACTCACTTGGGCGCCGGGAGTCGAACCCTAGTGTGCCGCCTAGAGATACACCATCAGCCGGGAGCCCTAAGTGGCGCAACTGTGCTTCATGCACTACGCCCGATTGAAATCCTTGATGCAGAATCCGCTTCAAATACCCGCGCGAGTTGGGGGATATCGATAGAATTGACCCCGTGTCGGGTACAAAGAGAAGCCTCAGACTAGATTTGACACGGAGTTTGTGGACATGAACTTGAGGGCGAGCCTCATGCGGTCGCCGTTCAAGCCTTCAAGCTTCAAGGGTGGTGGTGGCCGGTCAATGGCTGGTATGGTGAATGACGTGACAAAAATCGGCCGGGACCGGACATCAGATCCGATCAAAGGTAACTCCGGCCCGGACCGCTCCCTCAACGCTGTCTTCCACGAACGGCATCCACAAGATCCGACGAAACCCAGTCGCTGATTCTCCTTCATCCGAATGCCTCTCCTACGCACGCGGCTTCTGTCCAAAATTCATCGGGCGTTGGGCACGGTTGGCGGGTTTACCCATAGATCGCCATCTCTTTGGGTGCGCTATTCGCCGTGACGTCTTCCAGATACTCCCTAGTCCTGCCCAAATCACGAGAGATCACTGTTATTCAAACACAGGAGGATGGTGGCTTGTACCTGACCACTCCTCAATCCGTAATTTCCACGTTTCCCTGTACCGTATTCCCTGCGCTCCGGGGTAGCCGCAGGTCTCTGAGTCGGGCTTACCTGCTGTTTTTTTGAGAACCGAAATCGGGCGGCTCGACTCGGCACCTGTACGCCTCTTAACCCTGGACACACCCGATCTTCCTCCAGGGCTCCCGTTCGACTCGGGGGTAGGCCATCTAAGACGAAGAAACGTTTTTTTATAACTCGTTGGTCAACACTCAGTTCGTGAAAGTGCAATTTGCGCTGAACGCAATTCTCCCCGTTTGGAATCGGCCACCCGTGGGCGCCTCGGCCTATCCTCAAAATTCAATTCCACTTTCAAGTACGACTTCAGCGGGCCTTGCTACAGATGTCTCGCGATCCATTTGAAATACTGGACTCTAGATTTCTTCCACATTTTTTCTGGGTCCGTCTCTCTGCTTGAACATCCACCATCCTCTTCAGCGCGTCCTCCCTGTAATCAACAACGAATTCCTCTCCGTTTTCTTTTGCTCCGCATCGCCTCTTCTCCGCACTCTCCTCCCTTCCACCTATGCCTGACACCGGGGTGGGAATTAAGACCCAACGGCGCTTTGGCACGCACCTGCATACCATCGTGAAATCCCATGATATCCTCTGCAGGCTCCCCGTTCGACTCGGGGTTGGGTCGTATTGGAGGTAAGTACAATTTTTTTGGGTTGCTTCTCGGATGCTCGGAGTGCCAATTGTGACGGTCTCTCGTTGCTGACGGCCTCCCGCCTTCGGCGCGTTTCCGGATATCGCTCTCCGAGATATTTCCTCTTCATCAATTCCTCCCTTCAATCCACGGCGAATCTCAAAGGAAACAAGACCCAATGGCGTTCTGGAATGCGCCTGCATACATGTAGAACAAAACAGTCGCATCTGCTGCAGGCTTCCCCGTTCGATTCGGGGTTGGGTCGTACCAAGAACAATACAGCAATTTTTTTTGGCACTTCTCGGATGCCCGGGGTGCTAATTGTGATCTTACTTTCCATGCGTGACGGCGCGTGTCCGGATATCGCTCTCCATGCCGTGGTCGGGATTTTTCCTTCTCGTCCACTCCTCCCTTAAATCAACGGGGAATCTCAAGGAATTGAAACCCAACGGCGCTGCGGTGCGCACCTGCATTGTAAAGAATCCAATATCGTATGCTGCAGGCTACCCGTTCGCCTTGGGGTTGGTTCGTAGTATAGAGCAGTCGATTTTTTTTGCTGGCTGTTCAATCTCCGTCTGGCCCACTAAAGTGCCATGTACTGTAGGTTCGGGATCGGGGTATATGGATTCTTGGATAGAAGCCCTTTCATTTCATTTACTTTCACACGATGTGGAATGCATACATGCATACGAATGACGATCAGGGTCTGTCAAGAAGATGCTTTTCTCAGAAATCCGTTGATTTGGCAGGTTCACGAGCAAGAGAAAAATTGACACAGAATTCGAATTCGGCCGCTGGGAGTCGAACCCCGAATCTGCGGCAGATATCTTCAAGGTCAATAATTCATACAATACCGCCGTGCATCGTGCACCACGCCCGATTGAATGGTGTAACAAGGAATGGAATGTTGCTGGAGTAAGGTCACATATATAGAGCAACGGGGGTCCCCGCATACCGAAGATGGAAACTTGAATGGACTTCGACTGTGCATCAGCGGGGCCATCCAGGGGCCAATGGTGAGATGAACATATGAGTCGAGGCAAATTCAAAAAGCCACATTATGCTTCAGAATTCGCGTGCGGAGAGTCGAACCGATCCGCTGCTGCACCCCACTGTATTGACCACAGCCGTGCGCCGTGCACCACACGCGATTATTGCGTTTGCTCAGTATCGAAATTAGTGCGAGTGTGCGGCGAGATTCTGCGAATCGAGGGATGATACCTGAGCAAACAGCTACTCGATTGTGGGCACATGGGAGATGAGGTGTGGTATTCAATCGAGTGTGGACACTCACCGCAGATTCGAATCTGAACCGTGCAAAATGCAAGTGGAATGTCGAGGATTACATAAACGATAACTGGGCGCGCGAGTCCGTGCTGTGTAGATTCATGAGTAGAGTTTACTGCACGATGTGTGGAAGCTTTACCGTGCACAAGAAGGTGCAATGAGCTGGGGAAATCTGGATATGGTCAAGAATTTTCAGAAAGGTACCCATCGAAATAGATATCCGGTAGCTCGAACGAGCGAGTTCATACGACAAGGAGGACGCAGCGAGCATTAGTTGGTGTCCCTTGAAAAATGATATCTCCGTCACCAACCATTCGGGTGTGACCCGGTGTGCTGTATGCATGCAGCAGTGGACATCCAAGGTCCCTGGACCATGCTCGATTGATATCTATGTAATGCTTATGTGATTAATTATGAATCGAGGAGAGACACGTTAACGCAGTCTCTCGAGACCCGTACAAGAGGCAGCGGGAGAGATGGTATTGAAGGCTCATGCGAGAGGATATGAGCCGGACGAACCCTGGAGAAAAAAAAGACTGAGGCTCACCTATTCGGGCGCGGGGAGTCGAACCCCAGTGTGCCTACGCCGTTACACATCTTCTAAGTGGCGCAGCTGTGCGACGTGCACCACGCCGTATTCAAATCCTTGCTGCAGATCCGCTTCAAATACCTGAGGGAATTGCGGATAAAAGACTTCATCCCGCGCTGGATAGCTCGCTGGATGCAAAGAGAAAGTACTAGGAGTAAGTTGGACAAGACTTGGCTCCGAGTCGGAGTTTGGATATGAACTTGAGGACGGGCCTAGGTGCGGTTCATGCGACCCAGAGGAGTGGAAAATATTCTGAGATACTCGTATGTCATCTGCATCGATGGCGGTCGCCGTGAGGGTGGTGGTACGGTGATGACGTGACAAAAATTCGGACAACAGATCCGATCAATGGCAACCCCGGCCCGGACCGCTGGCTCAGCGCGTTTGCCTCCTGACCGCCATGTCCCAAGTGCGCCCACCCGTTCCTCCCAGTCACTGTACAGCGTTTGATATCATCCATTTTCTGCAGAAAATAACTCAAGTTGCTCTCGATACGAGGAGTTTACTCCAACCGAGTCCTCAGGTACGCAATTGCAATATACAAAGTGCATCGACCCGAGTTAGATTTGACTTCCAACAGGCATTTCCCGCCGCTTGGCTCATCCGCACAGATGATAAATATGTCATCGACCCCGCCGACTGGAATAGAGACAGTGGTCCACCTATCGATTCACAATTATCCGTCGACTGGGAAGGTTACTACGGAACCCACATTCTCACTCGTGTCGATTTCGGCGTCGAGATTGGTGGAGTCATTGTGCGTCATTACTTCGGTGTTGAGGGCTGCATCGTTCCAGTCGGCTGTCTCCCCGGGGCCGATGAAAGCATCGTCGCATTCACTACAGCGGGACCCTGCGGTGATGACGGCAGGAAGAAGTTCTATATTATCGTCCATTTCGCGCCATTTGAAGGGACCTCCCTCTATTGCTACACACCCGGTTTCCGCAGCCTCGCCGACTTTCATCAGAACCGCGGCGCGATGAAGCCAACCAAGCTCGCCCCAGTGCCTGGAGGAGAAGAGGTAGTCCTGGATAAATTTGTGGACTGCGGTTACTGCGAAAGGCTGGTCGAGGAAGAAATAGGTTCGGTCTTGAATTGGGATCCCTAGAATTGTCAATTTCACCGCGGTAGGAGGTGACGTCTTATCAGCAATAGGTGCTGTGGAGAGGGCGGGTAAAGTGAAAAGAACATTGTTGCTTTTTATATCGCCGTGGACGAATCAGTAGGGCGACATCGAATTATATATCCATGACTCACCGGTATGAATAATATCGCATTTCTCGTGCAAGTACAGGATTGCATTGATTATTTGACGTGAAAGCATCTTGATCATCGCCATCGGCACCCTGCCATGCGGGAATCGTTTGGCATATTCGTCCAAGCGTTCGCCGAGAAGCTCTGTGACGAGACACAAGTGTCTCCCGTTGGGTCCCTGGAGGCGAAATTCGTCGAGTAGATGGAGGTTGTGGCGAAATCCAGGATGGGTAGGATCAGCAGTGAGAACGCGGCGGAGGTAGTCGGATTCGTGGAGTTCAGGTAAATCAGTGACCTCGGCTGGATACGATCGGTTCAGGCAAAAGTAGACAAAGCGAGGACATTACCTTTCATTACTTTCATGGCGGCGTATGTCTCGCTGGACGAAGTGGCGTTGAGAAACTAGTGGTTGTTTAAGCCCAAATCCTGCATACCTCGCTTGAGGTTTAACGAGCCATACGGTGGAGTACTCGCCCCAACCTAGTTTGCGGATGACTTCGTACCGCGCGCCTAGTATATCGCCCGCCTTCATGGGATGATACCCACCTGGCCTGTACTCGGCTTGGGGTTCCTCCCTCCGTAGAGGGGCGGACATGTGGAGCGGGGCCATGGGGATGCGGAGCCTGGAGAAACGAGACAACAGTGCGACGTGGCGTCGAGATAGCGACATTACCGTAGAGCAGACAGTCCAACCCTGTCGTTCGCGTCGTGGTGGTTCGGGGTGCAAGTCGGTGACGGGACTTTTTCACGATGCGGATCAAACGGCTCAACGGACCGGTCGGCAACATCCGATACCTCTCCAGCGGAACAATCCGAACATGTGAGACCCGACACTCCGAATGTTCACTCTGAAGGACTCCATTTCGTTGGCGTTTTCAAGTTCGGCGGAAGATAGGGCGTCAAATCGGGCGGCTGTCAAGACGGCTGGACTCCACGGATAACCCGCCGATGAATTCCAGCTGACGCCAGGCCTCTCCAAGCAACTAGAAGACAACGCCTTCTAGTCATCACTCAACTCTCAGCTTGCATACTCTTCCGCTAACCATTCCTCGCTCGTATACATGTCCTGCCCTCTTGGATTTACTACATTGCGTGCCAAAATATTTCTTCGCCTCTGCGGATGGCACCCGCGCATCCAGTCTGATTCCAGTCACCAATCACTCCGTTTGCTTCTCCTTTCAGAACTCATCCAACGGCCAAGGCTCCGCACACAAACCTCACACCGGAGCAATGTTTCAATCCCTTGAGACCTGACTGTGTTCCGGAACGCACCTGCCTCCCATAAGGAGAGTTCTATCATCTGCATCTGCAGGCTCCCCGTTTGACTCGGGGTTGGGTCGTTTTCGAGTACACAAGATATATATATTTTGCCGACATATCCTCAGATTAGTCTGTCCACTCCCCCGCCCTCTTTTTGGGCCTTACCCCCATAGGCATACCCGAACTTCTCCAGCCGATCTCGTCCGCCCGCGAGCGGAATAATAATATTATTCCACTCGACTTGACGACTTCTCCCCGCCCTTTCCTACCATGGAGCGAGACGCTCTGGAGTCTGGAAAAGCCCCCACAGCGGACCACCTCATCTGCAATCAATGTGTGCCGCCATCCCGACCTTACGAAGGAGAGCCCCGTTCGACTCTGGGTCGGGGTATATACATCCAGGATATACTCCTTTTTTGTCTTCCGTTTTTCTTTGTCGCGGCAGCGCGGTATTCGAAGGCCGGTACGTGGATGAGCTCCTCGGAGTTATCTGGTTTTCATCCCGTTCTCGATTAAACCAGATCCAGCATATTCACGCGCACAACACCAAGAAGACGAAAAAATACAAGCTTGGTCCTGAATTCGGCCGCGGGAAGTCAAACCCTGTACTTACGGCAAACATTCCAACCGGTGAAAGACTATAGTTGGCGCTGTGTACCGTGAACCACGGCCGATTAAATGGTAGGATAAAGAAGAGTGAGAGCCAGACAATTATCAGGCGACGTGCCTCGAACGCATGCAAAGTCAGAAACCCGGATGATATTTTTCTGTGCAGGACGGAGATTCATTAAGGGGCGCGGATCATGGATGTATAAAATAAAAGGCCGGGATTACCACAGGGCAAAAAAAAGCTTTTTCCTTCATAAATTCGAGAAATGGGAAGTCCCGCGATCATGTCCGGGAGAATGTCCGGGGCTGATGTAATGGTCCGGCGGCACAGTCGGCATAGTGATCGATTGATCGCTATGGTCAGCCGCCCCTCATCCAAGGCTCCCGAGCGAGGTCTCACCGTCTCAGTGTGCAGCCTCGAGGTAAACAGCCCATGACCATAGGGATGTACCCCGAACTGAGCGTGCAACATACATTGGCATTGCGCGGATTCAAAGAGGAACTTAACAAGGGGGGTAGCGTGGCATAGCGGCAATGTCACCTCAAGTTCTCTTTTGGTTATGTAATCTGACTTCGGCAGATTTGAACCTGTTCGAACCCTGCCCCCGCCGTTGAGTTTCACTCCGGTAGCCGTGGGAGGTTCTAGTGGGTAGTACGGGCCGGTGACACCGGTCCGGTTTAGTCCCACACTACTTTCTGGAGCCCGCATCGTCGGACCGGATCGTGTGCGTAAAAGCATTCCTACCCTGGTAGCCAATCCTCGGTTTCTCACTTTCTCCGAGGAGCGGTTGTTCTAGACTGGCCCAGGCTCATAACAACACGTGTAATGACGGGCAGGGAAAAATGTACCTGTTATGTTGGCAGTGACTGCGTTGCCCAAAGTCTCCACCAAAAAAAAAAAAAAAAAAAAAAAAAAAAAAAAAAAAAAAAGAGGAACTTAACAGTGAGATATTCTTCTGATGTCTTACAGTCTTACAGGGCGTACATATGGCTCTCTAGTCATACAGGCAAATGTAAGTGGGCGGTGGGCAGCGGGAAAGGCATCGATGGGGAGAAGACGCTCGACTGAATAAAGAGTGCATCTGATGGCCCGTCTGATGGCTTGGTCTCAATTCGAAGTCCGCCAAGCCGCCGGACTTGCCGCCGTCTTTGATCCCGGACTGATTCCCGGACTTCCCAAAACCCATACACATGAATTTGCCCGCAGGGGATCGGCCCGATCTACCGTAGGCTTTTCGGCTGTTACAACACTCAACAAGAAGGCAGCTTCAATACTGGTTCCCAGCCAGGGTTCATGCGCGCAACTGGGAGAAAAAATTAACCAATGAAGACACGGTAACATTCGGCCGTGGGGAGTCGAACCCCGCATCTGCGGCAATCATTTCGACCATCGAAACGCCATAGGTTACCGCCGTGTACCGCACACCACGGCCGATTAAATGGCAGGATAACGAATTGGGTAGGGGAGCTTCCCAAGCTGCGTGTCGCCGAAACGGCCGCCGAGGGGTGCAGTGGTTGAAAAAAATGATCTTCGACTGCATGTCCTTAAAGGAGCCCAAAAAGGCAAGTTCGGTGCGAACGCAAGAAATACAGTGGTGGAAAAAGTGGAAATACAAATTACCTTTGATTCGTGAGCGGGGAGTCGAACCCCGATCTGCTGCTGCATACACTCTGATGATGTATCGAGGGCAGCCGTGCGCCGGGCACCACGCACGATTCCTGCCTGTGCTCGGGATCTGGATTGGTGTGGAAGTCTGCGGTAAGAAAATTCAGGAGTTCGGACTTACATGTACATTCGTCATGCTGCATTTTAAATTCAATCTCCAGGCGGAGAACAAAAATAGCTGGAATGGACTTCAGTGCTATGGAGAGGAAGATTCACACCAACAGGGATGGGCGTGCCGCTTGGATTGAAGAATGTTGAGCGATGCGAGTCGAGTCGGTCGCGAAGGTCCTGCACAGAATCAGCGAATCAACATCAGCACGCGTTGGACCTGCTGTAGATATGGAGGATGTTTAATTGGAATTAGATATTCAACAACGCGCATTGAGGGCAGCAACTCGAAGCTAAGAAAGAAAGAAAACTGAACAAGTTGCTGTGCCGGGTAGCCAGCCAACTCCATCAAAAAGATGAGGGAGTCCAACGAAAAGGACGAACACACGGTACTGAGCGGCAATCGACCCAGCGTTAAAAGAGAACATCGTCCAAAACCATCCGAATATCCGGGCGCGGGGAGTCGAGCCCTGGTGTGCTGCTTGAATCGATTAGCGAAGCCGCCGAAGCGTCAAGGTGGGGGTCTGGTAAAAATGCCGCGGCAGGCGCGCAGCGGTGAGACTGACAATAGAAGGTAGGGGTCCAGCGAACTTGTAAGCGGCGACAACGAGCGGGACGTTCCGGACGATGAGCAAGCGACTCGGAGAGAGGGTGGATGCCTGGTCAGTCAGCCGGATGCGTGATGCGTGATATGCCGCGGTGCCGTGATGGCTGATCGGAGCGAGCGATCCGAGTTCTCTGCTCGTTTAATGTTAGAACTTCGACGTCAGCAAAAACCGCAGGTACAGTACCTTGATATTTCAGCTGCACCGGCACGCGGGTGAAACACGGGTCCGGGGTGAATAAACCTTAGGCGCACTCCACGCAAACGCGCCTATTTTTACCTTGCACCAAATCAATGGGAGAGTCATTGAATCCGAGGAAGTTGGGGAGATGATCGAGTTCGCTTTAATTTGAATTTTATTTCCATTTATAATCCTCTTTGTCCAACTCTGGATGGGCGCGAACTCGATGCTCATATGCCCACAAAAGTACAAAGCAGGTCACCAAAAAAATCTTTGGTACTTTACTACCACTTAAAATCAGAAGGATGAGTAACCCGGCGGTTCATCATTCATCGATCCTTGGGCCCAAGGAGTAACCTCAGGCGCCTCTCGCTGCCGCGGCGCCCTGATCTGGTCCTCCATCATCTTAATTTCCCTCCATTCATCGCTGTCACCCCGTGAAGCTACCGTAGCAATCGACCTCGATGCTGAGTCCCCCTGGGTCAAGTCCTCCGGCTCCCGATTGATTTCTTGCGTTTGCCGCTCAATTTCCATTTGGAGGGCGTGATGCAACTCGGAATCTGTCCGTGCTCTCTCTGTCGACGCAATGGGGAAGGCAGGAGCAGGAGAGAGCGGTTCGTGATCAGAAAATCCGCCCGGCAATATCATGACTACGCCGCTGGGCAGCCTGGTCACAACCGAGTGCAGGTGGCTACTGCCTCGATACGGTGCGTACTGTGACCCGTGTTGTTGATTTGTGGGAGAATACTGGGCTAGATCGTCAGGCAGTCGCTGATGACGCCCAGCGCGACGACGACAGAAGACGAGCATACCGACGGCTGCAGTTAGCATCAGTACTCCACCAATGATTACACCCGCAATCCCACCGACAGGAATGGAGGTCCTGGTTGAGGTTGATGGTGGTGAGGAGGAGCTCCCGGTTCTGGCTGTTCCAGCAGAGGTTGCAAGCCCACTGGAGCTGACGGACGCACTGGAAGGTGTAGATGCGACAGTGGAGGACCCACTTTTAGCCGTAGAACTCGTCGCAGAGCCCGTCGCAGATGAGCCTGTTCTCGAGGAAGAAACCCCACCCTTTTGACATCCTAAAACTCCAGCCGAATTTTGAACTGAAAAAATCTCTTGAGCCGATATTAAATTTCCGAATCAAAAAAAAACACCAACAGCAGGTCTGGCCAGTCGCTTCGAGGTCAAGAAAAATTAGAGGGTGCGAACTCAAAGCCTCTGTACAAATTCACGTACGGCAACAAGCATCGTCATTCGGACAAGCTTCAAAACCAGAGGCACATTGCTGGCCTGATCCAGTACAGGTCTTTCCGTTTGGACAGCACCCTGCCCCATCACAGAATGTGCTGAAGGGGCCAATACAGTAAACAACCTTTATTCAGGGCGGGATGTGGATCGCCATCATACTCTGCGGAACAGCAGCCTCCCCCTACACCCTCATAATTAACATGAGAAGATAGAGAGACGTGAAGACCGACCATCACAGCAATTATCCTCAGGCATGCAGCACCCCGTTTTGTTGCATACGTTGAAACCAGCCTCGCAAGATGGGGACTGGCGAAAGACAAGGAGACCGCGAATGACCGTCTCCCGGGGCCGTTGGATGAAAGGCCTGAGCGGGGTCAGGCGTGCCGCAGGACTCGAAGTACCCTCTGCACCGCAATAAGCAGCCGACAATAGCGTCGCGAATACGAACATCAGAAGGAGGGAGAGCATTTGGGAAAAGTCGTCAGGCACATCGCGGTGCACGCTGCTCTTAAAGCCCCCATCATCGCTTCGAAGGCATGATGCTCGCTGATAATCGCTCTGGGCATGGAGTGTTACGTGGACATTACGTTCTTTTCTGGATAGCTGTTAATCTCCCACCGGGCGAAATACTATAGCAGAATGTGGACATATTGGCACCGCCCAAAATCCCCGGCAAGATTTTGATCATGTAACGTGGACCTTTCAATACTCTGGACCCCGAGCGCGCAAAGTTGTGGGACTTTGAGGAGAAGGTACATCCAGATTGAATCTCCCTCTGATAGGATATGGTGCTGAGCTGCAAGCATGAAAGAGCGCTGTCTTGGCCGGAATTGAACATTGGCAACCAGCCATCTGGAGATCGTTATCCAGAGTGTTCATCATTCCTGAGGCGATGACAGTTGCGTGTTTTTCGCCCCACGACTTTGGCTTCGCGTCATTTTGCCGTGCGGCCCCGTTCAAACTCCGGCGCGATGCCACCGCTGGGAAATGGCGCCGAGGTGCGAGGACCGTAAGAGCTACATACCTTTGGAAATGGGGGAGATGCAGGTGGACATGAAGCGGGGTATCGGACGCTCGGTATCTAGATTGGCGTGTGGACTTACACATGTTATGCAGGATTTTGGATAAAATCTCCAGGCAGAGAACGAAAATAGGAATAGGCTGTAATTGATTTCAGTGCTTTGGAGAGCAGTACTTGCACCGATAGGGGTTGAGCGTGTAGCTTGTATCGGAAAACACCGAACGATGGAGTCGAATCGGTCGCGAAGATGTGCACATGAGGCGTAAGCCTGCACAGAATCAGCAAATAAATGTCGGTGCGCACTGGATCTGCTGTAGATCTAGCGGATGTTAAATCGGAATTAGATATATAGTGAGGAAGAATAAGAACATGCGTTGAGGGTAACAACTTGAAGTTAAGACAGAAAGTGTAAAAATTGCGGCGCGGGATAGCCAGCCAGCTCTGTCGTCGGTATATGTGGCATCACTGAGTCGAAGGAGCAAGAAGATGGGCATACGATAACGAGCGTCAGTCGATGTAACGTTAAATCAAAGAAATGATTCTCGCCTTACCAGTTCGGGCGCGGGGAGTCGAACCCCGGTGTGTTGAATGAATCGGCTACCTGGAGTCAAGGTGAAGCTACTCCATATGCCATCCCCGATTAAAATGTTTGGTGTGAATCTGCATAAATGAGAGTGAGGACAAGGTGACTTCGATGTGAGGGGCAAAGCACGAAATGAGCGAGTGATTAAATCGAGTGTTCACAGAGCACCCCGCGGCCTTCAAGATTTGAAGCCAGTTTGTCGTAACGAAGCGAAAATGTTCGGACGAGAACCCAAGAACGAGAGGATGTAGGGGAGTACTGGGGACTCGAGGGGAGGAGCGGCATGATTCAACATCTAGAAGCAAGTTCTGAAGAAGCTGTCGGAACAAACGGAATGAAATGGACACGAGGGAAAAAGTATCTGCCATCGGTAGTCGCGTGGAGGGAGTCGAACTCAGATCGGTTGCAAGGCATTTGAAGTATTTCACTAGATGCAGCCGTGCGCCGTACACAACGCGATCGATTCCTCCGGTTGCTGGCGGTCCAGATTGGAATGAAAAGGCCGCAGTGAGAGTGAGCTGCTGGATTGGAAATTCGGAAAATTTTGCTTCGTGCACGATGCCGGTTCGGAAAGCATCAGCAGTTAGAACAGCAGGCGCACAATTGCGATTTGTTTCGCCCAGGGTCGGAGCGTCTCGCTGGATAGGCATTCGCGTGGTGGTGAGAGACACATGGTGACGGGACGGACCGGAAAGACCCGTCACATCATGATGCGGATCAAACGGCTGAACGGTCCGGTTTTCCTTTACTCTCATGCAGCAACATCCACGACCTAGCTCCAGCGCAACCGGCGGACGATGCTTCTGAGACTCACGCTCACCTCTGAACGACTCCATTGTACTTAGACTTGTGTTTTCGGCGGAATAGCAGGCGGCTCAACTCGGACGCATGGATAGGAATTGCCTGACGTCGACATAACTTGCCCGCCCATCCAGCAACTACAGGCCAACGCCTTCTGGTCGTCACTCAGCGCTCACTTTGCATATTCTTCCCGCCACCCATGCAATTCCTTGCTCGTATATATGCCCTGTCCTCGTGGATTTCCTACATTGTACGCACGGACCATCCGAGATATTTCTTCGCCTCTTCAAACGTTACCTGCGCATCCTGTATAATTATATCAACCCTCCGTCACCAATCACTCAAATTTAGCCTCCTTCCAGATCTCACCCAACGGTCAACGCTCCGCACACAAACTTCGGACCTGAGTCATACCTCACACAATTCCTCCGGAACCAACTGCGTTTCGGAACGCACCTGCCTGCCATGAATGTCGTCTAGTTTTCTGCAAGCTCCCCGTTCGACTCGGGTTCAGTTTGTGAAATTTCCGTGAGGACGTTTTTAGTTCACGTATCCTCGGTTCAGGTCCGTCCGCTCTCCCACCCTCTTTCTTTTTATGCTTTACCCTCGTAGTCATATCCGCGCCTCCCTCGCTGACTCCATCCTCCGGAGAGGAGATGAATACCATCGTTTGACTCGTCGACTTCTCCCCGCTGAGCGATACACTCTGGAGTCGGGCTAAGCTAGCGGACCGCCTCATCTGCAATTACTGTGTGCCGCCATCCCGACTTACGCAGCGCGCCCCGTTCGATTCGGGGTCGGGGTATGCATCCTGGATGTTATCTTTTGTTGTCTTCCGTCTTTATTTGTCGCGGCAGCGCGGAATTCGAAGGCCGGTACGTGGATGAAGTCCGCGGAGTTATCTGGCTTTCATCCCATTCTCGATTAAACCAGATCCAGCACATTCATGCGCACAACACCAAGAAGGGAAAAAAAATCTCCTTGATGCTAAAATCGGCCGCGAGGAGTCGAACCCCGTACTTACGGCAACCATTTCGACCATCGAAACTCCACAGGTTGCCGCCGCGTACCGTTGGAGAGGTCCTGGGACTCTCGGGGTCGGAGATGAGCCAACGGGGCTCGCAGCGGGATGGGAGGAAGCAGAGAAAACCCAGATGATGACTAATACTACGACATGTGAACCTAATAGTACCAAACCAAGCTGAATGCTCTCGACCACACCACAGTCACCCCCCTCCAAAAAATGTACGAGCGGAGCGATGTACAGGCGCGACCCCGCGCCATACAACTACCCAAAAGAATCTCCTCGACAGTGAGCAACCCACCCATTTGCAAAAGACGCGATTGCCGGATAGAGAAATCCTTCGAAAACAGGTTCGGCATCGGCGATTGCTGCGAGAGCAGCAAGAAAGACGAGTTGATCAGCGGGGAGTTCCATCATCAGGCCCTTATGTTTGTTATCTGCCTGTGGCCCCCAAGTAATGTCAAAAACTTCTGCAAGAGTCAAGACACTGTTGGGGAACTCGCGAGCACACGCCAGGGCAAGCTTGGTATGCACCAGACCATAGGCCGTGTCGGCAGGGAGTGTGGGGGCTATAGTGACGGGAGGCAGAGGAGTGGTAACCACGGAGACCACAGGAGGTGGCATAGGTGTGGGGTCATCGACGATGGTGTGGATCACCGGGCGTTTAGGGAGCGAGCGGGGAAACGGGCGCCGGGCAGTGCTCTCGGGAAGGAGGCGTTGATTCCGGCGTCGGATGGTACGCCATGGGTGAGCAGATGCCGTACTGCGGAGGGCAGAAAAATCGCGCCGGGTAGATATGGAATTGGCGACATGGACGACGTGGATAGGTTGGGGAGGAAGATCGTCGTCACGAGGGTAGGTGGGGTCGTAGAGATAGGCCTGGAGATGGAGCGGCCAGTTTTCGGCGGGGTGGCCCCGGGGGAAATCGCGCCAACGAGGGATGGGCTCGGAGACCAGCGCCATGGACGAGGGATGCGGAACGGGGGTGCTCACGGGAACATGTCGTGCTAGGCCCTCTTCGACTCGCAGCCGCTGCCCCTCCAGGAGCTTCTCTTCTCTCCTTCTCTTCTGTTTTTGTGCCGCCGGTGAATTTGTCATACGCGAGTGTCAGTGCCACGTCACGACGAAAAAGGCGGCGGCGTCCGTGAAGGTGCGTTAAAAACGCGGTCGATACGAGTAGCCGGTGCCGGGAAGAGACAAAGAGTCGATGGATGGGGGGTAGGTCGAAAAAAAAGAGCCGGAAAATCTGCTAGCAGCAGGTGCGAGACAAGTCGAGAGGGATGAGACTAGGAAGCCAAGGCAGCCTATCTGGGCTGAAGGACGCGTGGAGGAGAGCGAATCGCACTCTAATCACCAAATGGAGAGGTCCTGGGACTCTCGGGGTCGGAGATGAGCCAACGGGGCTCGCAGCGGGATGGGAGGAAGCAGAGAAAACCCAGATGATGACTAATACTACGACATGTGAACCTAATAGTACCAAACCAAGCTGAATGCTCTCGACCACACCACACCGTGCACCAAGGCCGATTGAATGGCAGGATAACGAATTGCGTAGGGGGCGTGTCGCTGAAACGGCGGGCGACGGGTGCGGTGGTTGGAAAATCGGATGATCTTCGACTGCATGTTCTTCACGGAGTGTGATTGGACCCAGCGGTTCCAAACGCAAGAACGCAAGAAATACAGTGGTGGAAAAAAATGTGTTTATGAGTTAACATTGATTCGCGCGCGGGGAGTCGAACCCCGATCTGCTGCATGCGATTGACATACGATACGCGACATTGAAAGCAGCCGTGCGCCACGAACCACGCGCGATTCCTACTTATGTTCGTGATGAGAATTGGTGTGAAAGTCTGGAAAGTTGAGGAGTTCGGACTTACATGTATATTCGTCATGCAGAGTTTTGAATTCAATCTACAGGCGGAGAACAAAAATAGGCTGGAATGGATTTCAGTGCTGTGGAGAGGAGTATTCGCACCAACAGGGATGAGCGTGCCGCTTGGGTTGGAAAATACTGAGCGATGAAGTCAGTCGGTCGCGAAGATGTGCACATGAGGCGTAAGCCTGTACAGAATCAGCGAATAAACGTTTTTGAGCGTCGGACCTGCTGTATATCTACAGGATGATGAATCGAAATTAGATATGTAGCCAGGAAGAGTTAATAACACGCACTTAGGGCAACAAGTTTAGAAAGCAAGGTGATCACTGAACAAGTTGCGGCGCCACATAGATAACTGAGGGGTCACCGAGTCGGAGGAAAATAATGAGCGCACGGTACTGAGCGGAAATAGACGCAGCGTTAAAAGAGAAGATCCTCCGAAACCATTGGAATATTCTGGCGCGGGGAGTAAGCAAAGGGAGAGAGCGAGGCGGTGGGCGCACGGGAAAGCATCATCAGCTTGCGGGCAAGGCCGAGGCGTCGGTACGAGCGCAGGACGGAGATGGAGTTGATGTGGCCGTAGATTTCGGGCTTGTGTGAGTCTGACTTGACGGATTTTGGGTTGTCGTCGTCGTTCCCTTCATCGCTGGATAACAAACGATCAGATATATGCGCAAGAGGAGGAGAAGCGGAGGCAAGACATTTTTTCGAGCACGTATCCGACGATGCGGCCCTTATGGTCTTCGGCGACGAAGGAAATCTGGGGCCAGGTCATGGCGTGGTATATCCCTAGATTCGTTGAGGTTTGGATTTTGCGGCATGATGATGGGACGCAGAAAATTTCATGAGATAATTCTCTGGTAAATTTTGCAGGTTCGTTGCCTGGATTCCTAGCAGGTCTTCAGGCTACTGGAGAAAGTTGAACTTCAGTCTCTAATTTTGCCCATACGTTTTGAAACGGACCTGGACTGTGAGCCCCGCGGCATCGAAGTGCAGCATAGGATGGACTTCAGCACACCTTTGCCAGGCGGATATTCGTGGTGAGCCGATTCAAAGCCGGGGGTCGGACAGGGGCTGCAGTGTGTCGGACCGCACAGCCTGGTATATTACAGTCTCGTCAGCTCTGGGCAGACGCGTCGACCTTTCGAGACAGTTGGAGTAGGGCCTTGTAAGTTATTCTGAGGGAATTAAAAACGCGTATTAAATACCGGTTTGTAAACAGGGTGTTTATAAACCGGTTTATAAACAGGGTACCTAAAATTCCATTTTTTCGGCCTCACCATCCCACACCATCATACATTCAGTTCCGTTCCCATTTTTGGCATTCCCTGCAACACGACCCGACCAGTCTGCGAGGCTCCGCATGAGATCAGCTCCTACAACCGGGTTATCCGACAGTAGGTCCCGTAAAAAAGGCAACTGAATTCAACTCCATCCCGCTGCAGCCCGAGTGTTGTCTCAACGACAGCTTTATCAATATAATGAAAGTCGTCAGAGTTGTCTTAGCAGACATAATGGAGGCGTTAGTCAAAAAAAAATGCACCACCCAAGCAATGCCGCTGATTGGCGGCGGGATCCGAAATGATCAAAAACAGGCCATTTTGCCCGACCCATTTAAAAACTGGTTTATAAACACCGGTTTATAAACCAGTTAACAAACCAGGATTAAATACAAGGCCCTAGTTGGAGACTAGAGAAAAGAGGTCGGCCATCATTTTGATGGCGGCCACGTGCAATTTCGGCAAGTCGGCTTCACCCTGTTTTCCGCTCTCGATAGCCTCAGCAGAAGCCTGGCCCAAACAACGCGTCGGTTCAAATGCATCTGAACCTCCTTGAATCGACGTTGCAATATCTCGTCAGCGCGATGCCCTGAAACCTGTACGGGCCAGGGCGCTGATCGCTTTGCGATGCTGGCATCAACACACTGTCAGCCCTCCACAGCATCACCTCCTCCTCCATCTTGATAGCGAACCGCTGCTTCTATCCGTCCCCGCGTTTACCTCTCCATGTCAGCAACGACAGGTATCGCACCCACACCCGGGCAAGTGTCCGCCCGGACTCCAACGTTCGGGCAAGGCTCCGTCCGGACGAATACCCTCACGCTTGTAGACATGGAAGAGGGACAACTCCCCGCCTCGAAAAGTGCGCTGACCCTGGACCACACGAAGCCGGAGCAGGATATGCAAGATCAGACCGATAGCCAACTGCAGCCGTATCAAGCTGCTTCTGCTCCATCCTCTCGGGCTGCGCCCGCCTCCCCGCAGCGCGGCGGGCTGAGAATCACCGCGTGGAGGATCTTCGTCACCACAACGATTGTGGTATTTGCATCATACAAGGCCTGGTCCATCCGCCTTGGGCAAAGCGCGGCGCTCACGAATTGGGAGTGCCTCGCGGGTGTTTCTGGCTTGTTAATGTGCGTATACCACCTGTTGCCCCATCCCTGTATTGACCTGTGTCTCAAATCCAGCTGGTACTGGGGAAGTCTCCTCGAACAAGAAAACCCGGCACTCGCCCCGTGGCTCTTCATTCGGGACTTCTCTGTCGTCCCCGCATTCCTCTGGGAATTGGCAGGTAGCCTCCCCTTCAGAAGTGTGTGCACCATTCGTCACGTATCCCAACCCCTCATACTTCGCTGCCAGTCTTCATAATGGGGTCAAGCCTAATGAGCACGGGGGACGAACGGCCACGATATACGCGGATCGCTATGCTCTGCTTCGCCGGCGTCGCGCCCCTTCTCGTGGTGCCCTCAGCTGCCACATCCACATGGATCTCGCACTTTATAAACCTTCTCGACGGACCCTGGCTCCCTCGATTCGCCGCGTTCCGTCGCGCAGATTGGGCCCTGGGATTTCCAGGCCAGCTCTTCGTCGCACTCATTGCCGTGCCCTTGAACATCGCAGCGACAAGTACGTCCGCCCTGGATTGTGGCTCTCACTCAACTGATTGCGAAATCAGCTGTTCTGCTTCAATATGAGCCGCACTCGGGCCTCGAGGGATGCATCCTCGCGATGGGTTTCCTGGGCTCGACGACGGCATCCCTAATTCTTCCGTATCTCGCTTGCGGCCTCATGAACATGGTGCGCAGGTTGATAAGGCCCGCCCGATAGCGTACTGCGATGATGTAGTTGAATCTGGAAAGGCACTGGAACGGAACATTACTTTACGCATCATGCGCCTCGGATTAGATACGGTTCTCACCCTTCGCGCTCTATTTCCTCCACTGTGACACTGGGCACAGAGAAAACTAGTTCGTCGATGATGGTGTTGATAAGCTGATTTTCGGCCTGAAATAGTGCGATTAGGTCCTTTCCATTACAGAGCCGCGTAACGAGCCCGCTGTGAGCGTTCTGGACAACCCAGTGTTGTTGACTTTCTCGGATTTGTCGCCCAAGTTGACGTTGTGGTGGCAGAGTCGGATGGCCGGGACATGGAAACCGCTCCATGTCGTGCTTTTGGTCTTACCTTTTGGTCTTACCTTTGCAGCATTACTAATTTACCTTACTCTGTTTGAACTTTGTTTGTACTGTATAAATGGCATATTTGAAGCAACGCATAGGACGCAGCCGTGCACCGTACACAATGTGCAATTGATAGGGTAGAGTTCAAAGGCTGCAGTCGGAGTGAGGCACTGGAATGGAAGTCCAGAAGACTTTGCTTCGTGAACGATGCTGATTCGAGAAGCGGACGATTGCAATTTAATAAAGGCCCAAGCCCCAGAGTCGGAGGGTTCTGCCGGATACAGCCAGGTTTAAAGCCTCGCGGGCGTTTATTTTTATGCGCTTGAGCAGACACTCCAACATTGAACACAGTCGTTCGCATCGTCGTGGTAAAAGATAAGTTGGTGACGGAACGGAACCGGAAAGATACTTATCACTGTCGGCGGATCAACGGCTCAGCGGTCCGGTCGGCTATCCTCATCCAAACAACATTCAGGACTTTTTTACCTAGGTTCAGCGCAGCCCGGTGGGCGAGACCTCTGAGACTCGCACGTGATTCCCTTTCACTGGCCTTTTCATCGGATGACCGGGCGACACTAGCACCCGGCGACGACCAACTCGATATTGTTGAGTAATTCCATCTAACGTGGCCATTGGGCCAAGCCTCTCACCCATAGCCTTCTATTCATCACTCGACGCTCAGCTCACACACTCTTTCCGTCAAACGTGCAATCTATTCCGTCGTTACTACATCGCATGCACGGACATTTCTTCGCCTCTGCGGACCGTACCTGCGCATCCCGTCTAGATCTGATTCTATCCACTCTCAGTCACCAATAACTCTGTTTTCTCTTCCTTTAGGATTTCACCCAACGGCCACCGAAGTAATGTTTCAATTCCTTCAGACTCGACTGCGTTCTGGAACGCACCTGCCTCACATAAGGAAGGTACCATCATCTGCAGGCTCCCCGTTCGACTCGGGGTTGGGTCGTTCTCGAGCGCGCCCCGTATATGTTTTGTCCCGGCAGCGTATCCTCGGTTTCGGCTCGTACCCTTCGCTCTTTATTTACATACCCTCATTTCTGCAACTGATTTCCTCCTCTCGCGAGCGAATCAATTGTATTATTTGACTCGTCGTGATGACTTCTCCCCGCTGCTCAGGTTCTCATTTCCTGGGAGGGAGCGACACTACGCTCTGGAATCCGGCTAAGCTAGCGGACCCCTTCATCTGAAATCAATTTGTGCCACCATCCCGACTTGCGGAAGAGCCCCGTTCGACTCGGGGTCGGGGTATACATCTACAGGAACGCTCCTCTGTTTTTTTTTTTTTTTTGGTTTTCGCAGCGACTCAGGACGACGTAGAAGGGGAGGTTGATGGTGTTTTTCGAGTTGGCTTCAATACTGTTTCCGAGCCAGACCAGAACGTTCACGCGTGCAGCTGGGAAAAAAAGTAAACCAAGAGGACAAATTCCGCCGCGGGGAGTCGAACCCCGTACGTGTGGCTACTGAAAGTGCGATAAATTTCCGCCGTTTACCGTGCACGACGGCCGATTAAATGCGGAACAGAATGCATCTAAAGACTTTGCTTCTTTATTTTAAATGCTCCAAAAGAAAGAAGAAGAAAAGGAGAATCCCGCGGTAGACTCGCGATAGTTTCACGATGGAGGAGGAGGACGAGGAGGAGGATATATTACTGCGGTGGTCCCAATCAGGAAAACATTCCCAGCGAAGGTGCTCTGCACACATCACCAGCTGCCACCACAATTCAGGGGCTCAATCGGCTGAAGAATTTTTTTTGCATGCCTGCTTTTGTAAAATTTTCACCCGCATGCAGCCAAATCCCCCCAGAACCATTTTCTCAGCTCACTCATCTTGATTTAAATTGGGATTATTCTATTTAACAACCCCCCCTTGTTAAAAACAACCTGGGTTGTTGGATCAAAATACAACCGCTGCTATTTGTAAAGTTTGTCCACGCTGGAAGGCAACACACTGCAGTCGTACTTACAAACATGAATATCAGCTTGAACTGACCTTTTAAATGCACATGACGGCATCGTTGCTGGCTACCTTGCCGGGGCTCGCCAATCGGGCTGATAGCCCGATTCAAGCACAAAACAGTTTGAGTCTTGACCTTTTCCACATTTAAATGTTAATCGAATATCATGATACAATCCTAGATCCTTACCATTGCCTGAAGTAAAGAAGTAAGTCTGCCGAACGAGGTGCCTACAGTTCAGACGGCCCGGCGGCAGAGGTAAAAGTTTTAGTAACAGGGCCCTGCCGAGTCACCATTCGCCGGAGCTGCGCCGACTGATGGCGGCAGACTCTGGTGAGGCACCTTGCCACGGCTCCGTCGGCAACGTAGCTCCGGCAGGGTCTGCCGCGGGGCCGCCTGAACGCAGTGAGTACTAGTGCACTCATCTGAATTCCTGTGTTTGAGCAAGTACTATTTGAGGTGAAATCCACCATCGGATGCGGGGTGCATTCTGTCTCAGACGTATAAATATCCGGGGTTGTTGAATAGAACTTTGATCCAACAACCCGGGTTGTTTTCAACAAGGGGGGTTATTAAATACAATAATCCTTTAAATTGAACGGGACATAATAATTTTATGAAGAGAGTGAATCTTTCCAGGAGATCACACTTGTTAGAGGGACAGTGAAACTGAGCCACAAAATTTCAAATGAAATAGCAAGGATATAAGTCATTGACGATAGTTAAAATGCCTCGGAAAGTTTAACGCTGACATTCGAAACCGGCGCCAATAAATCATGTTTGCGTCCGGGGGCCTTCATGAACCCATAAAAGTATGCCAATCACTGGCCCAGCAAACCGGCGCTTGAATGAGTAAGTGGAGTTTGGCATTGTGTACACTTTTATAGTCGCCTGGACCTTTGTTCACGTTGCATCTGTCAATGTTAGCGCCGAGGCAGTGTCTGCCAAAGTTTGTTGGATTGGTGATGTGGACCATCATGTGGTGCCGGCCGAGGAATGTTGCTTGCCGGGCAGGGAGGCATCAGCGGAGATTGAGCGGAGCCTAAAAAGCTTCAGACGGACGGAGTCGTAATTTTAAAAAGAGGGTGACTCAACCATAGCCAAACGCAGCGAACCAGCATCAAAGTTTATATATCTGGAAGGCCAATTTTGGGCCAAATTATCATAAGATCTATCTGTCAAAAACCAGGTCAGGTCCATCAACTTGAAGCTATCTGCCAACTATGACAATTGACATAGGCGCGCTTGAAGCTGTTATATATCAGTCTGTTGTCCCGTTATTCTATCACCCCCATTGCTTCCTTACCCTCGACTAGTCTCTAAGTGAAGTTGTGAGGACACACCCTGTTCCATGCGAACTGGACTGACTTGAAGCAGGACACAGCCTCTGAGAACCATAAGGATAAAAACAGAAAGACTAAGGACAAGAGGCAAATTTAGGCAGGTTTGAAGACATTGAAACCAGCACAATGTCCGCTGAGAGTACCATGGGTGACGAGTCCCAGGTGAGTGACAAATCGGACTCTGTGATAAGAAGCTTGGACTCAGTTTACTAGAGCTGGATGAATCTAGTAAAAACATTAGGATCACGACGGCTTTTCGCAGGAGCTCTTCCAGGCACTCCAAGCTATGAACAACAATTAGGACAAGATTTGATACGTTGCTATCAGCACTCAGGGAACTTGGATGACCTTGAAGCCTCAGTAAAGCACTGTCAGGCAGCACTGGACCTGACAGGGAAAGAGGACTCTGATCGAGCGGGTCGACTGCAGAACCTTGCTCTTGCACTCAGAGAGCGATATCTGAGGCACGGAGATGTCAAGGACCTTGATACTTCACTGGAGATGGGTGCGGAGGCAGTAGCTCTGACACCATCTGGGAATTCTGCTCGCGCAGTTCAGCTTCACAGTCATGGTGTATCACTAGGGATTCAATATAGGAGGACAGGAGATCTAAAATATCTTGAGGCTGCACTACAGATATTCCGCGAAGCAGTGGACCTGACTCCACCTGAGCATCCTGATCGATCACCCAGACTTCAGGATCTCGGTGTCTCACTTGAAGACAGATCTCATAGGCTTGGGGACCTGGAAGATCTTGAGGCTGCACTGCAGCTCTTTCAGGAGGCAAGAGACCTAACTCCACCTGGACACCCTAATCGACCGCAGCGACTGCAAAATCTTGCTGCGTCACTCAGACATAGATATGAAAGGCTTGGAGACCTGAAGGATCTTGAAGCTGCAATACACACAGATCAGGAGGCAGTAGAGTTGATTCCCTTTGGACATCCTGAGCTAGCACGCCAACTGGGGAGTCTTGCTGTGTCACTTGAAAATCGATACCAGAGGCTGGGAGACCTGAAGGACCTTGAGGCTGTACTTCATCTCTTTCAGAAGGCAATAGATCTGACACCACCTGGACACCCTGATCGACCAAACGGACTGCACGATCTTGCTTTGTCACTTGGAGATAGATATCGGAGGTTAGGTGACCTCACAGATCTTGAGGCTGCTTTGCGGATAATGGTAGAGGCAGTTATCCTGACTCCATCTGGGCATTATCATCAATTACGCCAACTCCAAAACCTTGGTGGGTTACTTGCACAGAGATATCAGAGGCTTGGTGACCTGAAGGATCTCAAGGCCGCATTAGAGATAAGGGAAGAAGCAGTAAAACTAACACCACTTGGGCATCCTGATCGAGCTGGCCGACTGGAGGATCTTGGTGTCTCACTTACACATAGATATCAGAGGCTAGGAGAGTCGAAAGATCTCGAGGCTGCATTGCAGAGTCTTCAGGATGCAGTAGATCTTACACCACCCGGGCATCCTTATCTAGGGCGTCTACTCAATGATCTTAGTACCGTACTTACAGATCGATATCTGAGGTTTGGGGACCTGAAGGACCTTGAGGCTGCTTTGCAGAAGACGGGACAGGCGGTTGAACTCACTCCATCTGGGCATCCTGATCAGACTGGCCTATTGCAAAATCTTGGTGTATCACTTACACATAGATATCGGAGGCTGGGAGAGTTGAAGGACCTTGAAGCCATACACACTCACTATACTCAATCCTTTAAGATCCCCTCTTCAACTCCCGAAAACTCGTGGAAACAGGCTCTCAACTGGGCTGCTTTTGCTGCGGAGTTCCAGCCATCTGATTGTATACCCGCATTTCAGGCAGCCTTTGCTCTGCTCCCTGAAATGCTTTGGCTGGGGCATTCCATAGTTGTGCGCCAGAGTGCTATCTACAGGCTCGATATTTCAGGCGCAACCTCAACTGCCATACAAACATGCATTGACCTGGCCCAACTGCAAACCGCAATAGAAATTCTGGAGCAAGGTCTTTCTACAATATTTCAGCAAATGCTCCAATTGAAGACCGATGTTGATGTACTCCCTCCGCATCAGGCCAAAAAACTCATCGAGCTTTCGTCCCAGCTCTATAGCGGAACATTCACTGATCCAATCACCATTGCTGAAGACAGAAACAAATTGCTGAAAGACATTCGCAGACAGCCAGGCTTTGAATATTTTCTTCTTCCAAAATCCTACAATGTTCTTCGTCATGCATGCCAAGGAGGTCCTGTAGTGATCCTCAACAGTCACAAAGATCATTGTGATGCAATAATCCTCCTCAAGCCAACTTCACAGCCAGTTCATGTTCCATTACCAATCGTAACTGTGGCACTGCTCAAATCACAACATGGCATGCTCAAAGAGCTGCTTGGTTGTTGTGGCGTCAGGTATCAAGGGCAATCATGGTTCTCCAGACTCTTTGGCCGTCGTGAACCATTCTCCTCCAAGCCAACTCAAAAGTGCTTCCAGGATATTTTGGACTGGCTTTGGATTCACGTTGTACGTCCTGTTTATGAGGTTTTGAAATTGGTCAGCACCAGGACTCCTTCTTTCTATATCTCAACTAATCTTTTCAAATCCTCAGCACAATATTGCCAATGGCCGGCTCTGGTGGTTACCCATCGGAGAATTCACAGGGCTTCCCTGGCATGCAAGTGCTCCTACAGATGTATTCATCCATTCATACACACCAACCCTCGGATCTCTTCTGGATGCATATGCTAAAAAACCCACCAACACTGCACCCAAGTTGGCTGTCATTGCAGTCACACACACTGACTCTCATAAAAGCAACTTGCTGAAAGGTGTAAGGGAGGAAGTCAACAAAATTAGCTCCATTGTAAAAGCGCCTCAAATTCAGTGCCTTGTTGGAGAGCAGGCAACCGTGGATGCCGTGAAGGTCCAACTACAGGGTTTCTCCTGGGTCCATTTGGCTTGTCATGGACGTCAAGATCAGGTTGACCCAACAAAAAGTCATCTCCAACTCTATGGAGGGAAATTGGAGCTGGAAAGAATTCTTCGCATGCCTCTCTCAAATGCACAGTTTGTGTTTCTGGCTGCATGCCAGACAGCTATGGGAGACGCGGGGCTTGTAAATGAATCATTTCACCTGAGCGGTGGATTCATCGCTGCTGGTTTCCACAGTGTTGTTGGAACAATGTGGTCAATGAATGATGCCGATGGCCCAACCGTTGCAGAGATTCTGTACGCTCACCTGTTCCGTGAGGGCCAACAGCCTCAGGCTAGTGATGCAGCTGAGGCCTTGCAGCTTGCAGTCAATGAGCTGAAGAGGCAAAAGGTTCCTTATGAACGCTGGCTACCATTTATTCATACTGGAATTTGATAGTTTTGTCTGGTCATGGTATTTTATGTACTTTTTTCGCTGTACAAGATCTGAGTGCGGTGGTATACTTTGATTGATTGATATCTCTACGACGGCAGGATGTTTGAGATGAGGTGAAGTTCAACATATCATCAGTTCACTGCATTGCTGATGTCCTGAATTTGGATACGGTGTTCATGCCTGGTTTTCGACCATCTGCTGGTGAATTCCGAGGCATCTGTATATGTGATCTACTAAAAACTGAGAATTGGACCATCCTCCGAGTCACTGCTAAATTCCCGAGGGAATTTAGGGTAACCAAGCCTTTTCCAGATCTTGGAGAGAGAGACGGAAGGTAATGTAGAACCTGCACTATACTCACCCTCGGCGGTCGGCAACAGCGCGTATTGTTTGATCTGATCGCGGAAAAGGATAATCGAATCTCGCTTAAATTGCGTTTCTTGAACGCGTTTATCGCGTCAGAGATTCAACTAAAGCAATTGCGACAAGTTCCTATGGCATTATACAGCCGGAAGTGCACAAAATATATGTGGGTGTACCGCTCGAATAAGTCGACTCTTTCTGTAAACATATGCGAACTGCCCTCGCAATGTTTGCTTACATATATTGACGTGTAGTGCTGACGCGTAAAGTGTGCACGTGCACCCGTTGATCTGTGATGCGGCCTTGGTTTGGCCTTGGTCTTTTTTCTTCTCTGACGATGCATCCTTGAAATCTGAATCACGGAGTTGGTAGCTCCCACCACGGCCGCGGCGGGAGTAGTAGTTGATAACCCGCAGGTTCCCCTGGTTTCAAACGCCGTCCTGGGTGCCCGGGGGGAAAAAAACTCGGTTTGTCAAGAGGGGAGCCCGAGGCGCAAATGGAATAGAATGTCGGACGCCGCCACTGCCAACTGACGAGCAATCCGACAACTTCCGGCCTTCCTAGTGCCAGATTCCGAAGATTATCTTCGTCAGCCTAGTGGTGAGTGATGTACCTGCCACCTGGACCGACCTCCAGGAGCTGTGAAGTATTTGTCGATAACACGAGTGTTCCGTTGGTTTCAAACGCCGCCCTCCGTTCCCAAAAAAAAGAAACACGGGTTGATCCAGAGGTACATCCGAAGCGCATAAATAGGATATCCGAAATTCGTTGGATAGCAGGCAGGCTCCTCTCTCGACCCACACCTTGGCTGGCCCAAGTAAAAATCTTCTTCGCACCCCCATCTCTACTTCCCTATGCGCTTCTTTACCACATACAACCTTCTTATTGTTGGTAGTGCATTCCGATCAGCTTCATGTATCCCCCTTCAAGTTGACTTGTGGACGCAAGACCTCTATGACCCTACTCTGGCCACCGTTACTTCATCGATAACGACGACCGGCTTGAACACCAGACAGTCCGCGACCAACGGAACTGACACCATGGCCCCTCCGTACTTCGTCATCTACGCTGCTGAAGGAGAGGGGCCGCCTCCGGTCGCCAATTTGACAGTGAGTCCGCCTTTCGACGCCTGGTTACAAAGATCTTCTCCTCAATCCCTCCCATTAGGGCTTCAATGTGGTGTACGAATCAGCTCAGTTGGTCCGAGACCCCCGTCTGAACTTTACTTTTTTAAAAGATGCCTGACATTTCTTTACGCCAATGGCACTACCGCGGAGTGGTCGCCAGCGGCTGCATGGCAGAACTTGCCTGCATCCCAACGCGCGAGTGTCAAGGCTGAATACGCCGCGGCCGGAATTAAACTCTTCATATCGGCCTTTGGAAGTTCGGACACCCCGACTACCGAGGGTGCCGATCCCACGACTACAGCAACCACTATTGCCAATTGGGCCAAGCAGTACGATGTTGATGGCGTCGACGTGGACTATGAGGTTTGCTCCTGCGGTTATGCACACACTGTGTAGTGACACATCTTCGATTCAGGACTTCGGTGCGATAACCAAAGGCACCGCCGAACCATGGATCATCAACTTCACCACGCAACTCTCCAAAGATTTGGAAGGCAGTTATCTGATTTCGCATACTCGTAGGACATGTTTTCATCGAGTTCCGTTTTGATACTTATATGCCAATTCGCAGCAATTGCAGGCTGGCAAGCTACTTGCGATGTTCCTTGCGAATAGATTCCTGACGGTGACTGCAGGTTTAATGCCACGGGTCCTGGACTTCCGGGTGGCGGGTATCGCACTGTTGACAAGGCAGTTGGTTCTATGATAAATTGGGTATTTTCTCCTTCATTCTTCAGCGACTCTCAGACTTACCAGTCCTAGTACAATGTTCAGGTAAATACCAACAACTTTTCCCTCTAGCACTGACGGACTGTGGATCCTCGGCAGTTCTATAACAGTGTGTCACGATCGTAAATTTACACGTCTAATCTAATACACACACAGCGCCGAACCTCTACACGACGTGCGACCACCTCCTGGAGGCGTCAAACGGGACCTGGGCCGATAGCCACCTCGCCAGTCAGACTTCCGTGTTCGAGATCCACGAATATGCCCAAATTCCCTTGGACAAGATTGTGATCGGAAAGCCTGTAACCCCGAACGATGCGGGCGGAGGTTACATGAACGGCACGTATCTGGGCACCTGCATCCAACAGGCCAAACAAAACGACTGGAGTTCGTGGACGTCTTGATTGATGCTCCGACGGGTTGCTAACATCGATTTTTCGCAGACGCTGGGATCATGTTATGGCAGGTGAGTAATAGCGAGGCTCCCGTTGAGTGGTCATTAATTAATTCATGATCGGGCCAGTACTCAAACGTTTCCTCAACGGTGATTCAAGAGGCTCGTAGCCTTGCTTTCCCCTTGTAGCGGTAGTGTGTCGATTCGAAGGCGGTTCTTGTTCACGGGGGGTGTGAGTTCCGTTCAATGGATACTACGGGGAATTCTGCATGTCACCATAGTTTCCGGTGAGCGAACAGTCCGGCGCGCAATCATTACCGTGTATGTATTCGCGGGGATCAGGGTAGGCGCCTGAGGGTGTCGGACATGTCCAACTTGAATCATCGACCCTGGAGATCGACGAGGATCTGCCCCTCTGACTAAGAAGGGATGTAAGTACTGCGTACATACCGACTATTGTTGCGAGAGCTCCGCTTCCCAACCGCTTCTGTATTCCTTGAGCTTAATCATAATTCAGGAAATATTAGAGGCAACGATGTTAGTTCCTTTAGGGATGAACCCAGTCTCGATTCTAAATATTGAATGAACCTTGGAATTTTAGGAGTCCTGGGCATGGTTGTGTCCTTGCCAACGTAAAAGTATACGCACTGGCAACAATTCGAAGTTCTACGCACTGGCAGCCCAGTCGTCCAACGACCACTCTATCTCTACTTCAGGGACTGGCTCCTCATGATAGGGGCAAAGTGAAAGTGCCGCCAAGTGCCGCCAAATGCCGCCATGGCGGCAGTTGGCGGCAGTGTGGGCGGCAACCAATGGCGGCAGTCTGATATATATATGGTCACCCTGTGTCTCTCGGTTATATACATATTTCCTACGTACCTTATTGTCAATTATACGCCGAGTTGACGCAAAAAAAGAAAGGTGTATGGTCATATACTTGTAAATTTCCGCTTGAGTTGGCGGCAGTTGGCGGCAGTTTACCTTTTTGGGTGGCGGCAATGTGGCGGACATGTATCTTTTTTTGGCGGCAGTGGGCGTCACTGGCGGCAGTGTCGGCGGCAGGAGAGGTCGGCAATGCTGGCGGCACTCCCTTTTAGAGGGCGGCAGGTAGCCGCAATTTCATGTGTGACATGGCGGCAGTGTGACTTGGATGGCGGCAATTTTTGTGGCTTGGCTTGGGCTTGGCGGCAACTTTGGCGGTCGTGGCGGCAGTCACGTACTAAGGTCACATAGCGAAGCACACATGCGTGGGGATAGCGGGGCTTCCTTCTCCACCACGTTACACCAGACACCAATTGAATGCACTTCCTCCAATGTACCTCACTGGCAGTAGCCAAACTTCCTCCAGATTCTAATAGGGGAAGTCAGAGTACTCGATTCGGGGTCGATTCTGATTTGATTCTGATGTCGATTCTGATTCGATTTTGAGTCGACGAACGAGAATCGAATCAGAATCGATGTTCCTCCTCCGGAGGAGGAACTCCCTCAGAATCGAAACCCAGAATCGACTTCTGACTTATCCCTTCGCTGTTAAGACTTAGTTTATTACATTATTTTATTTTTCCTCATTTTAGTGTTTTTACATCTCTGAGTCTGAGTACCGCCACCGTTGCTCTCCCCTTTCTTCGATGGCTCCCACCAAGGACTCCAAAAATGGCAAGACTGCGAGCACTGCCAAACCCGCCAAAGCGCCGTCGGCACGCAAACGAAAGCCTAGCGCGAAGGCAAAGGCAGCGGAAAAGGAAGAAAGCTGCTAAAAATAATGACGTCCGACATAAGCCTAAGTTGCTGATGGAGGCACCCTTGCGCACTTATTTCATTCAAATCCTAATAATGCTCTCCATTGTACTTAAATCAAGTTATATGTATACCTTGTGCAGAAGGAAATGTTCAAGTAGTGTCGGCGGCAGGTGGCGCAAATACGCTGTGACAGAGGCGGCAATGTGACAAAAAGTGCCGCCAACTGCCGCCACATTTGGCGGCAGTCCCCATTTGGTGGCGGTAGTTGGCGGCAGTTGCGGCACTTTCACCGTGCCCTCATGATAGCCGCACTCCACGAATCTTTTCATGACCACCTCCTCTCCGCCGGCGACCGGCACGACCTCGGTTTGCTTCATTCCAAATCGGTTCAAATGAAAGTCGGCGAGACTGCAGAATCCAGTGGTATAGCAGAGGAGGTGGGATGTCTCCAAACCCGAGTCACGGAAGAGGATATAGAACTCCTTCCGGCCGTCGGCATCGCAGGGGCCTGCGGTCGTAAAGACGAGAACGTCCTCATCAGCTCCGGGAAGGCAGCCCACTGGTATGATGCACCCTGCGACGCCGAAGTAGTGTCGAACGATGAGTCCGATGATCTCAACGCCGTATGTAGTGCGCACGAGAAGGTTGGTGCCGAAAAAGTTGTTCCAGTCGACAGAGAACTGCGCCTTGCCGGGGGCGTCCGGTGGGCCTCGATCTTTGTTCCAATGGGCGGGATCTATGACATATCTCTCATCGGCGCACACGAGCCAAGCGGGCGGAAAAACCTGGGAGTAGTTAAATCTGGGTATCGATGCACTTGACTGGTTTCGTACCTGCATAGTCGGATCGAGGATCTTCTTATTGGAAGCAAGAGGAGATTGAGCGACGGTCTTCCAGAAAATAATTTGGTTAAGTGAGGACTGTGAGGGACGGACAGGCGCACTTGGGACATGGTTTTGGTAAGGGGTCAAAGCAGACGACGTGAGCATCCGTCACGTGTAATAAGCACCCATCCGGCTTTTGCCGCCTGAGGGTAGATGAGTCGTGTCTGAGCCTCCGCACCGGCAAGCCGACATACATTTGAACAATGGTTACCTTTCACCACGTCCGAGTGAATGGCAGGATAACGACTGGAATTTGGGTAAGTTGCGTGTAGCTGAAACGTTCGCCGAGGGACAGTACGGTGGTTGGAAAACCGGATGATCCTCCACTGCGTGGGCCGAACGGAGTGTGATTCGCCTAGGGCTCAAAGCGGCACTTTGGGAACGAGTACAAGAAATACAACCGGGATTATGTTGCTTTACATTCAAGTTCCCGCGCAGGGAGTCGAACCGCGATCTCCTGCCGCTTCGCTGAGGATGTCGTGACCAAAACCTGAATACCTCCTGTATGCATCGTTGTATATAGAATTTTCTGTGGGATTCAAGGTGAAAACAATGTGTTTGGAAGGACGGTATGTGATCAACACTGAGTGGAGTTTTCGTCGCGATCACGTGGGCCGTGGTGAAAGTGGAGGGGATTCGCGATGTTCGCGACCAGGACCATCTTTTCTCGTCGAAGTGTCTATTAAATCATGTAACAATCAGATGTATATATTCTGGACAAAACTATCCGCCGAGTCAATTCGCGAAGTCTCTAGCACCAACCGGAACGGCGCAACGCACGAGTTACAGGTTTTATTTAGTGGAGGTGATCTCTACCGCATACATCCCCAAGCTCAGGGAATGCTTGTGCTGCGCGCTCGGGGAAGGATTCGAGGTAATCGCCCCACTTCGACTTACAGCCATCACACAACTCGACGCCGCCGAAGCGGTGAGTGGTCTCAGCACCATATGACGCACGGTAACGGCAGGTGTCGCAATGTCCATCTCCGACTGTCTGGAGTAATTCGGCGAGACCCGGGAACATGAGCTCATCGCTGCGGCCGATGGCGTCCTGGTAACGCCGAATGCTCTCCTCGGTTACATTCTTCATCTCGTGGGCGTCGATCCGGTGCCAGAGCTTGAAGTTGGCGCGGGCCTGCATTACAACGTGCTCCGTCTCGGGCTTGCCGATGGTGAGGTCCTCTTCCACGAATCGATAGCGACGCATGAGCATGTGAATGGTTCCGCCGTATAAGCGGATAAAATTGATGATGCTGAGCATCTTGGGCTGGCGCGCCCAGACGGTGTCGAGGGCCCAGAGGACTTCGCGGCTTTGCCGGAACGCCTTGACGCGCATGACCTCGGGCACGTACGCAAAGGTGCTGTGGACCTCACCCTCGGAGCGGTGCTTGAAAAATGCTACGGCATCGTACATCGTGAGCGCAATTTCTCCGAAAATCTCGAGCTGCGCGTCAGAGAACCACAGATCGTCCAGGTCGTTGCAAGCCAGAGCAGACGCGAGGGTGAACCGCGCCAAACCATCGCAGTCGCGCATGCGGAACCAGTCCCTAGGCGAATGCGCCAGAGAGTTGACGTAGCGGCGGAACAGCTCGCCGTCGCGCCTGCTGCTGGATTTTTCGCCCATGATAAGGAGGGAATTACGGTACTCGCGTGCCATATTTTCATGGTTGACTGTACCCTCGAAAAGAGTAGCCAAGACGCCCGAAAGGGAGTAGCCCAGGATTCTGTCGCCCGCCATCACATCAACCATGCTCCCTTTGAACTCGGCGGCAATACCCATCACGGTAGTCCGCGCAAAGGCGATATATCGCTCCCAGTTGGTGTAGTGTGGGATCACACATCGCGTGTACTCCCATGAGCAGGCAAGGATCTCCGCTTTGGCATCTTCGGAGAAGTCGACATCATTCAGGTCGTCGGCTATTTCGGGCGGGTAGTACCAGGTGTCACGCTCGCGAGGCGCCGACGTGGTAATTGTAGGCTGGTCCATTCGAAAACCTAAAGCCGAATCAGCAGGTGCGAGAAGGGTTGGACGACTGTAGTCACCAGAAATGACGAACTGGCGAGATACGATAAATGGAAAGAGCACGCCTCTCAAAAAATGAAACGTACCTCAACCTGTGACGGAAGCGTGAGTTGCGAGTTTGCGTACACGAAGCTAGAAAGATTGACCGATAAATCGTAACTGAGACAGGCTTTATATATAATATCAAGGTGGCAGTGTACGGTTGCCGCCGGGACCCGCAAATCCGGAAAAAAAATAAGTAAATGAGCTTATGTAAATGAATGGAAGACGGCGAAAGAAGGAGATAGTCAAGAAATAAGGGAGAAGAAATACAGCGGTACGGGGACGGGACGGGCGTCGACCACGACGGGTGTCGACGGTGTCCCATTGATTTCAGGCACCTCCGACGGGTGGGCACCCCGTCGACGGGTCAGCCCGTCCCGTCTCGATCATTTATTTACACACTGTCAATATCCTGCCGCCTCATGTCCGCAGCCAAATCAATGGATAACGCAAGTTTTATCCGTTTTTTGTTCGTAACATGGAAACCTTCGGTACCGTCCCGTATAATGCTATCTATCTACATGTCTACCCCGTCCGTGAATAAATATTCTCTGGAGGTGCACTTGTTGCTTTCTCCTTCTTCTCCGACCCATCTAAATTATAATTACTTACCTACAGCCTATGAATTTCCCGAACCAAAACAGGTTGGCCCACGGAGTTATGGCGCATGGGAAGATCATTGATGTGGAGTTCACAACTAAAGAATAGACTTCATTTATATTGACGAAGCAGGCAGGGCCCGATGCCACGGGTCGGCCAACAGGGGACTTCAGGGGACTTCCTCAATTTCTTCGGCTTCCAAACCCACTGGGAAATGGAAGCAACGGGACGCGACAACGTCGCTGGCCGTACTTATCCCACCCTTCGAACGAACCAGGCAAGTAGCGCTGTGCTGGAAATTAAATAGCAGTTATTAACTTTTGCTAGAAATTGCGGAGCCCTAGGTCCATAGCTAGCACATGTTATTAACAGATATATAGCATTGATGCTATTATCGGCTATTTACTGCGATAAATAGCATGTTATATATGCTAAGAATGCTAAAAATCAGTCATCCACATCCCACTCCTCGTTTTCAGCCTCCGCCGCTGTCACCTGAGAAGGTTCCTCAGCCACGGGCGCATCATCATCCTTCTTCCCGGGCGAGATGAGTCCCGAGAGAGCCTGAAATTGAGAGATCGCGGCGAAAATTTGATTTTCTCACGTGCAGAATCTCAAGTCTGATGCGAGCCAATTCTTGCTTATTTCACATCGTAACTATTGTATACTGTTCAGACAGCCTCTGAGACGTCTCTAGCAGTCCTCTGGTAATTTATAGCAATAAATAGCAGGCCTTCCTGGAGGTCTCCAGCTAGAAATGTTATTAACATGTTATTAGCATGCTATTTATTGTATGTTATTAACATGTGAGTTTCCAGCACAGCACTACAGGCAAGACAAAGGACCCTTCACTATCAATCTCTGTGATTGATTACCGGATGGGCCATATGCGGTTATGGAATGTGGATCTCGGCCTCGTATATATACAGTCCCCTGACAGCCGCAAACTCTCTTCGCAATCCATGTCGAAGGAAACAGTTGTCCTCGGTGTGTGTCTCCTGACGCTGGCGGTAACTTGGATCGCTTCTCGGTTGTCCAGCTCGAGGAACTTTATCAGATTGATCCCTGGACCGAAAAGCGATTCATGGCTCTACGGTATCCCTTGTAATGCGGGAATGAGCCGAGTCTCACCTACTTTTAGGACACATTCCCCAACTCCTCCTAAGCAAAGAATACGGCGAACATGAATTCGACTGGCAGGAAACGTACGGCAAAGTGTATTCGATCAAGGGGTGTTTTGGGGAAAGTTTCCACTCCGCAAGGATTGATCATCATCCACTCCATCCTGACGCGAACCTCATTTATTCAGGAGCCTCGTTTAATGATATCCGATCCCTCAGCCATGAAATTCATCATGAATAGTGGCATCTTCGTCTGGGGCCCTGCACACGGGAAGGCCGCGAACATGTTCTTTGGACACGACAACATCTTTTTGGCACGAGGTATATCGCGCAATTATCCAGATGCCACTGCCATTCTTATCAACTCCAATTCACAGGTGACGCGCATCGTCGTCTGCGGAACCTCATGAACCCTTTCTTCTCCTCTAATAATCTCCGTGAGTTGCTTCCAAATATTCGGGAAATTGGTCGAAAGGTACGTGAGGTACGTTGAGTGTCGCCGGATGGATGACGAACATATATAGCTCGTGGACAGATGGGAATCTCTCGGTTTCGTGGGGAAAACCGTAGATATTTCGTGCACGTTGAATGACGCTGCCCTGGACGTCATCGGGAACGGTAAAATTTCATTCGTCTCAGCCATTATCTTCGCGGTGACCACATTATTCCGCATAGCCATCCTGGAACACCCTTTCAACGCCTTGACAGGACAGAGTGAGCTGGCAAGAATTCAGAGGAAAATGATGTATGTTTTATTCACAAGCTCACGATCGGCGCAAGCTTATTTCGCCTGGCCCTCAGTGACTCGCTTTCGAATCCTACAAAATTTGGACAGCTCCTTGATGCGGTGCTACCGTACGTCCCGGATCCCATATTCCGCCTCGCATTCCATCTCCCCATCTCGAGTATGGGCCTCATTCGAGAATACCACAAAATAACGGAAGAGCTGAGCTTCAACTTGGCCGCGCAGAAACGTGACGATGTGGGATCTGGTTTCATCGGTGGCTTCGGTGGGTGATTGTGTGTTATTTGTGTCGATTAATTCATAAATCTCAATCGCCAGTCGAAGGCGGTGTTCCTGACCAAGAAATTGGAACCCACCTGCGTAGTATCCTAGGCGCAGGCCAAGATTCAATGGTGCGACTATAATTCCCCTATGTTTTCCATCTTACGATTTAATACCCAGGGTGGCACGTTGGGATGGATTCTCTACAGGCTCGCCCAGATGACCGACTTTCAACAAGAGCTCCGTCAAGAAATCCAGGTTGCTAGCCTCAAGGATCAGCCCGATTATAACAGTATGCCACTCCTCAACGCTGTCATCAATGTGAGCAAGTTGTTTGCTCCTCCCACAATTGATGCCAGGACGAAGCCCTTACTCGTGGCATTTCTCTGACGCCGTTTTTTTCAGGAGGTATTACGCATGTACACCCCCTTACCGTTGCTGGAACGCGTGGTTACCGAAGACTGTGTTGTTCCTCTCAGTCAGCCCATTACTACTACCAGCGGTATCCAAATATCCGAAATCCCGATGAAGAAAGGGGAATGCCTCTACGTTGCGGTAGCGGCGTATCACAGGTAATAGAGAGAAAATTCCTATGTCTAAAGCCTAATTTCCCCGGTCCAGGCTCACCTCGATTTGGGGCCCTGACGCCCGAGAATTCCGACCCTCGCGGTGGCTGCAGAAGGAGCCAGGCAAAGGGCCAGTTCTCGGACCTCACGCTCCTACGTAAGTTACATGTACGTTGCTCAGAGAGCTTACTTACATGTTTTGAACAGGGTAGCCTTCTTCGGCGGCCCAGGCGTGTGTTTAGGTTGGCGTTTTGCGTAAATGCTTACGTGTTTTCAATCAGTGGTTTGATCTGATATCTCTCCACGTTCAGGCTTCTGGAGCTCCAAGTCTTCGTAGTCGAAATTGTGGGAAGGTTCGTCCTCAGTCTCCCGGAAAACGACTCAGTTAGAGCCCGCGTTGCCCTGACTTTGGTAGCCGAGTGCGGGGACGGAGCACGGAAACTTCCTGTGCATGTCGAGCATGTCGCGTAGTTTGTCTTCGTGATCTATTTCATATTTCCCGTCGGCGCGAAGGAGCCAATTAGCTTCCGAGCCAAATGAGAACGTTCACGTGTCCCGGAGCAAAAGCAAACCGAATGTAGAGTAGGAATTCGGCCGTGGGGAGTCGAAGCACGTACTTGCGGCAAACATTCCGACCCGTGAATGGCTATCAGTTGCCGCTGTGTACCGTGCACCACGCCCGATTCAATGGCAGGACAACGAATGGAATATGGGTGGGACCGGAGCATGCTAAGTTGTGTGTGGTTGAAACGACCGCCGAGGGATGCGGGGGCTGGCAAACCAGACGATCTTTGTCTGCGTGTGCCTAACGGAGTGTTATTCGACCAGGGGGTTAAACAGGGCAAATTCTGAACAAACGCAAGAAATACAGCGGCGCAAAAAAAGAGAGATTAGTGTGTCCTTCATTCGTGCGCGGGGAGTCGAACCCCGATTTTCTGCTACATGCCATTGCCTAGCCCCGACGAGGTATTGAGAGCAGCTGTGCGCCGCACACCACGCACGATTTATGCCGTCCCTTGGGAGAACAGGATAGATAAATGGGAAGCTCGGAACGAACGAAAATCCGCCCACCAAAAAGACCGCGTTCGTACGTTAATTCGGGCCTGGGGAGTCGAACCCTCTTCTGCTGCGATCTCGGAGTTTCAAGGATCTTACTGCACCGTGCACCACACCCGAGTATCCATATCTTGAAGTGGACCGTACTAGAGGGAGAGCTGGAGACGTCGGCTGAGATTGGGTAGAGACACGCATCAGTTCGCATTGATAGATTCATGTCGGGAAGTAATGAGCCACATGCGCAGAGCGGGTGCGTGTTGTTCTGTGGCCGGGGTCGCTATCTGCTGGTTCAACCGCCGTCGTCGGTTCAAGAAATAGAGATGGGAGACGTGGTGAAAAAAATAACAAATACCCCAACTTATCATTTCGGCCCGGGGTTCGGGGAGTCGAACCCCGTTCTGCTGCTGTGTACGGCTAAAAAGGTTCATAAGACGCAGCCATGCGCCATGCACAACACCCGATGGGAACGGGTGAGAAGGAATCAGTACGAGTAGGAGAAGGGGAAGTTTATGATAGTTTGACTGACTGAGGAGAACCGCACGCATTGGAAACCTACTCGTCCAAGCAGTACGTCTGAGGCATGATAGGTGTTTGGAGTGAAGAATTAGATCCAGGGAAGGGGAAACAAATAAAAGGTTATAGAACAGGCAGACATACCTCGGAGCTGGGGAATCGAACCCTGGGGTCGCATTGCGTCATGACGCATAACTGGATAAATTACAGACGTGCTGCGTGCACCACACCCGATCGAACTCATATCTGTGCCAGTCGTTCAAGGACGGGATAATCAATTTCAGCCGAGGGAGTGATTCCGACCATCCAAAATACAGAGATTTATAGCGTTGCGGCAAATCTTAGGTAGTATTTGAGTTTTTAGTCATTAAGATTGGACGAGATGTAGGCGACGACGGGGATCACCTCCGGAATATAACGTATGACCGACTGTCGAGAGATATCAATGTGCATGGGACGACACCAAGAATATGTATCAGTACTTGAAAAGAAAAGGAAGACTTGGCAATTTGGGAAGTCAGAGACAGGAATCGGAATCGGTTTCGTCGGTGAGACAATCCGAGGACAATGTGCAAGGAATTGTCGGGGCACAACTTGTAGGCACAAGTAGACACAAGGTGGCAGCCACGGATGTCATAGTGAGAAGGGTGGCAAAGCGTATAGTCATCCCGGCGGATTTGTCGATCTCCAGCGATGGGGCAGACACGGGAGCAGACACCTGTTGCGCAGACCGCAGGAGGCAGGAGGCAGCCTAGGTTTCGGATCAATCACTACCGGCCCGCGGCCCCGCGCCACGTGGCCTCCTTCTCTTCCTCTCGACATCCTCTTCGAGTTTCTGGTTGCGAACGGGCTCATCGAGGCGCTGTGTATATGGGTGACGGACTCAACTTTGGATTCTCGTTGATCACGGATGTCTGGATAATCCCACTCTGCAGGGCGGTGGATTCAGCTAATACATGTATTCTTGCCCCGCAAACCCGACGCCACGGTGCCACCCAAACTCCAACGTCGCTTTTTCTATCCAGCATCCTAGGTTGAAGCGCCATGCGAGGAATGGCAAAAACTTCTTGTTCAGAACCCTTCGCTCAATGATAATCATGCATGCTTTCGCCCTCACGCCGCTGTATCCGCCTCAAGCTGCCCACAACTGTTCTTGGGGCGTCGGGATAAATATTCCTCTCGAGCGCACGCTGATAGTTGGGTGGTACGAGGAAGCGTCAAATATATCCGATGCTCAGCGTTGCGCACCGGCTACCTTGCGCCGTGTACGTAGGCAAGATAGCAACTCCACGTCGCTTGCTCCCTCTTCGCCTTCATCTTGCCTTCGTCCACAGTTGAACCTAGGCGCTATTAGGACCAGGTATTTGCCTCGATGTCTCTGGCTAAATCCTTCCCATCCGGCTTGGATCTGGGCCGTGCGGACTGCTCCGCGAATTTCGACCTTATCTTGACTCTGCATTCTACTGAACACGGCCTTTCTCTGAATACACAGGCCATGCACTATACGCACCATTAGGATTCAACAGATCTGCGCCAGACCCCCTTCCTCGCCGATGTCTCGTTCTTTTTCTTCGTGCGCTCGTCTCGCTCAGCATCACTCTCCATCATGCTCGTTCCTTCCAAACGACTCACTCACCACATCCACCCTGGAGTTTCCCTTTTCAGTATTTTCGCCACGGCTTGCTTTGAAACTAAGATCGGATGCGAAACGGTTCGCAGCTGCGGGCGATTCACAGGTGTCACGCTCACCACGCAGCATTCGCCCGTTCGAGTCGGGCCTGGTCCATAACAGCAACGAACCGTTTTTGCATCGTCTACTCATTCGTTTCCCCTCGTTTTTTTGCGGAACGCCATGCCTAATCCCTCTTTTGCCATGATCTTCGCTCTTGGAGTTAACCTCCTCTGACGTAAAATACGTTCTCTGTTATCCACTGGGCGCCTGGAGTCGAAGAAGCCCGCTTCATCTCCATCTGAAAATTGGAATGCCACAGCTTCCCTTCTATTCCCGAGCCCAAGCCAGAAATCAAGTCCCAACTGGTTTGCGGCGCCAAGAATGAGTATGGTGGCTGTAGGCTTCTCGTTCGACTCGGAGTTAGGTCGTGGCCCAAGGTGGGATGCATCTTTTTCATTTAGTATCCTCCATTTGGGTCCGGCCCCTTCATTCACATGCCCGGATTTCTGCAGTTGATTTTGTCCTCCTCATAGACTTGATTTATATTCTGTTTCATTTTTCTGACTGGCTTTTTTTATATGCTCCCGGATTCCAAAGGCATGGTTACACTCGGAACCCAAGCAAGGGCAGTTGAATTTCCGGAACACATAGGATCGGCTGCTTTCTGAATATTCTACAGGACATGGGCGTTCTCCAGAATGGACGCGGTGAGCCACGCGTAGTTTTTACCGCCCTTGGTCCGGCTATGTTGAAGAATGCCCTCAACGTGACGGATCTCGAACCTTCCCATTTTGCGCCAGCCCAAACATCTGGATATTCTACAGGACGTGGATGTTCTCACGAATGGACGCGGTGAGCCACGCGTAGTTTACATCCCGTGGTCCCGCGATGTTGAAGAATGCCCTCAACTTAACGAATCTCGAACCTTTCCATTTTGCGCCAGCTCAAACATCCGAGTTTTTCAAGAAGCGCAGTGAATGCATTCCTCTCTACATGGCCGACGGCTTCACTGTCACAATCTGAGTTCGGTTTCATACGGCATCGGCCATGAGTCTAATATCTCCCTCAGACATCCGCTCCAGTTCAAGGTCGTCTATTTGACGATCCATTTCTGGCCGATGTTGTCTATAACCAAGATTTCGCCCTGTTTCTCAGATATCCTGTTCCCTGGACAGTATTATTACGACTCGTCCGGTTGGTCAGCCAAGTTCAGGTACCCGAATGACATCTCGTGGGATTACAAGAAACCTTAGCTGTGTGAGTTCTCTAGACAGAGGCTACCGTCGCCCATGATTGACTTGAAATGTTGCCCAGACTGGCGTGGGTCGTCGAACATAGCATATCTTCCGGGAAAACATTAAACTCACCTTGACTGCGAACAGGGTGCAAGGCGCGACGCTATATTTGCTGAGATGTCGGCCACATGTGTCCGGTCTGTTCTACCTTTGCAATCTGGAAGCATCGTTAACACACATGGCAACTGTGATTGGCTCCCTATTCATGGGGATTGGAGCCTGACAGAGTGCGAGTCATGAGACCATTCTCCTCAGGACTTTTTTCCCTCGTAAGGCTGATAGAAGCCTTCTGGCGGTTCAAAGCCGGCTCTCTTGTGGACTTCAAAAGCCAGCGACTTCGGCATCTCTTCCCATTCTCTCTTCCAACCCATACGGATTTCTTGAAATCAGGTTGTATGGGACACGGTATGAGTTATACCACTGCCGCTGCTTTATCCATCGTCCTGGCGTTGTACTTCCTAACCCGGGGAAACAGAGGTATCCGAACCATCGTGGGTCCGCCGTCGCCGTCGTGGGTATTCGGTGAGTCGCACCCATTGCCCCGAGGTTGCGCTCACAGCCTCCAATGCAGGACATATGCTCCAGTTACTACTCGCGCCACAGTACGGCGACTACGAGTTCAAGTGGTTGAAGCAGTTTGGTGCTGTCTACAGGTTAAAAGGATGTTTTGGGCAAGACCGCCTGATGGTGTCAGATCCCCTCGCGCTGCAGTACATTCTCAACAGTGCACATTTTGATCACGCCCCCGTCATGAAAAATCTCTTCAACATACTGTACGGCAAGACGAGCGTAGTGGCTCTCGAAGGTAAGTTGACACTCATTATATCTCATTAACATCATTACGAGCCTCCGTATATTATTAGGGGAGATGCATCGCCGTGTTCGAACCCCTCTCAATAACGGATTCACGGCCTCCGCTGTCAGAAATTATCAGCCTTTGTTCGAAAAGGCAGCGCAGAAGGTTAATTCGGTTACCCCTCTAGCGCCGAAATATATTCTGAGCTCGAGTTCTGCATTACCAGGTCACGGAGCAGCTGGAAAAAGCGTCCAGGCAGCCGGTTGATGTTTGTCCCCTTCTCAGCAACGCGACCCTGAGTGCATTCAGCGAAGGTATGTCAGCAATTGCTATGTATGGACGATGCAACTGATTTCTCTGCCAAGCGGTTCTCGGCTACTCCACAAAGGAATTGGGGGGTGACTTCTTGGAAAATAATTACAAGATATTGTAAACCTATGCACCTACTACCCACTCCACGCTGTGACTTACTTCTTGTAGGCAAGCCGCAGGGAGTCAGGCACCAAATCAGGTCTTGTCAGACGCCATCGGCGCGAAATTACCTACACGTCTCCTGGAGGCGGCGTTCTACCTTCCTACTGCCACATTGAAGGCCGTCCGAGAGTCACGACGCCTTGCGGATCGGATCGGCCATCGGATTGTACAAGAGAAGCTCGATGCGGCCAGAAAGGGCCTGGAAATCAACGACGATGTTTACAGTCTCCTCCGTGAGTTTATTATCTGTGCATTCCTGCTTCTTGCTACTCATTCCCGTATTTCTTCGTTCCAGTGAATCCGCGGAAGTCAGATAAGACGGGTCGGGCGTTGAGCACGGAGGAAATCGTGGACCAGACCGCACTGCTATTGATTGCAGGGCAAGATACCACGGTGAGTGAATGTCAGGGAGGTCCTATCCCGTCCTCGTTTCCTGAGTTCTCGTGCGTCTTCAGGCGAACACATTGGCATTCAGTCTCCTCGAACTCGCCAAGAATCCGGATCTCCAAACTCGCCTTCGAGCCGAAATCCACTCCATGGCCGGGGAAGGCGGTCGGAATGTTGCTAGCGACAGCATTCCACTACTGAACGCGTTCATCAAGGTAAGTAATGTCCGAGTATCGCTTATACCATGCCCATTGTCCGATCCCGCAGGAAGCGCTCAGGCTTTACCCCGCAGCGCCAATGATAGACCGCATCCCGATTGAGGATATGGTTCTCCCGCTTTCGGAGAGCCTCGTGACGTCCAACGGAGAGCATATAAGCCAGATACCGATCCGGAAAGGCCAGGTTGTGACGGTGGCTATCGCGTCGTATCAAAGGTGCGTACTCCCTTAGAAAGACGGTAAGTGGGCTGACGACTCACGTTAGACTGGAATCGCGGTGGGGCGCTGACGCCCACGAATTCAAACCTTCGCGTTGGATTGAGGGTACTGCTTACCGAGGGGAAGCCATTGGTCCATATGCGAATCTGTACGTCAGTCACCTTGAATCTTCGTTCGTCATGCTGAACCCAGTGAAATCGCAGGCTAAGCTTCATGAGTGGCGCACACACTTGTCTCGGGTAAGGCCTGTGCAAAGAATCAAGTCAACCTCACTGACATTCAGCTCACACAGGTGGCGGTTTGCGTGAGTCATCCGATCCCTCCTTTGGTTCCAACTAATCAGCCAGCGTCCCAGGATCATGGAGATGCAGGTCTTGCTTTGCGAACTGGTAGGCAAATTTTCATTTTCCCTGCCAGAGGAGGATTCTCGTATCGTCCGCACGCGCCTTTCGAACACCATCTTTCCAACGGACTCCGCCGGAAACAAGACCGCATCGCTCTTGGTTACACGAATTTTATAGGTAGAACCACACATTGTCGATGGCGCCCATCAATTATTCAGTTCGTGGATCCGGTCCTGCTTTCTTTCCGCGAAAATCCGATTTGGACAGGCACGTATGTGGCAGACAGCAAGTAAAAATTCAAATGATCCCCACAACTCGGGTGCGGGGAGTCGAACCCCACTCTGCCGCCTGCAAAGAAATCCACCTATCGAATATTTGTAACTGTGCGTATAACACGCCCGGATATTGTAAACTCACCTGCTTGAGAGGAAACCATTCGAGCTGCACCTGTATCCGAATCCAAGCGACTCGGAACGCAGCATGCTACATGACAGGGATCCTATTAGTCTCAGTTAGAGCCCGCGTTGCCCTGACTTTGGTAGCCGAGTGCGCAGACGGGGCACGGCAACTTTCTGTGCATATCGAGAACATGTCGCATATTTTGTCTTTGTGATCTATGACATATTTCTCGTCGGCGCGGACGAGCCAAGCGGCCGGAAACGCCTGAAAGTAGTCAAATCTGGGTATCAATGCGGTGCCAGTGTGGCACGACATCCAGCAGACAGAAGCGGAGAGGTTTTTCCCGACGCTTGCACACTGGCACCAGTAGTGTCCCCTTTACGTGGACCCAGAAAGTCCACAGGTTTCGGCACATCTTCGAATATGATTCAATTTTCTCTGTTTTTGAGCAATAATGACGACCGGCAATCGATAATTGCATTTTACAAGCCAGAAACACGCAGAAGTCGTGAAGGATGAGTAAAACTGAATTATGTCGTTCAAACATGCAGGTGTGATGGATATCGGCACTTATGGGCTTGTGGGCCATCATTTTACTTGGAATGTAGCCTACATGCCTCGTATTTAGTATTTATCTCCCACGGTTCAACACTGCATTGTAACTCGAGTCAAATACTGCCTCGGGCATGATTCGGGCATGGCTTCGGGCATGGAGTCATTTGCATTCAGTTAGAGTCATTGAGTTATGACTCATTCAGTAGCTAGCAGTGTATAAGAGGCCTGTCCTCCTCCTGTAAATGATCATCTCTTACTTACAATCAACTACCGTGAACTTTCACTCTTCCGCGCTATCTTGTGTGCATATTTCCACTACTGTGTGAATATTACTTCGGGCCAACAGCGCTCATCCTTCGTTAAGCTTTCACAGCGGCCTTATAATAAACTACGACGCTAGCTCTGGTTTAAATCTGAGACTTCAATGGTGAAAGCTTATGTTTGACTGATTATATAAAGGTTCCAGTATCTGAACCCGAATATAAGTCATATATTCCCTCTGGATAGGTATTACATTCAGTAACACCAATCTGTTCAAGGTTATCGCATAGCACGCGATACCCGTTTCTCTACCAGCAGGTCGCTGTCGACCACGGCGACCACGGCCCCCGGGATGTTCCGAAGACGGTGGTGGAAGGAAGCAACTAAGAGGATGTAAGGGGAGATAGTCGTGGACAAGTTGCCCAAGCCCGCGCAAGCCCAAGCCGCACAAGCCCGCCCCACCAAATTCAAACTCCGCTAAGGGGAGCAAGCCGTTTGGCCAAGCCCATTGGGAAGTCTGAGTCGAACCCCGATCTTCTGCCGCATGCCATTACATACTGTAGCTCCGAAGATGTATTGAGAGCAGCCTTGCGCCGCGCACCACGCACGATTTCTGCCGTCCCTCGGGAGGGTAGCATAGATAAATGGGAAGTTTGGAACCAGCGAACCACCCACTAAAAAGTTTGTCCACATAGTATATTCGGGCTCGGGGAGTCGAACCCTGTTCTGCGACGTCGAAGTTCTAAATATGTTACTTGAGACCGCCGTGTACCGCGCACCACGCCCGAGTATTCATATATTGAAGTAAACCGCACTAAATAGAGGGAGGGCTGGAGACGTCGTCTGAATTTGGGTGGAGACACGCACCAATTCGCATTGATAGATTCATGTTTGGAAGGGATGAGCTGTGTGTGGAAAGTGGGGATGTGTTGTTCTGCGGCCGAGCACCTTATTTCCTGGTTTCACTGCTGGTGTTGGTGTCAGTTCACGAGACAGAGACGGGAGACGTGGTGAAAAAAAAGGAAAAAAAAATCTGCAATGGGCATTTCGGGCGCCGGGAGTCGAACGCCGTTCTGCTGCTGTGTACGGCTAGAAAGATTCATAAGACGCAGCCATGCGCCGTGCACAACATCCGATGGGAATGGATGAGAAGGAATCAGTATGAGTAAGAGACATCGAGTCAGAGAAGGGGAAGTTTATGGTGATTTGACGGACTAGGGAGACTCGCGCGCATTCCGACGAAAGGAATGCCGAGTCGTCCACGTGGCAATTCTACTTGCGAGGAAATTATGAAGGAAGCATGGAAAGTGCCGGGAGTGAACAGTTAGATCCAAGGAGGGGGAAACAAGACGATTAATACGGATCAGATATACCTCGGAGATGGGGAGTCGAACCCCAGCATTGCATTGAGCCTGGAATTCAGGGATGGGATGGTATCGTCAATTTCAGCAGAGAGAAGAGATTCATACCATACTGAATACAGAAGTTCAGGGCGGTGCGGCTACGTTAAGGTAGCATATGAACTCGTAATCGTTAAAATTAGAGATATGTAGGCGAAGGCGGACTCCGGACCAGAACGTATGGCCGACTGTCAATGGATATCAGCGCGTATGGGACACACACAGCAAGTGTATTACTAAGTGAAGAGATCAGGAAGGCTGGACTCGCTGGGAAGTCAGAGACAGGAATCGGTTTCGACGGTGAGGTAACGCGAGGATAAACTGCAAGAAATTCTCAGGGCACAAGGTGGCAGCCAGGGATATCGGAATGAGAAGGGTGGCAGAAAAGTATATAGTCAGCCCGGTGGATTTGTAGACCAGCAGCGGGGCAGAAGTGCGCAGAGGACGCAAGAAGCAGCCTGAGTGTGACGGATGCGACAAACGTTGAGATCCGGCACACGATTCGGACGGGAGGGAACTGGCGTAAGTGGTGGATTGACCGAAGGAGCGTAACTACTGACAGCTAGGTATATATACTACGGAACAGAGGCAGTGCATGATGTTGATGAAAAGTGCGACGGCACGGCATAAGGCATGGGCATAGTAAGCAAAAGGTAAGCATAATTTGGTGAGATGGTACCCCCAAGGGCATACAAAAAGATGTCTCCGTCACATACGCCCTCCAGATCGTTGCTTGGAACGATCTCCAATTTTTTCGAGCGCGGGCGAATGAAACGAACCGTGGGAATGTTGTCCTGCTTCATGTGTACTCATGTCGTCTTCAGCGCTCGAGGCAGTCGCGGTGGAGTTGGCATCACCATTTACTGCGGCCTCACCTGTGCTTTCGACGATGGACTTCGAGTCGTCTTCACTATCAGCATTCCGGGACAATTCCAACTCCGGATCATAACCAAAAGTCAGCACGCCAAGTGGGAGGGTGTCAAGCACTTCGGTGCTCTCGAACAGAGCGGATTCGGCTGGGCTGAACTGAACAGAATGAGCCCCGAATCCTGGAGGTTTTCCCTTCACATTGGACTTCACGTTCGTTGTGGTAGGACAGTTTCGGGCCAAATGGCCAGGTTGTTCACAGGTGAAGCAAAGACCTTGTGCAAGCATCTCATTGCGACGCTTCACTGATCTTTTCTTCTCCTTAGGTTCGCTGTTCAATACTTCAGCGGACGAAGCACGCATCATTTCGCCTCGAGGTTTGGAGTCAATGCGCCCTCCAGCACGGTCTGTGTTGTGCCTCGAACGATTTTTACGGGTCTTCTTCGACGGGAGTTCATCCTCCTCTCTTGGTGAAGACTCGCTCTCGGACTCGAGGTTTCGCACGATTTCTGCACGTTCCGCGGCTCGGACAACTTCATCCCAGGTAGATATCTCAGGATCCAGGTCCTTCCGATACATCTCCTGCCGGATGTCCGCACGGAGGCTGTTCCAGAGCTTTACAACTTTCTCTTGGCCTTCGACCAAGCCGATGGTGTTGTAAATCTGAGAGAATTCGGCAACATGAGCTGCAACAGTCTTGTTGTTCTGAATGCAACGGATCAATCGTTTCCGCTGCTTACTGCGAAAGTCAACAGGGAAGCAAAATTCAAACAACTCCAGGAAGAACTTTTCTAGAGTGTAAGCGTCTTCATCGCGGACAACGACTTGGTTGTAAAAGTCTCGGGCTTTATTTTCCAGGAAGTACGACAAGTAAAAGACTTGATCTCGAGAAGGTACACGACCCATTTCGACGTATGCTGACCCTTCCCGCACAAAGCGATGGAAGGCGTTGGCATCTGGATCACCGGTGTACTTCGTCGGCGGTATCGGCTTCAAAAGCATTCGGTTTTTTTCTGCGGCTTCGGGCAGACAAAGGTATCTGGTGCGTAGAGGTGGAAGTACGGCGCCCAGGCATGCTCGAATCATCAGTGCTCGGGGAGCTGAGCTCCGAATCAGAGCTAGAGCTTGAAGAGCTGTCTGATGGTTCAGACGGGGGCGGGTTGTGGTTCAACCTGGCAGCACCACGGATAGCTTTGTCCAAGAAGCTTCCGGCAGCAATTCGGCTAGGAGTTGCCTCACTAGGCTTGTTCGATCTGGATTTCCTCGCGGGCTTGTTACCCCGAATCAAATCCGTGATATTCTGTTCAACGGCTCGTTTAGCCTTGCTCGAAGGCTTCTCGAAAACACGCGGTACAGGTCGGGCCGATTGTCTCAGTCGGCTGAGCTCGCTCTCGAGCTCAGCGATTCGTTCTGTATTTGCTTGGCCAAGCTGGGTCTTACCCTTGTTTTTAGGCAAGGGTTCGGAGACAATCGACTTCTTTCTCGGTATCTTTACCGTCGGTTCCACGCTTGGAACATTAGGACTCGACGTGAATTCAAACGGTTCCTCTTGTTTAACCATGCGGTTGATTTCAGCGAAGTTCTCAAACGCTTCACGCTGTGCTTCAAGATTACGCTCCGAAAAATCAACGGAAAAACGGGCAGCACCCCAGTTACGAGGGTCAGGGCCTTTCCCCTTGTTGCGAGATGGTCCTACATCGACTGGGGTTGCGGAACTGAATTCTCGCATGGATATTTCATCATCCGAACCAGAATTCGGCTCAGCTTCGAACGGAACAGTGAGCTTCCGGTTGGCTTCGGCCATAACATCGCGAGCCATGGACTCGTAACGACGAGCAAGATTCACCAGCTCCTCGCGACTCATGTCCCGGGCAGCCTTAGATACGGTCGACACAGAGTCTGACTGTGCAATCGGCGGCGGCAACGAGGTTGCATGATAATCAATCACATTACTATGTACGAACATAGGTTCACCATGCAAGACGGTGCTGCTCGAGGTTTCCGCTCGACCAAAATCGACGTCGTGGGACAGCGACGGCGGCGGCTCCGACAGAGCGCTGGTATCACTACTGAGAACTACACCCTGAACAGGGGAACCACCTCGTGAGAGGGACACGGCAGAGGCCACGGTGCTATAGAGTAGCTCGGGCGTAACCGGGCGGGATTTAGGGGAACCCGTGGCCCCGGTGAAGGATCTAGTAGGAGAGGGAGGGGACGGCAACGACGAAGACGAGGGAGTATTGCGAGGGAGTTTTGGAGCTGGGTAGATGCCCGCACGAGTCGCGGAACGGGTATGGTGGGGATTCGGGTCGGTTGCCATAGTTCTTCGGTCGATGATGTCGATGCAGAGAGGCGGCGACGGTTGATCAGACAGACGGGAGCCAGGCGGAGCAACGACAGAGTATTGAGGAGTTCAAAATATGTGACGGATGCGACAAACGTTGAGATCCGGCACACGATTCGGACGGGAGGGAACTGGCGTAAGTGGTGGATTGACCGAAGGAGCGTAACTACTGACAGCTAGGTATATATACTACGGAACAGAGGCAGTGCATGATGTTGATGAAAAGTGCGACGGCACGGCATAAGGCATGGGCATAGTAAGCAAAAGGTAAGCATAATTTGGTGAGATGGTACCCCCAAGGGCATACAAAAAGATGTCTCCGTCACACTGAGGTCCCGGATCAATAATCACTGACCCGGCCCCGCGCCACGTGGCTTGCTCGTCTTTCTCTGAGCTCTCAACGTCCTCTTCGAGTTCATGGTTGCGAACGGTCTCCGCCTCCGCTGCGTAATACTGTACTCTCGCCCCGCAAACCCGACGCCCAAACGCCAACGTCGCTTTTGACCCAACATCCTAGGCCGACGCGCCATACCTGAGCGGAAAGGCGACAGACCTCCTATTCGAAAACTTTCTTTCAATGGCAAACCATGCCCTGCATATCCGCCTCAAGCTACCTACAAATGTTCTTGGCGCATCTAGACATATATCCCTCCCGGGTGCACGCTGATAGCTGGTTAATATGAGGGCCGTCGAATATATTCGATGCTCGGCGTCGCCTCTGGCTACGGCGTACCGTGTGCTTAGGCAGGATGGCAACTCCACGGGGCTTTCTCGCTCTTCGGCTTCATTATGATCTTGTCTTCGTCCAAACTTAAACTGGGCACAATTGGGGCCAGGGATTGGCATCAGAATCTCTAGCTCGAAATCCTCCCCATCCGGCTTGGATCTGGGCCATGCGGACTGCTCGGCGAACTTCGACTGGATTTTGACTGTATTCTATTCAAAACGGCCTTTATCTGAGGGGAGAGGCCATGAACTACATGCACCATCGGGACCAACAATTCTAGCGTCTTCGCAAATGCCTCTTTCATTTTCTTCGTGCATTTAACTCGTTCAGCATCACTCTTCATCAATGCGCTCATCATATTCCGTCTGTTGATCTATACAAGGTTCCTTCCGGAGTCCGGATGATTCAACGCATCCACCCCTGGATTTGCACTTTTCAATGTATTGCCCACACGGCCGGCGGCTCCAATGTCAACGCTCTCCAAGATTTTTTACTTTATGTAAGTTCGGTTTTATACAGCATTGGGCATGAGTCGTATGACATCTTCAGTCATCCACTCCAGTTTAAATGCCGACTTCACGACTGATTTCTTGATGTTGTCTCTGAACAAGATCTCGCCCTGTTTCTCAGATATCCGGTTTCCGGATAATATTATTACGACTCGTCCCGGTGGTCGGCCAAGTTCAGGTACCCGAATGACATCTCGTGGGATGACAAGAAACCTTAGCTTTGTGAGCTCTCTAGACAGATGCTACCGTCGCCCATGATTGACCTGGAATATCGCCCAGACTGGCGTGGATCGTCGAACGGCGGACACGTCACATCTTCGGGGGAAACATCAAATTCGAATTGACCGCGAACAGGGCGCAAGGCGCGACGCTATCTTCGCTGGGATGTCGGCCGCACTCGTGTCGGGTCTGTTCTACCTTCGCAATCCGGAAGCATCGTTAACACACATGGCAGCTATCATTGGCTCCCTATTCATGGAGATCGGAGCCTGACAAATTGCGCGAGGTCATGGGACCGTTCTTGTCAGGATTTTTTTCCCTCGCAAGGCTGATAGAAGCCTGCTGGCGGTTCAATGCCGGCTCTCTTGTGGCCTTTAAAAGCCAGCGATTTCGGCATCTCTTCCCATTCTCTCTCAACCCGTAGGGATTCCTTTGAAATCAGGTTGTATGGAACACGGTATGATTTATACCACTGCCGCTACAGCTTTATTTGTCGTCCTGGCGTTGTACTTCCTAACCCGGGGAAACAGAGGTATCCGAACCATCATGGGTCCGCCGTCGCCGTCGTGGGTATTCGGTGAGTCGCCCCCATTACCCCGAGGTTGCGCTCACAACCTCCAATGCAGGACATATGCTCCAGTTACTACTCGCGCCACAGTACGGCGACTACGAGTTCAAGTGGCTGAAGGAGTTCGGCGCTGTCTACAGGTTGAAAGGATGTTTTGGTCAGGACCGCCTGATGGTGTCAGATCCGCTCGCGCTGCAGTACATCCTCAAAAGTGCAGATTTTGTTCACGACCCCGTCCAAAAAAATGTCATCAACATACTGTTCGGCAAGACGAGCGTATTGGGTCTGGAAGGTACATTTATACTCATTAAACATCATTAAGATCATTACAAACCTCCGCATATCATTAGGGGAGATGCATCGCCGCGTTCGAACCGCTCTTAATATCGGATTTACGGCATCGGCTGTCAGAAATTATCAGCCTTTGTTCGAAAAGGCGGCACAGAAGGTTGATTCGTTTCTCACTCGAGCGCTAAAATATATTCTCAGCTCGAGTTCTGCATTCCTAGGTCACAGAGCAGCTGGAAAACGCGTCCATGTTGCTGGTTGATATGTGTCCGCTTCTCAGCAACGCGACCCTCGGAGCAGTCGGTGAAGGTACGCCCGCCATTCCTGTGTATGACAATGCAACTGATCTTTCTGCCAAGCGGTTCTGGGCTACTCCACAGAGGAATTGGGGGACGATTTCTTGGAGAATAATTGCCAGATAGGGTAAAACTATTTATCCACTTCCACGGTTGTGATTTACATCTTTTAGGCAAGTCGCAGGGAGTCAGTCACCCAATCAGGTCTTGTCAGACGCCATCGGCGCGAAATTACCTACACGTCTCCTGGAGGCGGCGTTCTACCTTCCCACCGCCACAATGAAGGCCGTCCGAGAGTCACGACGCCTCGCGGAGCAGATCGGCCGTCGGAGTGTACAAGAGAAGCTCGATGCGGCCCGAAAGGGCCTGGAAATTAGCGATGATGTCTACAGTCTCCTTCGTGAGTTTATTGTTCATGCATTCCTGCTTCTTTGCCACTCAATTATATATTTCTTCGGTCCAGTGAATCCGCCACTGTCGGATAAGACGGGGCGGGCGTTGAGCGAGGAGGAAGTCGTGGACCAGACCGCACTTATATTGATTGCAGGGCAAGATACCACGGTGAGTGAATGGCTGGGAGGTCCTATCCCCGTCCTCGTGTCTTGATTGTTCGCGCACCCTAGGCAAACACACTGGCATTCAGTCTCCTCGAACTCGCCAAGAATCCGGATCTCCAAACTCGCCTTCGAGCCGAAATCCACTCTATGGTCGGGGCACGTGGTCAGAATGTTGTCTACGATAACATGCCACTACTGAACGCGTTCGTCAAGGTGAGTAATGTCCGAGTATCGCTTATTCTACGCCCATTGTTCGATCCTACAGGAAGCACTCAGGTTTTACCCCGCAGAGGCGATCACGGCCCGAATAGCGAGAGAGGACACACTTCTCCCGCTTTCGGAGAGCATCGTGACATCCAACGGAGAGCATATAAGTCAGATACCGATTCAGAAAGGCCAGGTTTTGACGGTGGCTATCGCATCGTATCAAAGGTCGGCTGAGCGGCAGAAATCTGGTAATTATACTGATAACTCGTAGACTGGAGTCACGGTGGGGCGCTGACGCCCATGAATTCAAGCCCTCACGCTGGATTGAGGGGACTGCTTATCAAGGGGAAGCCATTGGTCCATATGCGAACCTGTACGTCTATCACGTTGTACTCGTTCTCCAGACTGAACCGAGTGAAATTGCAGGTTAACCTTCCTGAGCGGCACACACACTTGTCTAGGGTGAGGGTTGTATTAAAAAGCAAATCAAAAGTAGAGGTTACTGATAGTCGGCTCACACAGGTGGCGGTTTGCGTGAGTCATCCGATCCCTCCTTTGGTTCCAACTAATTCGCCAGCGTCCCAGGATCATGGAGATGCAGGTCATCCTGTGCAAACTGGTAGGCAAATTTTCATTTTCCTTGCCAGAGGATTCTCGTACCGTCCACACGCGCCTTTCGAATACGCTCTTTCCAACGGATTCTGCCGGAAACAAGAGTGCATCGCTCTTGGTTACACGAATTCTTTAGGCCCTGCGTCGTGTACCCCGCAGAACTTGGTTATTGTCCTTTAAATCCGATTCTATGAGACAAAGCAATTCGAGCTATACCTGCATCAGAAGGAAATCATTCCACAGAATTAATGGATCCGCACGGACTCCCCTGTACATACATCCGAATCAAATCATACCAGCTAATTGCGATTCAGAACGCAGCATTAGCAAACCACACCAGGATCCGAGAATGTGCGAGTGCGCCCAACAATGTGCGGTGATGGGAGGACCTGAGTGCCGTGGATGTCAATAAAAATAATCTCGAAAACACCATTCAATTCGGGCGCGGGGAGTCGAACTCCAGCCTGCTGCGGACCCAGTGTAGTTTCCAAGAACCAGAGGCAGCTATGCGCCGCCGCGCACCACGCCCGATAATTATACTATAAAATCAGGTTTATAAGAGGTAACGATTCAGACACGTACTCTCCCGGTGTCCGAGTCGGAGGTGCGGACGGGCCGGAGGAGAGCGGTGGCAAAGGAGCTGGAGGATGCGGAGGTGGAGATAAGGATATGAAGACAACGGATGCGGATGAGGATAAGGAAGTGGGCCATGGCCAGTCGCACGAGTCCCTGCATACACCCAGAGTATTTTTCGACGCAGAAGGGGGTGTCTTCTTGCACCGCGGGCTCTAATTCGACCGCAGATCTATCTTTGATCTTCCCGTGGGTGTGAATTAATTACTTCTCGATTTCCGGTCGTTTGACCGCCCATTCCGATAGCTTCGCGTTTAGCGAGGTATCCAGCTTCGAGTAAGCATCCCACTGCGATATTTCAACCCCATCCTTTCTGATGTGCACCATAGGTACTTCAACGGATGCGACGGGCTCGGCGCGAATTGTTACTTCATTCCACACAACATCCAGAGAGACTCTGATTTTATTCTGCAGGCACAGACCCAGCCTGCCCCGGTGGCCTGCACCTCCCGACAGATAGCGCACAAATTATCTCCTGTGACACCGACAATGTTGATCTGGCGGTGCGTACGATAACAATATTCACCGTACTTATCAATTCTCAAAACTATACATCTCAAGATTTCATTCTGCGCTCAAAATCGCACATTGTACAATTTGTAGCTTACAGATGCCCCTGAGCACGAGGAATCCACGTGAACATGTTCTTCCCGCTTTATTGCGACGATTTTTCAATTCTCAAACCTAGACTCAGACATGCCGGTTCTATTGGTGGCGTGTGACAAATGAAAAGAAATGTCCCGCTAATGGTGAGATCTAGATACCTGAAGAGATCATTTCAAATGTCGCGATTCAAAAATGTGACGCCAAGGAACAACGCTCTGATGCACTCCGGGAATCTAGCTCGCTCCCCGCTACTGATTTCAACAGTACAAAAGTCAAAAGGATCTCTCGGCGGGAGCATTCGTTAGCGCCTTGCGGCTGGATACGCATTTAGACATACCGATCCAGGCATTTAACCTTCTTACATCCCCCACAAGACTAGCTGTGAAGGCCGCAAGATCCTGGTCCACGCGTTTCGAGCACAAGGGACATCCGTCGACTATGCTCTGCTCAGCGGGTGCAAGGCTGTTCCCCTCCGACACCATAGTCTCTTCGGACGGGACCAAGAGCAACCTGGTCGCGAGTCGCGCAATGTGGTTGCTGAACCATTCGACTGGCCACTCCCTGCGCGATCCGGTTGGAATTGGCTCTCCATTTTTGTACTGCGGTCCATGACCCCTCGGCATCCACCACGCAAAATCTCTTTCCATTACTTCCTCCGAATAAAATGGCCACTCCCTGCGCGATCCGGTTGGAATTGGCTCGCCATTTTTGTACTGCGGTCCATGACCCCTCGGCATCCACCACGCAAAATCTCTCTGCATTACTTCCTCCGGATAAATAACCTCCATGATGGGAGCATCATCCGCGCACTTCGAATATTGACCCACGAAACTCGCGTCGCGAGACGGGTTATTGTGTTCGACAATTTCTCCCGCTTGTATCCCACACGAATGGCGGAATTCGAGGAGCCGATGCGAATCCTCCCAGGTGAGGAGCTTCGTCTCGGGGAACGCAGGTGTCGGTCGGTACGCCTCGGTCTTCAACGTCTTTAGGGTGGCTTTTCGCTCGACGGTTGGTAGATTGCGCAATAGCGAACATTCGATACGGGTGGAGGTCGACGAGGATGGGATCCCCCGACATGTCCTTGAGCAAGTTCTGAACACGCATGAACGCCGCTGCGTCTATGGCAACAAAATCATCCAGATCTGCCTTCCCGAGCTTGTAATGCCCCAACGATTGTACTGGGTATACAAGACACAGAAACTTGTGTAGAATGGTGTTGGGTTCTGAGAGCACAAAAATGCGCTTCCCGTCCCTGCGCAACTCTGGAGATCCATCCGCCGTTCTACTCTTCGTGAGTATACGAGCGAAAAATTGGGATGCAAATTGAAGGATATCTTTGGGCACGTGAAAATCGACGTGGACCTGAGCATGAGATCGGCTGGGGAACTACAGGTGTCCGTATCAGGCGTTCCGGAGAAAGGAACAGAGGCGTCTCGAGTCGGTGGAGTCGAGGTCGACATGAGTGGCAGGAGGAAACAATGAAGCACGAAAGGAAATAATTTGTCAAGCACCACGGGTCAGTACCTATTCAGACGCCCGCGGGTTCTTCAGATTCCAAATGTTGAGCTATATTTCGCACAAGAGCGTGCAGGATCTATTGCCTCCGCACTTTGGCTGAGCGCTGAACCTTCGGAAACGGGCAAGAGCGGCCGCGGCAATCGCTGAAGTGATCTATGTATCGGATCGCCCGGCCGATGACCGGCATCGGCGGCAAGCACTGATGGTTTGGACCGGAGAAGGAGATTGCGGAGCTCGACAGATTGGAGAATGGAAATCGAAAGGAGACGGATATGCAGAGGTGCCTCACGCTGTAGCCCCGTCGTCCCGCTGTTTCATGCAGGCAGCGGAGTCGGTGTCTGTATTCAAATATCATGATCCCCTCAGTTTGTGCCCATCCATTCGCCGCTTTGGTTGCTCTTAGTCAGTTGATCGCCCCCGCAGCATCAATACTTTCGAAATACAGAACTGATTGCATGTCTATCGGCGCCAGCCTGAAAATGGCATCCCTACCACTCACTCCCGAAAAAAGCTCTGGAGCGAAATATGGAGGCGCAGCGAGATAAATTATGAATGGTCATGCTCATTAATTCTTCGTTTACCAAAGGAGTCCAGGACAGTCCAGGACCCAGACTATCCCCGTGACTGCAACTTTCGATGTCAGGCACTACTAGCCTCTAACGTGTATTTGCGAAGATCCATCACGAGCCGGTCATCGGTGCCGTATGTGCGGAACACCTTTCGTGCGAATTTACTCAGCATTGATTATCTCTCAAATTGCAACAGAGTGATGTCCACCCGCATCTCGCCCATTTACGGTTCCCTCACAAATCTCTCCAGACGAATATTCTTTAACCGCGTGCTCTAGTACTCACTTGTGCACTACTTTCGTGTTGCGCCGACCGTCCTCTGGTAGATTATACCGCAATCCAGTAAGAAAGAGTCAGGACGATCAGCGAGGCATATAAATCCCCATCATTTCAGGTACCTGGACCTGAACGTCGCTTGCCGAGTGATACCGATCCGCCAAATATATGTAGAATTACATGGCACGGTCCGAATAACGCCGAATAGTCCTGCAGGCTCACCGAAGCGATCCTCAGGTCACGTCATCGCGGCGAAATTGCGAACGTTCCTTGCTTCCTGCCAGGTGAGTTGCGCGCTTGAATGGTTGCTACAGATTGAATAGGAGAAGTAGCGTAGAATGCCTATATATCTGGATCTGGTACCGGGTACGGTGAGAGGATGATGGTTTTGGATTATAACCCGGATCGGGTTGAAAGAACTTAAATGTTGCTATTGATTCCATCAAGGCGGAATTGAGTGCGGATTGGCCTGTCGATGGTGGCTGCTGCTTTTCGGTGGAATGCAGTTCCAACAATTCAACAGATCGAGTGCAGGCTAAGAGTTGCTTCGGCAGGGGCCACCTGGCTCGAGGTTCACATGCGGACTACTGTGCACCCGAGTCCCCCCATGGGTAAAAATTGTACGGGGGTGGTTTGCCGGTCCCCCAAGTTCTGGCCCCCAAAAATATAATTGACTTGGTCATAGCTTGGGCAGCTTTCTCGAATTGTCCGACCGAAGTGCTGACCCACTGTACAAGGTACATCTTCAACTCCTTCAAGATCTTCGCCCCGTCTGGTCTAATTTCGGTTTCATTCAATGAGTCCGCACCCTATTTTTTCTCTTCCGTGCACGGTCGACAATGCGTCGCTCCATTGATTCGCAGCGTTTGTTTGGTGGCCGATCAAATTCCGTTTCGAATCCGTATTTTTGTCTGATTCCGCCCTTGTTTCAGCCAAACCACTGGTGTGCCCCAAAGAGATGATCTGGATGTGTGCCTGGCGTATCGCCCAGGTGTAATATAGGTAATATATACCTCCGATGGTTGCTTCAGCTGACGCTCTCTGACGCTCTACGATCACAGAGTTACCATGGTTATGATGTGAAGGAACAAGCGGATTTGAATTGATTTTCGTCTTCATCAGCCGGTGAAGTGTTCCCCGTAGTTTAAATGGTCGCTGACGCGGGGGTAGGTAGGTAGAATTACACAGTTTGACGAGGTTCTGTGGGCGTCCTACGGATCGACAATTGAACAACTTTGAACTGGCGGTGTGATGTCTATTTGCGGTGTTGGATGCCCGCCCGTGACGGCAATCGGTCTGGTCGAACGTTCACTGGCCGAATTCCTCACCGAAGTGGTTTAATAACCGTCTCGCGTTGATTCAGCATGATATATCCCACCTGAGCCGCCCCTCTCGCGTAAGCAGTGCGTATCATTCCGCCATCATTCTATTAATCTCTCCCATCTCCATCTGCCGTGCTCTCTTCCCCGTTTGTCGGCCTCCCGGTCTGTGCCGTCTTTAATTCGAGAGTTTTGATTGTCGCTGACTCGTGCCGTGAATTATGACGCGTGCCGAGGGATCATCCCAGAAGTATATAAGGCGCCGAGAAAGCTAGACAACATCCATCCGCCAGCTCCCTGGTTGTGTTTCCCATACTCTCCCCCCCTCTCGAGTCAACCGTCGCATTCGGTCTTCCCGCATTTCGTGTGTTTTACCCGTTCTGTTCAGGCCAACCACTAATACCCGTTTTATTCCTGCAGTTGCATCCACACTCATTCACGATGTTCTTCGCCTCATCTACGTTCGTTGCCGTCCTCGCCGCCGTGTCCGCCGTTCAGGCGATCCCCACACCCCAGGCCTCTGTCACTACATCCCAGAGTTCTGTCACTACGTCGCGGGCCTCAGTTACTACATCCCAGGCCTCCGCCACCACCTCCAAGGCTTCTGCCACCGCCTCCCAGTCCTCTAATACTACCGCTTCTGTGACTACACCTGGACCCGTCCCCATCGTGAGCAACGCGGCCGCCATCGCTTCTGGGCTCAAGATTGAGCCCAGCGTCGACGACCGTCTGAAGAAGCTACTGTATGACAGTAACGGCAACCTCCTCACGGGCGCAGCCCTTCGCCAGCTCACCGTATTCGACTTCAACCAACAGGCGCCCGCCGCCGGTTCCAATGGGGGCTCTATCCTCCTCGCTACCGTCGACAATTTCCCCATCCTCGAGGAACTTGGTATCTCCGGCGCCATTTCCTTCGTCAAGCCTTGCGGACTTAACATCCCGCACACACACCCCCGTGCGAGCGAATTCTTCTTTGTTGTGGAGGGGATTTTGGACACTGGGTTCGTTCAGGAGAACGGGTTCAACACCGAGATTGAGACGCAGCTCGGGACGTACCAGGGGACCGTATTCCCGATGGGTAGTATCCACTACCAGCAGAACCCCACCTGCTCTCCTGCTGTCTTCGTCGCGGCTCTGAACAACGAGGATCCCGGCCGCAGCGACATCGCAACTAACTTCTGGATGCTCGATTCGGACGTCATCGACGCCGCTTTGGGTTTCCCGACGAGCATCGGAGGCGACAATATTGACCAATGGAGATCTCACCTCCCCGTCAATTTAGCCGCCGGGGTCGATTCTTGCTTGCAGGCGTGCGGGCTCTCTGAGTAATTTTTTTTTCTACCCACGGACTTCTGAATACATCACACTCATTAACAATCTGGTCTCTCTGCTCTATTGGTTATTTGGTACAAATTAATGTAAACCCTTGCCGCTTCCGTTGTATCTACTTGTAATCCTCACCTTACCAAATTTGAACATAATTGGTTCCAATGATACATTTCATTATCGCACCATACGCATGATTTATCGTGCATTTCTACGTGACGTGAAGACGAGAGTTTGGATCGTGCGGCAATGTCGAACGTTCTAGCCTTGATTCGTCTGATCATTGGGTGACTAACACCAACAATACTGACCGTAACCTCGCACCCGAAGCCCCAAGCCCCCAGCGCCGAACTCGTCGTAATAGACTGATTCCACATCCTGCACGCTTTAGGCCATAACCGGGTTCCAGCCGAAGCAGGCGCCGGGAATGGTCGTAGGGCGCGTCGGCACCGCTGGTTTTCTACTGCATATTGTATCCGATTTAAATCGGCGATTTTCTATAGGCAGCGGCGGCCGTGGCATTACACAGAAAAGCAGCATCGGGCTGCCAGGCCAGTACTGTTTGCGAATTCTTCATTACCGAATCCCAATGCTCATGCTGCAGCCTCCGCGATCCAGAATTTTTTCTTGCAATGTGGACCTCTAGAATTTCGATTGGAGTAGTTCGTCAAGCCGCCGCGCCGAGCTGCATTTTGCAAAGTCGGTCCAACGACCCTGACCGCATCCGTCATGAGAGATCAGAGGGAGGATATGCGGAGCTCAGCAGATGCGAGTGCGGAATTCGAAAGGAGATGGATTTAGGGGTAGTGAACGAAGCGTATCAAAAGAAGATTAAGAGGGGACTAAAAAATACTGTACGCCAGTGTAACGAGCTTGCGTGAGGTAACTCAAAGAGACTGGCGGCATGGCATTTAAGAGGCTTGAGAGTAGAGAAGTGAATCTTTGTAAGTAGGAAGCTCCCATGACCAGTCCCTCCAATTGATTCCGGTGAGTCAAGAAGGCGCCTGTGGATGGATTCTCGTTCAAAACTCCAAGTATATATTAAATGATGCACTCACGTCGTGCTAGGCACCGAACTTGACCGAAATTCCTTCAATCTCAGTTAGATGCTGGACGGTGTTCGGGGCGATAACCCGATCATGCAACATGACGACGACGACGCGCAGCACCGTCGTCATCGCCAACCCTGGGGTATAGTACAACGTGCGACTGTCCAGCATGTCCAACAGCTTCTGAGTCGCGAATTCCCCGTAAGAACCACGCAGCGTGAATCGCACCAGAGAGGGCAAGATGGCTCGAGCAGTCATTTCGTCGAAAAAAACGTCACTGACAATCATTGATGCACAGTCGATTATCTCAAGCGTCTCCAGATTGGGGGTGACTTGCAGGAGGTGTAACAGATCCGCCGCGGGAAAATCTGCCTGCCGGAAGACCAGAGACGTGAGATCACAATGGGAACGGCGGAGGAGTCCGAGCACACCATCCGTGCGCTTCAGCCGAGAGATATCGAGTGAGGACAGCGCAGGAGTGAGGAATCGGGCGAAGAAGTAGATCATGCTGTCGGAAGGAGCCAATTCATCGAACGAGACAGTCCAGACAGCTAAGCGTACTAGCGGCGGGGCGTCTCGGGTGACGCGAACTGGTGGCGAAGCATCTGTTTGAACACTGGTCATCGAGGTGAGGTTCGGGAAGGATGAAAGATGGTAGCCGCTGGTGGATGTGGAGAACCGGAGCGATCGAATTTGCGCGTGGGGGATTTTATATTTGGACTCCAACAGCTCGGCGCTGCGCCCCAGTTCAAGGCTGTGGAGACACGGGGCGAACTCGAATGCATCACCCACGACACACCACATTTGGGGGAAGGAAAGCAGTTCCAGATGCGACAGGTGGCCACGAAACGAGTGAAAGGCGGGAAAGACTCGTGAGTCGCTGAGAAAGCGCTCTTTCCCCCAGAACGTCAAGGACGCAATCTGGTCCGCATGAGTTGCTAGCACCGCCATTTTACGCTCTCCACTGTAGCCGTTGTCCGCACGTTCGGAGCCGTCAACGATGACTGTGAGTGGTGCCAATCTGCACCGAGCAAGGGTAATCTCCAGCAGATCAGCGGTAGTCTCCTTTCCGAAGAGCGGAAACGAGAAGGAAGACCAAAGAAGGGGATAGCTGCATGCTACATCCCTCCAGCGTCCGCAAACCCGTGCAAAAAGCGGACCGACACCCGTTCCTAGGCGCTGAGGCTCATCCTCTTTGGCGCAGACAAAGATATCGATGAGGATATCTGTTGGGATTCGGCGGATGGGCGATAAACGGAACATCTCCGTGGTTATGATATAGGGACACGCTATACTCTCCCTTTTTAAGGCGGAAATCTGGGCGTCCAACTGGTGCATCATCGGGCTGGGGTCGTCGCGTTCTTTAATGAGCTTTGGACGGGTGAACTCAGAACGCGTACGTTCTCTACGTAAGTCGTTCAAATAGGCAATCATGTCGTTGTCTATTTTGATCTGCTCAAGAGCACGGTACTGCGCACCAATGTTACGGAGCTCCAGATCAATGGCTTTGATTCGCAGGGCCATCTTGACGTGGTGCTCTCGGACCAGATCTTCATCAGATCTGAGGGATATTATGGAGGAGACTGGTTCGGAGACTCCATAATCCGCTGGTGGAGAGGAATGGGACATTCTATTGAATCAAAATGAATCGCCTCGTGAAGTGGCACTGTGGCAGACGCACGATGATAATTGATTCTCCGATAAGTACAAAGATAACTTGCTCCTGAATAAACCTGCTATCCAGATCAACGGGGATATCGATATCGAGTTTCGGTGTGTCTGGAGAGCGTATGGCGCTATATGTGTGTGGTGGTCGACGAGAAAATGTGTTGTCACCGTGTTGTCACATCACGGTCGCACGAGCCGGAATTTGCCGACACATGTTTTGAATTCGGGATAGGGATCAACAATTATGAGGCAGTTTGTAAATGGATAAAACTAGAAGAGACCCGGTACGTTAAAAGCCAACGTCTGAATGTTATACCTTTCCTCTGCATGATTATCATTTAATTTAGACACAAAAGTACCAATGAATCACCGGGCACCCCGACTGGTTCCCTCTCAAAAACCGAGACTTCATCGAATCCTTAATGAGAGTTTCGCCTCGTTAATCTGGTTTCTCTGCTATATTGGTTATTTGGTACAAAGTAATGTAAATTTTTGCCGCTTCCGTTGTATTTACTTGTAATCCTCACCTTACCAAATTTGAACATAATTGGTTCCAATGATGTATGACATTATCGCACCATATGTATGATGTATCTGCATTTCTACGTGACGTGAAGACGAGATTTTGGATCTTGCGGCAATGTCGAACGTTCTAGCCTTGTCTGATTATTGAGTGACTGATAACAACGATACTAACCGTAAACTCACGCTCGAGGCCCCCAGCGCCGGACTCGTCGTGATAGACTGATTCCAAATCCAGAACACTTCAGTTCCATGACGTTGGGGGTGAAGTAGGCACCGGGAATGGTCGTAGTGGCGCGCCGGCACCGCTGCTTTTATGTTGCATGTGAGGGACTTTCTAAGCGTTCGGGCCCATTTCAACCTCATTTTGTTCCTATATCATGTCCTCGAGCGCCCGAAATGAAACTCTGACCCTGATGTCGAAATGAGCGAAATGAGAATTCGGCAGCGTCGGCTTTGCCTCGGCACATGAACGGAGATCAAGAAAATGCGGTCATTTGGCGCGGCATGCCCACTACATATTCATACTCCGCTGATCCCGAGTACAATGCCGAAAGGACGCTATTGCCGAGGTTCGGTTCGGGGATCCTGGATGGGATGAAATGAGATGGAAATGAGGTTGAAATGAGCTCGAAATCTGAACTTTGAAAGTCCCCACTTGTATCCGATTTAAATCTGCGATTTTTAAACTTATAGCGGGGCTATAGTAGGCGGCGGCGGCGGCATTACCCGGCAGCATCGGGCTGCCAAGCAAGTACTGTATGTGCATGGTTCATTGCCGAATCCAAAGACTCATACTGTAGCCTCCGCGATCCATGATTTTTTCTTGCAATCTGGACCTCTAACATTTTGATTGGACAAGTCGACGCGCCGAGCTGCTTTTTTAAAAAAGTCGGTCCATCGACCCGGAGCGCGAGAGATCAGAGGGAGGATATTGCGGAGCTCGACAGATGGGAGGGCGGAAATCGAAAGGAAAGGGATTGAGTTGTAGAGAGCGAAGGGTATAAATCGAAGAGTACAAGCCCGAGTCCAACGAGCTTGCATGAAGGCATCTTTCAAAGAGATCAGCGGCATGGCATTTAAGAGGCTTTAGAGTAGAGAAGTGAATCTTTGTAAGTAGGAAGCTCCCATGACCAGTCCCTCCAATTCATTCCGCTGAGTCGAGAAGGCGCCTGTGGATGAATATTCGTTCAAAACTTCAAGTATATATTAAATGATGTACTCACGTCTGTGCTAGGCACCGAACTTGACCGAAATTCCTTCAATCTCAGTTAGATGCTGGACGGTGTTCGGGACAATAACCCGATCATGCAACATGACGACGACGACGCGCAGCATCGCCGACCCAGGGGTACAGTACAACGTGCGACTTTCCAGCATGTCCAACAGTTTCCGAGTCGCGAACTGCTCGTAAGAACCGCGCAGCGTGAATCGGACCAGAGAGGGGAGGATAGCTCGAGCAGTCATTTCGTCGAAAAAACCGTCACTGACCATCATTGATGCACAGTCGATTATCTCAAGCGTCTCCAGGTTGGGGGTGCCCTCCAGGAAGCGCAACAGATCCGCCGCGGGGAAATCAGCCTGCCGGATGACCAGAGATGTAAGATCGCAACGGGAACAGTAGAGGAGTCTGAGCACACCCTCCGTGCGCTTCAGCCCAGAGATATCGAGGGAGCACAGCGCAGGAGTGAGGAATCGGGCGGAGAACATCATGCTGTCGATAGGAGCTGATTGATCGAACGAGACAGTCCAGACCGCCAAGCGTAGTAGAGGCGGGACATCTCCGGCCACGTCATCTGGTAGCAAAAGTTCTGTTTGAACACTGATCATCGAGGTGAGGTTAAGGAACGATGAAAGATGGTAACCACTGGTGGATGCGGAGAACCGGAGCGATCGAATTTGCCCGTGGGGAATTTTATGCTTGGTCTCCAGCAGCTCGTCACTGCGGCCCAGTTCGAGGGTGTGGAGAGACGGGGCGAACTCGAATGCATCACCCACGACGCGCCACATCTGGGGGAAGGAAAGCAGTTCCAGACGCGACAGGTGGCCACGAAACGAGTCAAAGGCGGGAAAGACTCGTGAGTCGCTGAGAAAGCGCTCTTTGCCGCAGAATTTCAAGGTAACGATCTGGTCGGCGTGAGTTGCCAGCATTGCCATTTTGCACTCTCCACTGTAACCCTGATCCGCACGTTCGGAGGCGTCCACGATCACTGTGAGCGGTGCCAGTTTGCACCGAGCAAGGGTAGTCTCCAGCAGAATATCGGTAGTCTCCTTTGCGAAGAGCCGAAACGAGAAGGAAGACCAGAGAAGGGGATAACTGCATGCTACATCCCTCCAGCGTTCGCACACCCGTGCAAAAAGTGGACCGACACCCGTTCCAAGGGGCAGTGGCTCGTCCTCTTTGGCGCAGACAAAGATATCGATGAGGATATCTGTTGGGATTCGGCGTATGGGCGATAAACGGAACATCTCCGTGGTTATGATGTAGGAGCACGCCATGCGCTCGTTGTTCAACGCAGAAATCCGGGCATCCAACTTGTTGAGAAGGTTGGTGAATTTGCGTTTCTCGATTGGCATTCGACGGTTGAAACGCCTGGTGGGCGTGTTTGAATAGGAAATCTGCCTAGTCTGCACGATAATCTGCTGCTGCACTCCAATGTCGTGAAGCTCCAGATCAATGGCCTTGATTCTCAAACCCATCTTGACGTGGTGCTCTCGAACCAGGTCTTCATCAGATTTGAGGGATTTTATAGAGGAGGGTTGTTCAGAGACTCCATAATCCGCCGGCGGAGAGGAATGGGACATTCTGTTGAATTAAAATGAATCGGCTCGTGCAGTGGCACAGTGTGGCAAGACACGCACGATGATTCTGCGATAAGTACAAAGACAACTTGCTCCCGGATGAGCCTGAGAGCTGGAAAGAGTCGACTAGGACCAAGTTTCGGTAGGGTCAGGACAGCGTACGGTTCCAGGTATGTCGTGGTCGACAAGAAAGACGAAGAAATGCGTTGTCACCTCACGGTCACAACTTCCGGAATATGCCGACACGTGTCAAAAATTATGCCGCAATTTCTAGAAAATTTAAAGAGACGGAACGCGGGGAAACGAGCCCGTCTGGTTTAAGTCCGTGCCGCTGTGCACTCTCAATTTCTCGCTATGACTCCGCTTTGTGAGAGGAAACAATTTCGGAAGTCAACTGTCGACTCACAGTTGAGGACCCAATTCGAGGGCGGGCTGAACTGACCCCGCACCACGCCCAAGAACTACAAAAGAATCACAGATGACGATTATAACTATTAGAAAACACAAACACAAAGTCAATGCGTGCCCAGATAGGTAGGTAGGTATGTAGGTGTATATACAGCGCAGCATTTTGTTTTTGTTTTTACGAGCGAGACCTACACCGTAAACGTGCCCTTGAGCGGCAAATTCCGCGAGGAGCCACCGACAAACACGGTGAACGTGCCAGACGGGACGACCCACGCCTGCGTCACCACGTCCCACACGCTCACGTCCTTCTGCCGCAGCTTGATGCTCACCTGCGCGGTGCGCCCCGCGCTGATGAGCGTGCGCGCGAAGCCGCGGAGGACCTTGGGCGGCGAGTTGGTCGAGGCGGGGAAGCCGAGGTAGACCTGCGAGACTTCGTTGCCGGCGAGGCCGCCGGCGTTCTTGACCTGGAAGGAGACGGTGAGGACGTCTTCGTAGAGCGCGGTGGGCCCGCCGACGGGGTTGACGGGGGAGGATTGCGCGGGCGGGGCGCTGCCGGTGCTGGTTGCGTTGGCGGACGCGGATGCGGATGCAGAGGCGGACGCGGATGCGGAGGAGGCGATAGAGGTGGAGTTGGAGGATGCGGTGGAAGCAGAGTTGGAAGCCGCCGAGGCCGACGCGGTGCTGGTGGCGCTGCCCTTGCTCGAAACGAACCCGCTGCTGGTCACACTATGAGCCGACGACGCGCTGGCAGTGGTGTGCGCAGCGCTCGTGGTGGTCTGGTGCTCCACCGCCCGACGGCGCCAGCTGCCCGACTTGCTCGTCCGGAGCCCGCTGTACTCGAACGTCGTGTAGCTCAACCCGAACCCAAACTCGAAGCGCGGCGTAATGCCCGCCGAGTCAAAGTGCCTGCCCCTTATCAGCGCCGCAAAAAAAGCTGCAAGTGCACGCCAACTCACCGATAATCGATATTGAGCGCCTCGGAATACGTGATCTGCGGCGTCGTATCGCTGCTCGTGTACAGCACATCGGCGGGGTAATCCGAGCGCTCCTTCGCAATCGTATACGGCAGCCGCCCACTCGGATTCGTCGCCTGGCTCCCGTCCGCAAACAGCACGTCCACAATGGCGTTCCCGCTCTCCTGCCCGGGGATCCCCGCGTGCAGCACGGCGGTCACGTTCGGGTGCTCGATCCAGCTCTCGACGAGCACGGGGCCGACGACGTGCTGCACGACGATCGTGTTCGCGCACGCGGCGGCGGTGGCGGCGATGAGCGCCTCGCCGCCGTGCCAGAGCGTGATGTTCGTGCGGTCGCCCGCGTTGCCGTCGACGGTGATGTACCCCTCGCCCGAGTCCGCGTTGACGAAGACGAGGCAGGTGTCCGCGAGGGAGGCGGCGGTGCTGACGGCCGCGAGGTTGAAGTCGTCCGTGATGCCGTCGATGAGGACGGTCGGGTCGATGGACTGGATGTGTGTGCTGATAGCGGAGAGCGGGTCGACGAGGTAGGGGAATTGCGCGGTGCCGCTGCCCCAGCCCATCGCGAGCGTGCCTTGGCTGCATCCGCGGCTGCACGAATTGTTAGCGCGTCTCGTACTCGATAACACTCAACACTCACTCGCCACCCCCATTAGCACACCCGTTGGCGCCATCGGGGTTCGGGCCAGAGTCGGAGCCGAGGATGGCGATGCCTGCAGAACTATCAGCACATCACCAAAAAAAATGCGAAACAGGACGCACGCTTGATGTTCTTGACCTGCAGCGGGAGCGCCTTGTCGGTGTTCTTGAGCAGGATGGTGCCCGCGGCGCCGATCTGGCGGATGAGCTTGTAGTGGTCGGCTTGAACGCTGCGGGCGTGGGTGGGGGGCGGGGTGGGGGAGGGGGGAAGGGGGAAGAATGAGTAAAGGAAAAATCAAATCAGAACGAAACGCAAACGCACTTGATATGCTCATTAACGAGCTCCCCATTCAGGTACGTCTCCTGCGTGAGCTGCGAGAAGCTGACCGGGGGGTAGTTCTTGTCCTGCCCCAGCTGGTACCAGGCGGCGAGTATGCGGGTGACCTGTGGGCGCGTCAGTTCCGTGTCCTTTCCTCTTCTTCCGTTTTCCCCTGCCCTTGTGCATCCTGCGCCCTTGTATCGGAGCGAGAAGAGCCAAGGAGAAGAAGGAAAAAGAGAAAGAAGAAGAGAAGAAACGAAGCAGCACGCACCATATCATCAACCCTAGCCTCCGGCACGCTCCCATTGTTAACCATCTCGCCCAACGCGGCGCCCCACCACGAGTTGGTCGCGGTCGCTGGGTCGGGGTCGTTTTGTGGGCCGACGCCCTAAGAGAGAAAAGAGGGTTAGAAAGGGTTTTGCGTTTTAGCAGGAAGTAAGAAGGGATGAGTGAGTGCGAGAGACACGAGTCTGCGGAAATTATTGTTGCGAAGTCCGACGAGGCGGAGTCGGACTTCGGAGATTGGAATCGCACTCGCTGGCCAACCGCGGGGACGCAATACGTGCGGAAAAAGTGACTCGGAGTGCAAAGTGCGAAGTGCGGGGAGTGCGAAGTATAAGGAGTACAAAAACTCTCGAACACAGGAAAGAAAAACGAAGAATAGAGAAGGAAACGCACATATCCCACAAATCCGGGCATGTTCATATCCAAGCCGGCGAGCGCGGGCTGCACGCCGTTGATCATCGCGGCCCAGTCGGACATGATGAAGCCTGCACAACAGAAAGAAGGGGCATGGGGGTTAGTTGTTGGTTGGTTGGTCGGCAGTCGCGGGATATCATATCAAACACGAAGAATAGAATAGAATATCTAATATGAAGTAGGAAGTAGGAAGTGGGAAAACGCGGAAGACCGAATGGCAACAAAAAAGAAGGGCGAGCGGGGCGGGTGAGGGGCAAGGTGGATGGGATAGGATGGGATATGCAAAGGGAGCGGTGCGTCGTACTGGAAGGGGAGGCGGATGCAGGATGGGGTTGGGCGGAATGCGAAGACCGGATGCGAAGAAGCGGAGGCCCGGTGGGAGAAGCATGACAGGGGACAGGGAAGCGAATTTATTGGAATACATGGCGCTCCGGGTGCGGCCGGACGCGGACGCGAACACGAACGCATCGGAAGGGACGGACCACGTTCGACGCCAATGCCAATGCCAATGCCGACGCACGACGTACGAAACGAACGAAACGCGCACGCAGTCCAGGCGTGGCACGAGTCCGCGTCCAAACCGCGTGCGTGCGTGGAAGGAATACAGGTAAACGCAAAGATGAAAGAAACGACGAAAGAAACAAAGACAGCGCACCCTGGAACCCCAACTCCTCCTTCAGCACGCCGTTGAGGAGCTTGCTGTTCTGGCACGCCTGGGTCTGGTTGATCTTGTTGTAGGAGCACCTGCGGGCGGACGAACGAATGTGAGTGAGCCGAAGGTGGGGATAAAGGGAGGGGGGAGGATGAGTAAAAAGAGAAGAGGGAGAACAAGGGCGGGGATAAAGAGCAGAGGAGGGGAGGGAGGGAGGTAACGCAAACGCAAACGCGCAGCAGAGATGGGAACGAAAACGCAGAAAAGGGGGAACGGGAAAGACGCAGAGAGGGTAGTAGAGAGCGCATAGGCGAACGCCACGCGAAAGGAAAGCGAAGGCAGCGGTACCCAGGTCCAAGCAGGCGACGCGACTCCGAAATGCCGAAGCCTCCGAAACTCCGACAAACCCCCGAGTCCCCGAAAATCGAAAGACGCGCCAAGACATGCAAAAACGCGTAACAACGCGTAAAACGCGGAAAGACGCGTAAAAACGCGCATGAACGTGTCAAGACGCGCCAAGCCGCGCCAAGACGCCCCCCCCCAAAAAAAAAACAAAAGAAACAAGCCGGGTAAAACGCGGAAAACCCGAAACTCCGAAAAACGTGCGAAACGCGAAAAAGCAAAGACGCGCCACGACGGGCCAAGACGCGCAAAAAACAAGTAAAAGAAAGAAAGAAAGGAAACGCAAAACGCGAAGACGCGCATAAAAAATAAACGCGCCAAGACGTGCCAAGACGTAGAAAGTAACGAAACGCAGGACAAGGCGAACGCGCCAAGACCTCCGCGAAAAAAAACGCACAAAAAAAACAGGCGTCCCAGCCCGCAAGCCCCACACCACATAAGCCCCCAAAAACTCCACAAGCACCCAACCAAAAAAAAGCAGACCAAACAGAAAGCACGCACATAACACTCCCCACCCCCGCCTTGACCGCCTCCGCGAACGGCCACGCGTACACCTCGTGCGCGTCTGTCGTCGCTGTTGGAGGAGTAGATTTGGGAGGACTCGGAGCCGCCGCGGAAGTGTTCTTGTTCGTTGCCGATGCTGGGGGGGGGGTGGGTGGTTAGTTAAGGGAAGGAAGAGGAAGGGGGAGGGAGGGAGGGGGAGGAGGGGGGGAGTGGGAGTGGGAGGGGGATGGGGGAGGGGGAGGGGGAGAGGGAGGGGAGGGGAGGGAGGGGAGGGTGAGTGGTAGAGGGGTAGGAAGGGGTGAGGGGGAGGGGGATGGGGACAAAGGGGCTTACCTGTTGAGGAAAAGGGCAGAGGGAGAGAACGGGAGTGGGAGAGAGAGAGGACGGGATGGGCAAGGGAGGAGAGAACGGCGGGGGACTGGGGGATGTGGGGGGGAGGGACGGAACAGAGGGACGGCGGCCGCGCTGGAAGGAAGGAAGGCGCGTAATGAAGTTAAAGCGAATTGCCGCCGGCGAGATGGACTGCCTGCCTGCGGCGCTAATCCGGCGCCTCGGGGAATAAAGAAAAGAAGCGTCCGGGAAATAGAGGACGAAATGAAGGAACCCCATGAGTGGAAATGAAATGAAAGATAGGGATACGGAAGGAATGGGTACGGGGAGGGACGGAAGGAATACAAGGGACTAGGAATAGAATGAATGAATGCGGGACACACGCACTAGTGCTTCACGGTGGCGATGACGCCGGAGGATTGGTAGCCCTCGACGGTGGCTGCGGTGGCGGCGCCGGAGAGGAAGGGGTCTGCGCCGAAGCCTTCCCAGTTGCGTCCGCCTGCTGCGACGCGGCCTAAACGCGTGCGTGCGTAATCATTAGTATGCGGCAAGGGAATAAAGTAAGGAAGAAGGAAGACAGCGCACGCACCCATATTCGTCATCGGCCCCAACGCAACATTCACGCCCTTGCCCTTATGCTCCGCGCCCATCGCCGCGCCCCTCTGCTCAATCAGCCCCAAATCCCACGTCGCCGACACGCTGATCCCCGCCGGGAACGCGCTCACAAAGTCCGCGAACCGCACCCCCAGCGGGCTGTCCTCCAAACACAAACCCCCCCAGCCCAGGCGCGGGATGGTGCCCGTGTTGCCGACGCAGCGCCCGTTGACGTCGACGCCGGTGGTGACGTTGATTTTTTCGGCGAGGGTGAGCTTGGCGGTGAAGGCGCGGGCTTTGGCGACGGAGGCGGCCCAGGAGGCGGTGCCGGAGACGGGGGGGGCGGGGAGGACGATGGGGGACTCCCATTCTTCGAAGCCTGGGGGCGCGGCGTCGGGGATGCCCGTGATGACGTCCGCGCGGAGGGCGGGGAGGACCGCGAGGAGGAGCGCGAGGTACGAGCGCATTGTCGTAAGCGGGTGGTGGTGGTAAGGTAAACGAGTGTAGTGTTAGTGCGCTGGCTGCTGCTGCTACTATTAGCTTGCCAGCGGAGACGCAAACGGCGAAGAGGGCCGAAGATTCGAAAGAGAGAGTGGGGAGAAACTCCGGAGGGAGATTCGTTGGCGGTGGAGCTCGCGGCGCGGGTCTTTTATCACGCGTGCTTCTCCCGCTTCTTACCCCGCTTCTGCCCCGAATTTCGTATTCACGGTGATCTGATGTGCGGGGTGCGCGTGGGGCGCGCACAGGTGACCTCACAAGTGTGCTTCCATGCGTCGCTGTCGTTGTCGTCTGTCGTTAATGTGAGGTCGTTAAGAGTGCGCTGCTGGTGCGGCCCCGCTCTCCCGCCCGCGCACCATCCACCCTGCCAGTGTCTCTGGAAAGAAGGCGGGCATCGACTTGGATGGGATGCATGTATGAGTGGAAATAGAAATAAGATTTTGGACAAGGGCTTGCAGTCATACGTGATCGCCGTCTGCCGCTGATTGCCGTGAGGCAGCTGATCCCCCGATCGCATCTATGCCCGCCATCACCGCCTGCCGAGCGCGGCGTGCGCTTCCTCACCTCCTTGCGCAACTCGTTGAAGCGAGGTGACGCTTTCTCGACGTCGTCGCTCACTCAGTACTCAGGGGCACGTCGTCCTCGTCCTCCAGCTCAAGTCCTAACTTACCTTCCGCCGTTCCTAAGCTTTCCTCGCTCAATGGCGCCTACAAATTGGCCATGGACGCCGCTAGCAGACCTTCTCCCCCACCCACCTACTTGCTACCTCCTTAACTTATGCACTTATGTACGGACGCAGGTTCTAGCCTAGGCACACACATCCCGCATTCCATTGACGCGTCTTCGACTTCGACGTCGTGCATCTGATCTCCCAGAGCGTAGAACGCATCGCCGTGACGGCAACCCTCGCTGCGCTGACGACCCCCTCAGAGTCACTGTACTTTTGCTCGCTGTGAGTCCTTTTGGTACCGAGGGAGGTTTCATGCGCGACTTTCTGCTCCGCGTCTTCACGGAGGTACTTGTGCGTATGTAGATGATGGGTAGATGGGTAATCACATCGTCGTTTTCGCCTCCCTCCCTCCTCCCGTCCCGATCCCTCCGATCGAAATTCTGTTCATTTCATCTTCTTTCATGTTCACATGCCCACATCCCGCCACCATCCATCCATCCATCCATCCATTTAATATCCCGTCCCCGCCATCCGCGCAAGAACCCAGTCTGAGTCTTCTGATTCTGAACTTGCTTCTACATCGAAAGATATACATCTAAGTACGGGCACGGGCACGGATCTGAAAGCCGTTCGTTCCTGGCTCGATCCGCATTCCGCATTCCGAGTTCCGAGTTCTGAGTTCCGAGTTCCGGGGGCGGATGCAGCCATGGGCCCACCTGCACGCCCTCACCCTTGCCACCGCGTCCAGCTCCCGCACAGCTCACATCTTCCACCCAGCCCCATGCAGATTCCATGTACTTGCATGCACCTCCGACTCCGCTCCAGCCTGTCGCTGACGCTGCTCATCGAACGCTTGGATTGACACTCGTTCAATACAGGACAATTATCGGGCGTGGTGCGCGGCGCACGACCGCTTTTCATGTTCGTACGCAAACCTCACGTTAGGCGGTAGGACGGGGTTCGACTCCCTGCGCCCGAATGGAATGTTTCACTGATACAGTGATAGGTTTTTTTATTGACGCGTCTACCGCAGGTCTCTTACTCCTACTATACACACTCATTCTTTAATCGCCTTTTCGACACGCATCCCCGCAGCTTTGTACGCTGGTAAGCACTCTGGAAAAGATGCATGGAACAGGTGCTCCGCGTCCAAATCGCTCCGTCTCATACAGGTACGTTATATAGGATAGGAATCGGGCGTGGTGCTTCATCACCTTTTCGCATCGCCAACCACTCATTTGCATTTATACTGTTTATCGCGCGCCCGGAATGGAGCACAGTAACAAAACGCGTACGGAGACTCATATGTACCGTTGCGCCGACAGAATCGTTCTTATAGTTGGGTGGTAAGTAGGATAATTATCGGGCGTGGTGCGCGGCACACAGCTGCCATTATTTGGAAGGTAGTAGACAGCATTGTCGGCAGCAGACCAGGGTTCGACTCCCCGCGCCGAATCAATGTGTCGTCAAGTGCTTTTTTTTGACGTTCACTCTTCAGATTTATCGACTGCAGCCTTTCTTACACACGCTCCCGCGTCTCGGATAGGGCATCGCACCGTACGTACCGTATACGGTACGTGACTATATACGTGCTTACGGACGAAGATCCGTATACGTACGGCCGTACGCCGTACACCTTCGGCGCCCGACGGTACGTTACGGATCACGTACGTATACGGTACGGTACGGAGTACGGCCGGCTTTCGGGGGACAAATCTGCAGGTCCGAGGTCGCGGAATGATTGATATCGCTGAAATCGACTCACAGCAGATCATCAGAAGCTAAACCGAACTTGCATGGCGCCCCACGGCAAGGTTTAACCGATTTTGCCGAAATACGGCATGATACGGACCCGTATCACGTATACGTACGGCTCCTTCGGCACGTACCCCGACCGCTCACGGTACGTGCATCGTACGTACGTTCCGTACGTATGGCCGTAACCAGTACGTACGGTGCGATGCCCTAGTCTCGGATGCGTTCTCGAAATTACTCGTGGTGCATTCGTTGAGTAGTACCCACCTTCGTCACTTCATTACTTCGCGTAGGAATGTGAAAGTTCGTCACTTTGATGGGAATGTGTAAAAGCTCGTCACTTTGCCTGGTTTCTGTGAAACTTCGTCAGTTGACGTTGGCGCGTTCAGGAACTCGGAACATCGGCCATCGGTGTTCCTTTGGCATACCAGTAAAACACAAGTCCTTCCTTCAATAACTTCTTCAATATACCTGGGGGCCTAACCAGAACACCATACCTAACCATACCTAACCTTTCTAACCACAAACTTAACCTGAACCTAACCCCCCGCGCAAAGTGAATACAGAATTTGGTGTTTCGGCAGCTAACCTAACCGGCCAATCTCGGCAGTCTGTTGATACCCATCACTCCGTGATGTGCCGAGGAGTCGCCGCTTGAAAGCCAAAAATACCAACTCACGAACTTTCATAGAAAGCCTTCGAAATTACGAACTTTCACGATTTCCCATCAAAGTCACGAAGTTTCACAAGGCTAGGCGAAGTAACGAAGTGACGAAAATGGCGTGGACTCGCATTCGTCATATTGATAAATGTGAATGAGTTCGCATTCCAATCGCTGCCTCTCGTATCGTTGAGTTGATGGGATAAGAATCGGGTGTGGTGTACGGCGCACGGCCGCTTTTCATGACCCAAAGAAGACCGGGGTTCGACTCCTGGCGCCCGAATCTGGCGGTTTCAGAACATATTTTTTATTGTCACGTCCACCACAAGTCCCTTAATCCTACTATACACACTCATTCTTTCATCACCTTTTCGACACGCATCCCCAGAGCTTTGTACGCTGGCAAGCACTCTGAAAAGATGTATGGTACCGGTGATTCCGTGTTCAAATTCCTCCCTTTGATACAGGTGGGTTTATAGAATGACTATCGGGCATGGTGTACGGCGCACGACCGCTTTTCATGTCCCAAAGTTTGGCTTGTACTGGGTAGGCGGTAGGACGGGGTTCGACTCCCCGCGCCCGAATTTGCTTGCTATTGAAATGTTTTTTTTTTTTACAATATTCACTGAACAAGCATATTTTTACTATACACACTCACATCCTTTCGTCAATTCCGGGATGTGCATTTCTTCGCGGAAGATGGCCATGGGTTCCTCGCGATTCGTGCGATTCGTTGGTATGGTTTGGGTTCGTATACAGGTACGGCTCGAATCGTTTCCTGTTATACAGCTGAGTTTATAGGAGAGGAATCGGGCGTGGTGCACGGCGCACAACCGCTTTTCATGACCCAAAGATTTGAGGCTGTAGGCGATAGGACGGGGCAGACTTTTCGGACTGGCTTGGCCGAATGGCTTGCGCCCCTTAGCGGAGTTTGAATTTGGTGGGGCGGGCGTGGACGGCGTGGCTTGGCACATGGCTTGGCTTGTGCTCGCTTACACCACACATCTCCACTGTCATGATTTCATCCATAACTCTTTGCCAATGCATCGTTCGAGTTTCTTTTCTCCGCCGCTGTCTTCGGAACATCCCGGAAGACCCCGTGGGTGTGATTGGCGGCGACGGACAATGTTGAACAACAGAAGTCATTTTGCGAGCGGTCAGAACTGGAAAAGATGCATTTGTCGAAGACGGCGCATCTGTACTTGGCAGATTGAAACTACAGCGCAGTCCCAGAGCGCAAGCGTCGGCCCGAGCCCTTCACTACTGTCTCCGGCTTCTTCGCTGCGGCCTCTCTCTTTCTCGGCTTCGATTCCTTTTTCGTCGCCGACTTCTTCTGCACATCCTTCTTTGCAGTTTTGGCGCGTTTCGCCGGCTTCTCTCCCTCGATTTCCGCGCTTCCCTCTCGTTTTAGCAAGACTGGAATGGCGGCAGTGGGCTTGAAAATCGATGGATCGTCGCGGCGATACGTGGGTGGCCGATAATCCCTGTCATAAGTAGCGTGATCTGCGTTAAACTTCAGCATTCGTTGAGTCAGGATACCAGACTGGACAGATGTCAAGGGTATCGCTGCAAACATAGCTGCCAACGCCGCGGGACCATCACTGGGGCATCGAACGACGCGACCAGTGATGAGATCCTCCACGATGTCACCATTGAGATTCAAGGCCTCTCCAAGTTCCCGCTGGACTGCAAGGAGTTGAAGGAGGACAGACCCCACTCCCATCACTCTTTTGTCGCGTTCTGCCTGCAAAAGATCGGAAAGGGCCTCGCACCCCAACAGAGTGATTAAGGGCTTCGAAAGAACGGCCTCGAGCTCCGGTGTCGGAACCAAGTCTAGCGTGCGCATCCAGTCACTGGCTGCTCGGTGCTGATCAATGGAATTTTTCCCAGAAAAATACTTGGTGAAGCTCCGGACAACCGGATGTCTGTCTTCGAAGGCCACCAGAATTCTCGCGACAAGGGGAACAGCCGCTTCAAATATTCCTCTCCGAAGGCCCCAGATCGTTCAAGTGTGTTCATTTGGGTAGCTTACATCAAAGGATTGATTATTTACACCCATTTGGTTGGTTACGGACTACGTACCGTCGAGGCCTTGGTTTGACCGATGTCAACTAACAAGAATCACAACCCACAATGGATGTACAAGGGCTGGTTCCCCTCTGCTGAATTTTACAAAGCTGTACAAAGCTTTTTTATGAAGGAATTTGTTCAAATTTCAATTCGAGGTACGGAAAAACTTGTGTGGTTCGGGTGAGTTGAACATTGTTTTTGCGAATAATTTAGTGGGGTGGACACTTCCTCCAATATTTTCAATGCATGCAGACGCTTGGAAGCATTGCCTATCAGTGCAAACTCACAAGCCCACTGGCTTGCATGTAGAGTGTGAGTTACCCTCATCGTTTTGCATGGTGACGACGCGTATTCCCCAAATATTAAAAGTATGTGACAATTGATGTCCTAGGTACCTGTGGGGGACATATAGTAGTACCTCTGCCACATAAACTTCAGTGCTAGGGCTCTACATGGTGTACAGTGAACACAAGCCACTTTGGTTTTTTGGCTGGGACCGAGTTGGCGGAATGGCTTGCCAAGCCATCAAAATGGCTTGCAAGCCGATCGGCCGGGCGTGGGCGGGTGATCACACCCAAATCCACGCCCCCGCCCGAAACAAGCCATTCCGCGCGGGCGCAAGCCATTCGGCCAAGCCAAAAATGTCACTCTCTAGGACGGGCTTCGACTCCCCGCGCCCGAATTAGTTGTGTCGTTGAATTGTTTTTTTTTTATTGACGCCTCCACCACAGGTCCCTCGATTCCCGCCTTTCCTACTTACTATCACACACTCACATTCTTTCATCAATTTTTCGATGTGTATGAGTCGGAGACAGTAACAGTGTATCCCTCGGCGGATGATGCGTTGCCAAACACTCTGGAAAGATGCGTGTCTTGTGCAGGTACAGGTGCGTCCGCGTCCAAATCGCTCCGTCTCATACAGGTGGGTTTATAGGAGAGGAATCGGGCGTAGTGTACGGCGCACGGCTGCTTCCGGTTATTGGCAAGGAGTTGTCAGCAGCAGACTGGGGTTCGACTCCCCGCGCCCGAATGGTTGTGTCCTGCGCTATATTTTTTTTTAAAAAACGTTTTGGCTGAGTTTGCTCTTCAGGTTTCTCAACTGCAGCCTTTCTTCCATGCGCTCACACGTTTCGGACGAGTTCTCGAAATTGATCGTGGTGCATTCGTCATATTGATAAATGTGAATGAGTTCGCATTCCAATCGCTTCCTCTCATAAACCTGAGTCTCCAGGATATGAATCGGGTGTGGTGCACGGCGCACAACCGCTTGTCATGACCCAAAGATTTGAGACTGTAAGGTAGGACGGGGTTCGACTCCCCGCGCCCGAATGAGAGATTTCCGTGAAGATTTTTTTATTGCCACCTCCACCGCAGGTCCCTTGATTCTCGCCTTCGTATACCCACCCACTCATACATGCACATTCTTTCATCAGCTTTTTTTTTTTTCGACGCGCATCCCCGCAGCTTTGTTGGCAAGTACTGTGGAAAGATGCATAGAACAGGTGAGTCCGCGTCCAAATCGCTTCCTCTCATACAGGTGGGTCTGCAGGATAGGAATCGAGTGTGGTGTACGGCGCACGGCCGCTGATAATCGGGAGTAAATTGAATCCAGGCGGATGGACCGTGACGGGGTTCGACTCCCCGCGCCCGAATACTTGTGTTGTCCCATCAAACGTTTCTTTTTGTTGCTGACGTTTACTGTACTCGTCAGGTGTCTCAACTGTGGCCTCTCTTGCAGACGCGCACACGTCTCGGATCAGACCTCGAACTCACTCGAGGAATTTGGACTCACACCGGAAAAAGTGTGACGTGTGACCGTTACACGCCCCCTCTTCCCCAAGGTTGGTTTCATTATATCTAACTCCATGTAGTGTCTGGTAGAATGGTAGATGTGGATTCTATCCGTATGTTTTTGTATGGTCGTGAGTTCGATTCCATCAGCCGGTCATTTTTTAGCACCACGCAGTGGGCCTCGCGGCGAGCGTAAGCCCCACGCAGTGGGCCCCCGCGGCCGGCGCCGCAATCAGTCCCCCAGGCTCCCAATGGTCGGCATATACTTCATTCATACAGCCGTCAGGCAAAAGGAGGGGGGTCTGGGGGGAACACCGTTCCCACCAGCGCATTAGAAATTTAAATCTACTTGAAATTAGTTAAATACCGGCCGTCAGGCCAGAGGAGGGGGGTCTGGGCGGAACACCGTTCCCCCCAGCGCAAAAGTTCAAGTGTGACGTGTGACGTCACACTTTCCGGTGCGGGTTCGATCTCCCTCACTCGACCTGCATTCGTCATATTGATCAATGTAAGCGAGTCTGCGTCTAAATCGCTGCCTCGCATATACGTGAATAGGTGGGATAAGAATCGGGCGTGGTGTACGGCACACGGCTGCCTTCCTTCACCTCTCTGTTGTACTGAGTCCGCAGCAGACCGGGGTTCGACTCCCCGCGCCCGAATCTACGCTTCTGATATGGCCATCTTTTGTCAATGTTTACTGAACAAGCATGTTTTTACTGAGGCGTCCACCACAGTCCCCTTGATTCTCGCCTTTCCTACTTAATATACACACTCACATTCTTTCATCAGTTTTTCGACGCGCATCCCTTTGGGGACGATGTGTTCGTCATAACTCGGCGGATTGATTCTGCTGCGTATGCAAGTACGGCTCGAATTGTTCCCTTTTATACAGCTGAGTTTACCGGATAGGAATCGGGTGTGGTGTATGTCGCACAGCTGCTTTCCTTGGCATTTCTGATACTCTGTGTCTGCAGCAGGCTGGGGTTCGACTCCCCGCACACGAATCGATAGCTGTTTCGTTCGATATTTTTTTTAAATACGCCTCCACCGGTCCAGCGATTCTCCCCTTTCCTATACCCATACATGCACATTCATTCATCAATTTATCGATGCGCATCCCAGCAGCTTTCTACGCTGCAAAGCACTCTGGAAAGATGTGTGTCTTGTGCGCGTATGGGTGAGTCAGCATCCAGATCATTTCCTCTCATATGCCTGAGTTTATAGAATTATTATCGGGCGTGGTGTACGGCGCACGAGCGCTCTTTATGTGCCGAAGATAGGAAGCTTTAGGAGGTAGGACGGGGTTCGACTCCCCGCACCCTAATCAAAGATCATTCATTAGTAGATTATTTTTATTGACGCCTCTGCCACAGGACCCTTGATTCACGCCTTTCTTATGTACTATACACACTCACATTCTTCCATCACCTTTTCGACGCACATCCCAGCAACTTTGTACGTTGCCAAGGACTCTGGAATGATGCATGTCTTGGGCAAATACAGGTGAGTCCGCATTCAAATTGTTACCTCTCATATCGTCGAGTTTATAGAATGACTATCGGGCGTGGTGCACGGCGCACGGCTGCTTCCGGTTGTTTGCAATGACGTAAATCGGTCCGCAGCAGGACGGGGTTCGACTCCCCGGACCCGAATTATCTGGTCGGCGAAAATTTTCCTCGCTGGTTGCCCGAGTCCTGTATTCGGCGGAATCATTTTTGGCCTCGGATGCATGCAGGTGCAGGTGGGTCCGTTCCTTCTCATAAACCTGAGTTTACAGGAGAATCATCGGGCGTGGTGTACAGCGCACGGCCGCTTTCGATGGCTGCTAACTTCTTCAATTGCAAGCAGCAACCCGGGGTTCAACTCCCGGCGCCCATATTCAAGGTTCCTGTATTTTTCTTTTAAAAATATGCCTCCACCACAGGTCCATTAATTGTCGCCTTTCCTATGTACTATACACACTCACATTCATTCATCACCTTTTGAACACGTATCCCCGCAGCTTTCGACGCTGGCAAGCACTCTGGAAAGATGCGTGTCTTGTGCGGGTATAGGTGAGTCTGCATTCAAATTGCTCTCTCTCACAAAGCCGAGTTTATAGAATATTTATCGGGCGCGGTGTACGGCGCACGGCTGCTTCTCGTTGTTTACTAATATATACGGGTTCGCAGTAGGCTGGGGTTCGACTCCCCGCGCCCGAGTACAGACTCATCACTCAACATTCTTTTTATTGACATGCGCATCCACGACACTCAGGTCCTGGGAGTCCCATCCCCACCCCGGCCCTTTCTTACGCGCGCTCCCATTTTTTATTTCTTGGGGGCGCGGGTCTGGTAGGATTGGTAGTGCATGTTCGAATCGTCCCCTCTCATAAACTTGATTCGATAGAAGAGACATCGGGCGTAGTGTACGACGCACGGCTGCCATTATTTCATAAGCAGTAGACGCCATGGCACGCAGCAGACCGGGGTTCGACTCCCCGCGCCCGAATAGAAAGTTGCGCTCAAAATTCTTTTTATTGACACGTCCACCGTAGGTCCCTTGATTCTCGCCTTTCCTATTATACACCCTCATATTCGCGCTTTTCATACACTGTTCGACGGGCATCTCTCGCGGAGGATTCATTCCTCGCATTTCGTTGGTTGATTTTGGTTCGGATGCAGGTACCCCTCGAATTGTTACCTCTCGTAAAGCCGAGGTTATAGGAGAGGAATCGGGTGTGGTGCACTGCTGCTTCCGGTTATTGGCGTCCCGTACACTGTCCGCAGCAGGTTGAGGTTCGACTCCCGGCGCACGAATCGAAGGATTTTGTGGAGATTTTTTTAAAATATGCCTCCGCCACAGGTCCCTTGATTCTCGCCTCTCCTACTAGCAGCAGCCCGGGGTTCGACCCCGCGCCCGAATGGACGGCGCCAGGCAAAAATTCTTTTTATTGTCACGCCTCCACCGCAGTCCCTCAATTCTCGCCTTTCCTATACCCATACATGCACATTCATTCATCACCTTTTCGACACGCATCCCGCAGCTTTATTGGCAAGCACTCTGGAACGATGCATGTCTTGCGCAAGTGCCCGCGTCCAAATCGCTTCCTCTCATACAGGCGAGTTTATAGGAGAGGAATTGGGTGTTGTGCACAGCGCACGGCCGCTTCCCATTGCTACGAGCTTCTTCAGTTACAAGCAGCAACCCGAGGTTCGACTCCCCGCATCCGAATTGTTGTAGGGTGGAATTTTTTTTCTTTGCTGACATCATTTTTAGTTCAGCGGCTAAGGCCTTCAATGGTTCAGGGTTAGTGACACCAATCCAGCCCCTGTCCTCCATGTTTTGGAGGCTTTGTGTCATGGCAACACAAACTGCTTCTTTGGAGCTAGTAACAGGGCGGTCAGAGACTCAGAGTAGAAATAAATAAGAATCACCTCAGAATTTTAAATCAGAATTGACACGAGAATCGCCTCAGAATCGACGACAATCCCCTCTGGAGGCGATTCTCCAGATATTCTGGGGTGATTCTGATTCTCGTTGATTATCTCATGCTTCAAATAATTCAGAATCGTCTTCAGAATCGCCTCCCAGAATTGTCTCAGAATCACCTTGGGAGAGCTACTCTGACCGCCCCTAATTTCTAGTTCCTATGTTCTTGGTGCACTTCGGACACCAAACTGAAGCATATGAATATATAGCAAGGGGTTACAATTACACTTTACAGATATATATAGCAACTCTGCCACTCACTGCCATGCACAGAATTCTGGAACGACACCATAGTCTGCCTTCTCCCAATGATAAGTTGAGTACCTAAGGTCCAAAGTCCCTCTCTGTTTCCACTAGGGAGCCACAAAAGCAGGTCACCGGAACTAGAAATCGCCCATCCATTGTCCAGGTGCCATTTCACAATGTGCCTTGTCTAAAAAAATGAGAGGGTTAGAAACATGAGTATTTAGTATAAACAAAAACATTTGCCAAAACAGTGTCAGAGCGATCGTTGTAGCCACCAAGGGCCTCCCCACTCTCGACATTGAAGAGCCGCACTGTGTTGTCAAAGGAGCCTGACACAATCCTCGTGCCATCAGGTGAGAATGCAACAGAGGTGACCCAGTCTGTGTGGCCCTCTTCTAATGGGTCACCAAGGGCCTCCAGGGTCTCTGCATTCCAGAGCTGCACTGTTCCATCACTGGATCCCGACACAATCTTCATTCCATCAGGTGAGAATGCAACAGAGTTGACCCGGTCTTTGTGGCCCTCCAATGCATCACCAAGGGCTGCCCCGGTCTGTGCATTCCAGAGCCACACTGTTTTGTCAAAGGAGCCTGACACAATCTTCCTGCCATCAGATGAGAACACAACTGAGGTGACACGGCCTGTGTGGCCCTCTAATGGGTCACCAAGGGCCTCCCTAGTCTCTGCATTCCACAGTCGTACTGTTCGGTCAGCAGAACCTGACACAATGTTCTTGCCATCAAGTGAGAATGCAACAGAGGTGACCCAGTTTGTGTGGCCCTTCAATGGGTCACCCAGGGCCTCTCCAGTCTCCGCATTCCAGAGCCGCACTGTGTTGTCAAAGGAGCCTGAAATAATTGTCTTGCCATCAGGTGAGAATGCAACAACCGAATGGGTGCGGGTATCCAATGGCTCCACCATCTCCATGACATTAGGTGAGAATGCAACAGAGTTGACATGGTCTGTGTGGCTCTCCAATGGGTGACCAAGGGCCTCTCCAGTCTCTGCATTCCAGAGTCGCACAGTTTGGTCATCAGAGCCTGACACAATCTTCTTCCCATCAGGGGAGAATGCAACAGAAGAAACCCGGTCTGTGTGGCCCTCCAATGCGCCACCAAGGGCTGCCCCAGTCTCTGCATTCCAGAGCCGCACTGTTTTGTCAAAGGAGCCTGACACAATCTTCCTGCCGTCAGACGAGAATGCAACTGAGGTGACCCGGTCTGTGTGGCCCTCCAGCGGCTCACTAAGGGCCTCTACAGTCTCTGCATTCCAGAGCCGCACTGTTGAGTCATAGGAGCTTGACACGATCAACTTTCCATCAGGTGAGAATGCCACAGAGGTGACTGGGTTGGTGTGGCCCTCCAACGGCTCACCAAGGGCCTCTCCAGTCTCTGCATTCCAGAGCCGCACGGTTTTGTCAGAGCCTGACACAATCGTCTTGCCATCAGGTGAGAATGTAACGGAGGTGACCCAGTCTGTGTGGCCCTCCAATGGGAAACCAAGGACCTCCCCGGTCTCTGCATTCCAGAGCCGCACTGTTCGATCAGTGGAGCCTGACACGATTTTCTTGCCATCAGTTGAAAATGCGACAGAGGTGACCAGGTTGGTGTGGCCCTCTAATGGCTCACCAAGGGTCTCCCCCGTCTCTGCATTCCAGAGCCGCACTGTTCGATCAGTGGATCCTGACACAATCTTCTTGCCATTGGGTGAGAATGCAACAGAGTTGACACGGTCTGTGTGGCCCTCCAGCGGCTCACCAAGGGCCTCCCCAGTCTCTGCATTCCAGACCCGAACTGTTTGGTCATTGCAGCCCAACACAATCTTCTTGCCATCAGGTGAGAATGCAACGGACGTGATCCACATTGCATGGCCCTTCAATATGTCACCAAGGGCCTCTCCGGTCTCTGCATTCCAGAGCTGCACTGTTTCATCATCAGAGCCTGACACAATCTTTTTCCCATCAGGGGAGAATGCAACAGAGATGACCCAGTCTGTGTGGCCCTCCAATGGGTCGCCAAGGGCCTCCCCGGTCTCTGCATTCCAGAGCTGCACTTTTCCATCCCAGCAGCCAGACACAATCTTCTTGCTATCAGGTGAGAATGCAACAGAGTTGACCCTGCTGGCATGGTTCAATACTCGAATCAATGCTGGCCACTTTCTCATTTGTCCCAGTGGGATGGAAATCAAATGTGCAAACTGTGATCGAAATTCTTTTGCTATTTCAGAATCCTTGGGTGCGAGTGCCAGTGCTGACAGGTAGATATGAGGAGCACTTTGAACGATTGGCTCTGCAAAGAAGGTGATAAATCTGTTTGCATCCATTGCAAATTGAACAGTTTGTGAATCCTGGAGTGTTGACTATTCATATCTTAATCCAATTGAATAACAAATGTCCATACCTCTTTGGCCCAAGAAATCAATTTCAACAGTGCATGTTGGGCATCTCCTACCATGCCTAGCAAGCTCATGATCTCCAGCCAGAAAAGGAACCGAGTTCTAAGGAATGTATCTGCTGCTAGTACACTGTTTGGATTGTACATGATTGCAATAAGATGCTCAGCCCAAAAGCGACATGCATACTGAAGATGACCAGTAATATGCTTCTGTATAAGCCTTTCAATATCAGGCATGTCGACATTTCGTAGATGTGAAGTTGGCAGATTGCAGATGTTGAATTTGACATCTCTCTGCAAGACTCGGAATACATCAGATACAATATCCAATTTTTGAGCCTCTGTTCCACAGAGAAGGTCAGGTCGCATTCTCTTGACGCTTGAGGTAATATATTCTCGGAAAGAGAGATGTATGATTTTAATTGGACCTCCATCCGCAGTCTCAGGGACACGGATAACAGCACTCAGAGGATGCAGTGTGCCACTGAGGACCTCCACATCCATGTCAAGCAGTGCAGCAAGAGATTGAGGTGATAGGGCTTCTTGAAGTTGGATAATTGTACTGAGGATCCGAATGGCACGAGTGTGATAATTTTGATCCCGCTGATCCCATGACACAGGTGCAATAGCATCACTGACAACACGGTAGTACAATTGATCAAGATCACTAAGAGGTGCACCCTTCAACAAGTAATCAACAGATGTCTGTGGCAGCTCCCTGGGAAATGCTGAAATCACATAGCGGACAGCAGTGGCAGCAAAGATAAAGAGGCCATCGGCCAGATTGGTTATCTCATCCACATTATGAGCAAGAGGTGCCCAAGGATATCTTGTGATCCATGTTGATCCATTCAGGGATTTCTGAATGTAGAGATGAATGTCATGCCTGACCTCACTGGGATCAACTGTGTCTAGGATTATTTTATGTGTCAAAGACTGCAGATGATCAAACTTGAGATACTGGGGCACATCAGGACGGCCAGTCAGAAAAAATCTGATATGTATTGGGATTTGAGCAATTGCATCTGAAAGCCACCGGAGGAAATGCTGGCCCCGATCTGGTCCACATTCATCCAAAGCATCTAGGCAGATTATCCATGGTGTCGCAAGGGGAGGCACCTGAGCAAGAAGTTCGACAACTAATTTTTGAAACTGCAAGTGGGGATCTGCAGACAGGATGTCTGTTTGATCTGCATCCAAGAACTTGACAAGAAGATCACGAAATCCTGCACTGTAATCTGCCAACTGACGAGCAAGTGTGCTTGGGAGGAGCCTTATGTTGTTGCGATCTGCAAAGTCCCTGGAAAAGAAAAATGAAGCAGCCAGAATTTTCTGGTCCTCTGCCAGGACAGATGCAACACTCTTTGCTATGGTTGATTTCCCAGATCCTGCAGAGCCACTGAGAATGACGAGGCGCTGGGCTGCATCAGGAGGTGTAGTCAGCCTTGCTAGGATGTCACGGATTATGTTTGTCCGTGTACCAGCCATACACATATCTGCTGTATTGGCTGCATTGTACCGTTGAAACGGTGCAGAGGCGTGCAGCCGTGAAATCTAATACCAAACTGAGTGAAACGAAGTCCCACAAAATCTAATACCAAATCTAACAACTAACAACTCCAATACTAACGTGTGTGTGTTCGGGGATGTAGGTCAGGCGTATCGACCTTCAATCTCAAACTGGCGCCAACTCGATACTTCTTAACTTGAATAGTCAAAACAAAGGTCTATTAAGCACCTCAATTAGATTACTCTCGTGTTCTAAACAATGTGTAGGACTGGTTTAAGGTCACAGAGTGTATATAGAGTCAACCCCAAGTTGATTAGTTTTTAACGGCTGGTTGGTTTGAAGACAACTAAGACTCTAATACAAGAGCTTATTGAATTCTCAATGGGTGTAAGTACAAGTTGTAAGAGCGGCTAATTAGGCACGGTCTTAACAAAATGAAACTTAGAGCTACTAAGAGCTGGGTGCCAACAACTGGGGGAGTATTTCACTGCCTAATTATTACTGTACATGTTGCTTTTATAGTATTTACTACCTATTAATCTAACCACCGAGGTGAATAACTTCGGATAGCTATCCGGATACCTTTGATCTCCTGGCCGTTCTATTGGCTAACAGTTTCTTGCTGACTGAAGGACTTGAGCTCATTTATATTGAACCAAGCCCTTTGGAATTTACTTGGCTCCTAGCCTTGTTGAAGGCCTGAGAGAACTCCCGGAAGGCTTTCCGTGCCTAGTCCCTATGCCTATAGGTCTGTCTAGACCGTTGAAGCGTCATCTGTCTGTTGTAGTTTAACTTCCTTGAAGCCAACTCGCCTCTCTCTTTAAAACGTGATCAAACGCGATCACATGATACTTCAGGGCCGGTTTTTGATCAACCGCGCTCCCAGTTAAATGCCCTTCTAGTAGCCTGGTCTAGTTTATTTCCTTACTTCTGTAGTGCACATTTTAATAGTCTTATGCTGTTTGAATCCTTCCAAAGTCCCTTAGTCGCCTGACGTCCATATTGAATCCGAGCTTGTTACATCTTTGACATATAACTTGCCAGGATATTCCTATAGCTAGCTGGGTTTTGCTCAGTCACTATTGCAGGCCCCATTTGTGAAGGTACCGTTAATACTGCCTGACTTTGATAGTTATGCTAGTTTGCAACGCTTCAAAGGCTTAATGCTCAGTTCCGGGATTAAACTAGCATCCTCTAGTCTTACTTCTTGTATACAGCTATCCGCGTGTACTAGTGTAAAATCGATGAATTCAGGTGTGTATTGATACACGCCTTATCATCTCCCCCCAACTTAAGATCTTAACCGTCCGCGGTTACTGGTTTCTCAAATTGTGGCTTGAACACATTTTTCTCTCTTCTGGCGCCACTGCAGTAAGACACCTAACAGTGTCACGCCAATATTCTTTTGCTATTTGTGTGACCAATTATTTTATTATTTCTGTTGCGTCGTCTCGGACGTTTTCGGGACCATCTTGGCCAATCAGGTTGGCGCTAATTCAACCGTTGAGGCTGTGTCATGCCGAGAAATGACTCATAATTAATTGACCGGCGCCATCCCATTGTTGCTATTTTTAACTGGTTCCGTTCGGATGTTATCCGAGGCCTCGGATAGGTTTCCAAGGCCTTGGAGACTGACCCCACATGCCAAATTGGGCGTGTGTATTTACTCAACAGTCCATTAAGCTCCCGATATTTGCTTCAGTGATATATATCTCGCGCCAACTCGATCTCTTCTCAGCAGTATAAAAAGAGAGCAGCTTTTTTCGTCGGCGCCATCACGATTCCCTTCTTTTATTTTCAAAAATCCCATTATTTCCTTTTCTCTCTTACTAGCGCCATGTCATCTTCTACCACAGCCCCCACCAAACCCTCTTCTAGAGTCCAAGCCATTCTGGAGGACTACTGGATTTACCTTCGTTTGATACGCGAGACCGACCTCCTTCAAATCGTTCAATTGTTCCAACTCCCGTATCTCAAATGGGTCGTTCGGAACCACCCTCACACCATTCCTGCCCTCCTCGAGCGCGTTAAGGATGACTTCGTTTGTGTCTTCATTTCATCTTGTCTCACTTATTTTCTTACTGTTGTTCTCTTCTCATTAGCACGCTCACACCCTTAGCCGCCTTGAACATTCAACCCAAGCGCCTTATCAAGGCAACTACTTTATGGCTGGAATGCGTCGAATCTACGACGCGGACCCGCGCCACTCAATACTCGTTCCGGACTTCGCCTCTCACCTCGACTTCGACCTGCCCGAGTACAAGAACTTGGTAAGTTTTCCTTCGTTTTCGTTCTAGCGCCACTTTAAAATTTTCTTTCTTTCAGTCCGACCGCCTTCACGACTTCCAGTTCCCTCCTCTGGGAGAACCCAAACAACTTGTCGATCCTTTTCGTTACGATGGCGCCGATTCTGATTTGGAGGCTCCGGCCAACCTCTTTATTCGTTAGTCCCTCTTTCTTTATTTCCCTCACTATTCTTCTCTAATAACCTTATACTTATTTCTAGCTGGTTCTTCTGACGACGACTCTGACGAGTCTGAATCTGAAGAAGAGTCGAGTGGCGCCGAGGTAGCTGGTTTCGGGCAACCTCGCGACGATTCTGACTCTTCTGGGTCCGAATCTGACGACTCTTCACAAGCCCCGGCCAAGCGCCACACTGTTTCTAGTATGTCTTTTCTCTTTGAACGGACTTTGTTCGTTTCCTGACTTCTTCTTTTCTTTTTAGGATCTTCTAATGAACCAGACGCTCCCGTTCCCAAGGTTGGCGCCAAGCGCAAACCTTCCTCGGAAGTCCCTGGTTCGTCCTTCATTTTCTATTGCCCTAGCATTCCTTACCAACTTTTCTTACTTTTTAGGGTCCTCTAGTGAATCAGACACTCCTGCTCCCAAAGTTGGCGCCAAGCGCAAGCCTTCCTTGGAAGTTCCTAGTTCGTCTTTTTTATCTTCTATTGCCCTAGCTTTTCTTACCAACTTTTCTTACTTTTTAGGGGCGTCCAAGCCTCCGGCCGTCAAGAAGGCTAAGGGCAGTGGCAAGAGTAGTAAGTCCCTTTCAGTATCATCTTTCTATTACTTACTTTCAATTGTAGGCGCCACCATTACTCCAGCAGCGCCCGCGCCAAGTAAGTTTCCTTCTTTTCCATTTTATTCAAGTTTTCTTACTTGAATCATAGCTACCACTGCCAAGCCTGCTAAACCCGCGCCATCCAGTATTTTCTTACTCTTGACTCTTCTTTTTCCTTTATTTTTCTAACCGGTCTTTTACAGAACCCAAAGGCGTCAAGAAAGCCAAGAAGTCCCCTCCCCGTCTTACAGCAGAGGAGAAGGGTAAGAGCAAGGCCTCTTCTAAAGCCGCCCCCAAGAAAACTCGAGCACGCAAGAGCAAGGACGAGACGCCGCTGAACGCAGTGGCGCCAGCCGACTTGCTACTTCACAATCCCACCGGTTCTTCCTTGTTTCTTCTTACTTGTATTCAATCCTAACTTATTTTCATTAGATCTCGTTCTTTACGCTCGTAACGAGCACTCTGAGATGGCGCGCCTTGGTGTACGCGGCACACCCCTCATTTCTTACTCTGACACAATGCTTGAGACTTCGGTCTCTAAAGCTCGCGCTTTGGCCATTAGTCGGGTCAGTCAGTGGTTCGAAGACCCTCGATTCCCAGTAAGCCATCCCCTCTTTTCTAGTTTCAATTTCCTTAACTGATCATCCTATAATTTTATTAGAAAACCGGTTGCATATCTTGCGTCGCCTCTTTGAAGACTTGCGTTCCGCAAGGGGTTGGTTTCCCTTGCTATCAATGCGGTTCTTCAAAGCGAGGTGTATGCTCGCATACTAACAAGACGCCGCGCCGCTTCGCTATCGATACGGCCTTCTTCAACAAGATTACCGGGGGTAATACCGACGGTATCGTTTCTTCTTCTTGTTTTCTAGTCTTTTTACAACTTTACTGACTTTTCTTTAGTGATTTCTTCGATGGTTGAGGACTTCGAGGCGGCCGCCACCAACCAGCAGCAACTTAGTGAGGCAGCTTTCAAGGCAGAGGTTGAAACCCTCTATCGCCTTAGAAAGTTGCTTTACTATCTTGTTTCGACTCTCGGTGAGGTGGCGCCAAACGATGCGGAGTACCACGACGAGGCGGCCATTCGGACCCACCAACGACTTGTTAAGATGGCCAACCATCTTTCCATTCAAGTTGGCACCCCAGTTCGTCGCGACGACGACTTCAAGATGCCCGAAGAACCTCTTTTCTTGCCCAACGAGGTGGCGCCCGTTTCAGAAGCTGATTTTGAAGGGCTTCTTCAAGTTGAACCTGCCAGTGACCCGGCGCCAGTTCAACCTGAAGCTGGGCCTTCAAAACCAACTTCGGAACTAGTGAAGCAGGAACCAACCGTTAGTCTACCTTCTTTTACTGAGTTCCTCTTTTTCTAACCTTCTTCATAGGTGGCCACAATTCCTACAGTCCCAGTGGAGGTTATCGACTTAGTAAGTCGAACCCCTTCACCCGTTGCAGGACCCTCGAATAGGCCGACTTGAAGTGGGATGGCGCATGTCTTATGGTACGCCTTTTTCTCCTTACCTTTTTACTAAGGTTTCTAACTACCCTTCAGAATTTTCTTACCTTTTACTACACGCACGCACTCTGCCCTGTTTTTCTTGAGACTGACTGTTATACAGTCAGTACATCAGTAGCTTAGTTCAACACTTAGCTACTTTCTGTATCATATATGTATCACCGACTCGTGACTCAAAGAGTCTTTCAAAATGTATACAAAGATCTTGTTGTCCTTTACTCAAGTGTGACTTCGGTAAAAAGTCCTTCAGAGTCAGCGTTTTAGATGAAGTGGCGCTAGAACGATGGTTTTAATTCCAGTTGGCGCCAGCTTCATGCTGCAGCAATCCTACGGCCTTTGATAGTATGCACTTTAGGGCCGGCGCCAAAACTTGCGGAACAAGCTGGCGCCACACCGTTTTTCAACGCTTCTTACTTTAGGGCCGGCGCCAAAACTTGCATAACAAGCTGGCGCCACACCGTTTTTCAACGCTTCTTGCTTTAGGGCCGGCGCCAAAACTTGCAGAACAAGCTGGCGCCACACCGTTTTTCAATGGTTCTGACTTTAGGGCCGGCGCCAAAACTTGCATAACAAGCTGGCGCCACACCATTTTCCTGTGGTTCTGACTTTAGGGCCGGCGCCAAAACTTGCATAACAAGCTGGCGCCATACCTTTTCTTAAGTCATGTTTCCTTCGCTCGTTTGTTAAATTGGCGCCACTTTGTTTTCTAATGAAGGGCTAAGCCTTTACCTTTTCCAAATGACTCAAAGAACAATAACTTTAAGTTGGCGCCAACTCGTTTTTTTTATTACAAGATATGTACCAACTTTAGGGCCGGTGCCAAGTGATACAAAATTCACTTGGCGCCAACTCTTAAGCCATTGTTTTCGCGATTCATTGTTCAGTTGGCGCCATCTCACTTCATTAGATTGAATGAACGATCCTAACGAAAATAGTATGGCTGGCTTCAATTCCCTTTCAAGTGCACTTCAAAGTACTAACTCATTCACTTTTTTTACTTGATCTTTCAATTCAAGCCTTTTAACTGGTTCACGCCAACTGATTGTGGAGCTTTATTTGAAGTCCGTGAATACAAAGGCCTATTGGCGCCATTTCAATTTCTGATCTTTTTCTTGAACACCGCTTAGTATTAATAGACTTCTTTCTTGACTTCAACGCTCTCGTTATGTCGTATAGACTTTTACTTTCATTTCTTGATTCCTTTAGTTCTGCTAGCAACTGACCTGGCTTCCTTGCTTACTAGTTTTCTAAACAATCCAAGAAATTGTAGTCTCTTTTACTCCACTAACTCGAGGCTATCCCCATTCAAGTGCGGAAGCGTATCCGGGTTAACTTCCCAGCTACTAGTACTCCGCATGCGTTTCCCGCTAGTCGGGCCCATTGGCGCCAACTATTTAATGCTAGCCCTCTTGTACTCTAATAGTACCAATTTCTTGTCTTTTCATCCGGCGCCATATCAGCTATGGACGCCTCTCTTACTACTGTAGCTGACTTCGAATGTCTGCTATTCTCTCTACATCCTGATGCTAGACTGCTGGACTCAGTCAGTATCGACTACATCGAAAATACACGCCGTTGGGATCCGTCTACACTCGAGAACCCAAACTTCACTAGGGAAGACTTGGCTGGTCCCGAGCCGGCTCGTTCATTATCTGCCCAAGCGAAATATCTTCTTTCAACGGCTATGGTGTGTTCTACCATTTCCTTATCTTTTCCTAGTCTCTTACACAGTTCTTAAGGTTTCTATCTGCGCCAATTGTTATGGAGCCCATAACCCTGTGTGTAAGAGTGTATCCTGTGCCGACCCTTGCACTCTTTGCCGGGTTATGAAGCTCGAGAGTACATGCTGCTTCACCACCTACGAGCACTGGACTAGCATCTTTGTAAGGATCTTAGCCCGGATGTGTGTGAGTCCTAATAGCACGGGTACGTCCTCTTTTTCATTCTTTCACTCGGCGCCATACTAATCCTTGTCTTTATAGGGAAGAGCGTTGATTTGGCCCATCTATTATTCCTTCATAAAGAACTCGTGCCTTTCTATTTCAAAGACCGGTCCTTCCCTTCTTTTGGTATACTCGACAAGGTGGCGCTTACACGGGAACTCGCTCTGTATTCATTTAAAGAGAAGTATGACCTGTTTTGGCACGCTCGGCATGTTGGCGCCAATTCGGTTTTTGTAGCTACCCTTGCCAAGAGCCTTATGGCGTCCACTCCTTAGCCTAGTTTCTTAGCTTATCATGTATCGTTTTGTAGCCTTTTGACCTTCTACTGTTCACTGTAGACTGTATTTTTGCTTTGAATACAACGATGCTTGATTTCCTTGTGAAAGCCTTAATTTGAAAAAGTGTTTTCTCCTCAAATTGGACTGTCATTCCTATTGTTCGAACGATTACTTCAATAATACTGGCGGTACTCCATTCAACGGCTGTATTGTTATAATACTTCATCACTTCAAATGTTACTTTGATCAGATTAATCCGTTCATTTAGCCTACGCGCTTTAGTATTTTGTTACTCTCGTCCTTTAAGTTTCGATAGTTGGTACTATTCAGACATCCCTCCCCCCAACTTAAAGATTTCAACCGTCCTCGGTTGTTATCCGGTTGTGGTTGTATCAGATCCCGAATGGTAGTCCAACGGAAGGCTTCCGGTATAAAACACACCGCCTGTCACTTCCCAACATATATTGATGCATTGGCGCCACTCCGGTTGATTATCCGTCCATATCACCCTGGTTTCCTTCGGTAGTCTATCCGTAGGTATACCAAGTTTTTTAAGCGACGTTAGTACAGGTGGAGCAGCGGTCCTTTATAAGGCGGCGCCAACTTCAATTTTAAAATATCAAAACCTTCACTTCCCGTCTATTCTCCTATGACTTCAATTCCTGCCGACTTTGTTACTTTGCGCGAGGCTCTGTCCAAGGGCCTCGGAATCGCCAACACTCTTGTCGAGTTCGCGCCAACTGCTATTGAGAAGCGCAAGATTCAACTTGACGACCTCGGATTCCTTGCTGTAAGCAATTTTATTACTCTGGTTGAACTGGCGCCTGACTATTCCTAGGCCAAGTTCCTTAGTTTCAGTGAACAGGTTATGGCTAAAGAGTCAGACGTTGTCCGGGAATCCTTTTTCAACATTCGGTCGCTCTTTCATGAACTGTATGGATCGGACGTCAAAGTCAAAGCCGCCTACCCTCCCAGTTACGATGGTGTAAGGCAATTGACTTATCTCATTCAAAAGAGCCGCGACGAGCAGAAGCAAGCGGCCATTGATAAGAAGGCTGCTGCCGCTGCTAGAAAGGTGCTCTTTTCAATTTTCTTGCTTCCTTAACTTGTTCTAACAAGTATTCTTTTCAGGCGGCAAAAGCCCTTCCTAAGCCTATTGCTGAGAGCGAGGAAGAAGTCGCTGTATCGGCCAATAAATCCGGTACAAATCCCATAGTCATAGATGACCCCGTAACTTACCCGGTAATATCTAGCCATTTTTCTCAAGATTAACTTTGGTGGCCTTACTCGCTCTTTCTCACAGATGCAAGTTGACAACGGTCTTGGCCCTTCTGTTGCCTCTGACTCGCAACTTCCACCCGGCCTCAACTTCAAGAGACAGAAGGTACTACCTGGTTGCACCTTTCACCGTGATTGTCACTTACTGGATTGTCCTATCCAGTTGGCGCCCAAAGTGTGTTGGTTTAACTTCCCTTCTTATTCCAATACTGACTGTCATATCCTTTCATTAGACTACCTACGGGAAGGCTAAGAAGGGAGAGAAGAAGCGCCGCCGAGGTTCCTTTGATGAGGCTACCTTTATATCGGACGGTGCGTCTCTTTCATCATTTATCATTGGCGCCATACTAAATTTTCTTTCAGCGGTCAAGAACCTTACTCAAGGGCCGACCGCCGACTACATCCTTGAGGAGTCTCGGCATATGGCGCCATTCCCTTGTGACTTTCAAACCACTCCGGCGGCCGTCAAGAAACGCTTGTACCAATTAATGGTTGAAGTGGCCGTTATCAGTGAGAAGGTCAAGTCCGACCTGATGGTTCGCGCCAACTACATTGATGAGGCAGCGGACTTGGTATCACGGTTGGCTGAACTAGAGGTTGAGGGTGCCGAGGAACCCGATAGTGCCTAGTCATTTACATCTCCTCCTCGTGTACGGCTTCAGTCTCCCATTGTATGTAATGTAGCAGCGCCCTTTTATGAAGCCGTCTTTGCGTTTGCCCACTCTTTGTTTAGCTTTCTTCCGTTAAGCTAGTCCAGTTGGCGCTAAACAACGCATCCCGTTGTTTTCTTTCTTGCCAACTGTCCCAAGCCTTATCGAGTTGTTCAACTCGCTCTCTATCTAACGCTTTCCCAATTTTCTTCCTCATTCTAGTCTGGTGAACTTTCGGTGCGTCAGAATCCTCAGATTCTGGTTCAATCTCTTCATCACTCTCATCTTCGGGTCTAGCTTCAACGTAGTCGGCATCATTGGCGCCAAGTCGAATTTTATCGAATTGAAAGTCTTTTCCTTTATACTTCTTTAATTCACCGTCATCGACTAGTTCAGCCAAAGTTTCTTTAGACAAGTCAATTAGGTCGTGAATGTTAGCTGGTAGTTCAATACTCTTTCGCGCCAAATAGGGTACTACCCTAAATTGTGCAATCTTTGATTGAAACACCGAACCGTCCATTTCCGCTATGACATAACTTCCACCTAAGGTCCTTCTGATTACAATCATTGGTCCCAGGTACCTTGTCGCCATCTTAGTGTTCAATGATTTTTCAACTACAGTATTTCGTATAAGCACTAGATCTCCTGGTTTAAAATCGTAGTCCACAATAGTATTTTTGTTAACTATTTCATAGCGACGTACTGCAGCTTTCTTTTCTTCATTCACTCTTGCTCTCATTGCTTCAACATGAGTATGATGCTTCGCCAGGGCTTGCGCTCTGTAGCCTATCAGTTCGTCAGTTGAAAGGACCCTTCCAGGTAATTCAACTAACCAGGTAGCTTCTTCAATATCTAACGGTAGAATCGGATGGGCGCCAGTTGCAATGAAGTACGGGGAACACCCTAATCCTCTTCTAATCGTTACACGGTCAGACCATAACATTTGGGGGAAGAACCAATACCATTTGGATGGGTTGCCGCCAGTCGCTTTGAATAGCGCCTGCCGTATATCCCAATGGCCCGTTTCGATTGGTCCATTACCTTGGGAGTTGTAAGGTGAAACCCTTATGCCTCGTATCCCATACTTTGATTCTAACCAGGCAACTGCCGCTAAGAACTGAGGTGCATTATCTGTCACCAATTCTTCAGGGCAACCCCATCTACAAATTATCTCCTCTAGAATGAACAAGGCTAGCGTCCTTGCATTTTCATTCTTAATGGCGCGAGCTTCTAGCCAACGGCTTAGAGCATCTCTCGCGTCAACTATCTTGTTGAAACCGTTCGAAGGAGTTCCAACTACCATTACATCTATGTGTACTTTCTGAAATAAGGAAGGAGTGTGTGTTACTACTGGTGGTATATGCAACAAAGTCTTCTGACGCAGTTGGCAAAGTGTACAGGTTCGAACGTAGTGACTTACGTCCCGTTCAAACTCAGGCCACCAAAACCTCAATTCTATCAGTGCCTTTGTAGCAAAGAACCCACGATGTCCTAGACTATCGTGCGCCGATTGAATCATATACATCCTGTGTTCCTTACTCACAACTAATTTATGAGTAGACCCCGCGCCTTTCTTATATACACGGTTAGTTTTCCTATCAAGGAAGAACATCCGCGCCCATCTCATAAACTTCCTATAGTCAGGATCTGAGAGTCCTTCTGGCCGGACCATAGTATCTTGCAACCATAGTTTCAATAGATCTAGCCGTTTGTCCCCGTTCATTCCTGCTTGTGACCTATGCTTTTCATCATAAGGTTCTCTTTTCTCAGGATCGAACTTTAGTTCAGAAGGAGGGAGCATTGGTTCACCGTCCTTCTTAACTGACCTGTTTCTACCTTTCTTTAATGCTTGCGCCAACTGAACTATTGGCGCCATTATTTCGGCATCTCGCGGACATCTGCTAACTTCGGCTTGCGCCAACTCAGTTTTGAAGTCCGCGATTGTCTCGGCTTCATCTCCTTCAAGTACTTGAATCATATAGCCGCCTCTGGTATCAATTTCATGCTTGAAGTCCTCCAAATCAAGTGGCGCTGGTAACAAATCACTTCCTTCGAGATGTAAAGGAGGCGGGTTATTATCAAAACCGTCCTCTTTGTTAGGAAAGTCTTCATCGCCAGGTTGTTTTAGTCTCCTAGACAAGCCATCTGGTCCAAAGGTTTTTCCAGCTACGTGCTTCAAAGTAAAATGAAACATCAGAATGTCTTCTATCCAACGGTTTATAGTAGCATTAGGCCCCATTCCTGGGTTATCTAGCATTCCTTTCAGATACTTGGCATCCGTTTCTACTATCAGTTTGCGGCAACCAATTAACCAGTAATGCATATTTTCTAATGCCCTCTTCAATCCGTATAGTTCCCTCTTAGGTTGAGAGTACCGCGCCTCTCTTTCATTCAAGGGGATGGACTGGAACCGAGCGAAGTACTTCTTCAAAGGATTATCTGGGTGTAGTTGGTATAGGTAAAATCCTACCGCCATCCAAGATGTATCAACTGCTAGGACTACTGATGAAAGCCAATTATAATTAATAGGCTTCAAACATTCACAGTGCTGTAGTGCATCCTTAAGTGCTTGTTGCGAGGCTTTCTCCAAATCACCCCATTCAAATATAATTCCCGCTCTAGTGAGCCGATTGAGTGGCGCCGCTAGTAGCGTGAAGTCCTTTATGAATATCCTCATTACTCCTACAGTACCAAGGAAAGATTTAACGTCGGTGTAAGTGTGTAGATCGCCCCAACGAGTGATTACTCCAATTCTATCAGTTGAAGGCTTTAATCCTTCAAATGAACAGATATGGCCGACTACTGTTGTATCGCTCCTACATAAGACAGCTTTCTTTCCAGAAAATGTCCCACCGGCGTATCCCATTCTTGTTACAACCCTATTCAAATTCTGGAAGTGTTCCCAGACAAATCTTCTTATTCCATTGTTATCCGGGATCATTTCATACGTTCCATCTGGTAGTTCATACCTAGTGTCCGGACCTCTAATTGGTACATCATCAATGTATGGCCTAGTAACATGCGGGATTTCATCTCGCAATATATAAGTAACATCATCGTGAAATATCGGCACTGAGTTAGTCCATCCTTGCGGCAATCTAACCAGTCTAAGGGCGCCAAATGGCGTCTGAAAGGTAGTATAATCTCTGGAGTCCTTATGGATTTTTCTGTGGTTGTATCCAGAATACAAATCTAAGCATCCTCCACATGCCCTTCCGGCGAAATGTCCAGCTAACTCTTCGGCGCCAGGTGGTACACCTGAGTGTGCTACTGTGGCTGCGTTCAAAGGTTCAAGGGAGTGTACCAATCTAATGGATTTCCCGTCACTCTTCAGTACACTAAAGTACTTAGTGTGATATGAACCATTTGATGGTTCATAGACATTAGCCTCTATGCTAGACCGTAGTACCCTACAAACTTCTTCTAACTGACCGGGTGGTATAGGAATATTCCTTTCAACCCATACTTTATGGTCCTTCATTACTGGGAAACGTACTGGAGGAAAGAACTCTTCTTTGAACGTCCCACGTTCAGAGTCTTCCCAAGCAAAGTTCTGTTCGTGTAGCATCATGAAATGGTGCATCAGTTTCTTTTCTTGGGGTAGTAAGAAGTTTTCTTCATGTAGCTTGTCTACGATATCCCTCCTTTCAGCAGTGTATCTACCTGTAGGTTTGAACTCTGGTGGATTAGGATTCAACGAAGGCAAGTCCTTCAGTGGGTCCCCAGTGATGTTCCTTTCAATTCTAAATTCATCAGGCAACTCTTGCAAGAGTGGTCTAACTTTTAGCGCCACTGGTTTATATTTCTTTTTACCAACGAACACTTCAAGCATTGGACCTTCTTTTACTTGAGTTGGCGCCTGATTTTCTCTGGTGTCTTCTGTTGGGAATACCCAATCAGCATAGTCACAACATCCACAGCGGCCAGAATGCGTATGGCGCCGGGATTTCTTCTGACACTTTGGTTTAGGTGCCTTCGGTTTCGGCTCATACATACCAGGTATTTCAAAGTCTGGCGCCGTTTCGATTGTATAGACCCCATTCACATCCTTTCTAGGATCAGTCAGATTCATGAACTCTTGAAAGAGTGCCACCGCTGGATCATCTTCAAGGTACGGCAAGGCTTGTTCAGTAAACAAGTTAGTTAACTGTTCCTTTGAAAATGAACCATCGGCGCCAACTGAATGTTGAGTACTTTTAATCCAGCCTTGACCGTCCTTATCTATTTCGACTATTGCTGCAAACTCTCGTTGATCGTCTATCAATTCCTTGAGTTGTTCTGAAAACTTGACTGTTCAGTTGGCGCCGCTTTCTCCTCAGGTATTTCCGTAGAAGTATCCCTGGATCGCTTGAGAATTGACTTCTGCGCGCCCCTAGCAAATGTAGGGAACGCAACCCTCAACTTAGAGCTTGGGTCAGTCAGAGTAATGGTTTGATTTCCATTAGTTTCATTCTGAACCATGCTCGCGGTCAATATCTCAAATGGCCGACCAAGAAGAACCTTATAAGCTGGTGCCCTAATAATGTGCACTTGTAGGTAGATTGTAAGCTCCCCAAACCTGAAGGGTACATTTCTAGCTAGTCCTACCGTCCTTTCTACTTGAGCGTTCGCGCTCTGCATGAAAATGGTTACATCTGGGTTCCATGCTAGACCCAATTGTACCGCCGTTTCTAATGCCATGGACACAATTTGTGATCCTCCATCTAAAATGGATTCTTCTTCAGCTCTCCCGTGAATTAGGGGATAGACTACTCGTAGCGCCGCCGAGGTCTGACCAGTTACTTGATCCTCCAAAGCTACGAATATTTGCTTTGGCGGCCGTCCTTCCGGTACAGTCTTTAGATACTCTAAGACTGGATCGTTAGCAACTAATGCCCCCTTTGGTACGAGACCATCAGTACAAGGCGCAATATAAAATTGCTCTACAAAAGGTAGTTCCCTTGTACTAATAGCGTTCCCCTGTATATATTGCTCAGAAAAGGGATCACTAAAGCTAGGCTTTACTCTTTCGTCCAAGACCCGTTCTAATGAACTATCTTGATCTTGGTCTAGAAAGTGTACTTGTCCTGCTGACCCCGCAGGTACCCGTTTCTTTGTGACTAACCCTTTCGTCTCCTGTTGAACTTTGGGCGCTATGGCTATAAGGTCTTCAAGGGAGATAGGAATATTGGTTTTCCGCAGGGCTTCCATTACCGCTTTTAAGGCCGTTTCCGTCAAGGAATCAATGGGCGCCTTTAATTTGTAGGCTACTTCTTCAGCAATTTTATCCAAATACTCAGGTCCATCGACTGGCGCCTTTTCTTTTGATACAAATTTTACTGGTGGTACATTTTTGAAGGGTAGTTCTGCCTTTTTAATGGGCGCCACTTCCTCTTCTTCATCATCTGAACCCTCAATGACTTCTACGATCCTTGCGCGCCTAGACTCTTTCTCCATGTTTTGAGGTGGAGTGGCGCGAGCCTTTTCGTTCTTTCTCCAGTTAGGTTTTTCAGCAGTCTCCCGTACATTTTTATTCAGGTCCTCCAGGGGCTTCACGGGTGGTTTCTTTACATTAAACCGTTCCCCTCTCCTCGGACCTACTGGAAACCCTCCTGGTTCTGAGAAGACTTATTAGGATTCGCTCTAGTATTGACCACATATTGTTGCAACTGATTCATTTGCTGTTGCAATTGGCCCGTAATACCAGTTAAAAGCGTTACCGCTTCCGCCATCTGGTTATCTTCTGGTTTAGCAATTTTAGGGGCCGGTTGAACGACCCTTTGAGGCTGCTGATGTTGGGTTAGTTGAGTAACCTTGTCTTCTTGGACATTTTGCGCCAATTGCCTTCTAAGGTTCATCTCACTGACTCTCATGGTTAAGAGTTCATCATTGCGAGAATCATATTCGGCGCCATCGTCTTCACTATCAGTCATCATGGAGTAGACTCCAGAAATGCCACCCTGATAATGTTGGGCTGCCTTTCCTCTATAGTATTCGTCAATGATTGTTGCCCGGGACTTAGGACCTAGTCTGGGGGCATACATGGTAGTACCATCTCCAAAGAAGTCCTTTCCGTCAATCACTTTCAACTTACCTTCTTCAATGCTCTTGCGCCTATGCTCACATTTATCCATAAAGTGACCAGCAAAGCGGCAATGATGACAATCCATGTTAGGGAGCGCCCTATTATAGTTTGGCATCCGACTAGGAGAATCAAATGTAGTAGTTTTAGATTCGCGCTCAACCACAGATCCATGTGGCGCCGAAGTCTTAAGATACTGTTCGACCCTTTCCCATCGAGCATCATTAGCTTTCTGCAGTTTCTGATTAGCTAGATTACTCTTATCTAGTTCTTGAACCGTCCACTGTTTCAATTCATCAATGCTTTCTCTTTGTTGCTTTCCCAACTCGAGTTTTACACCGACAATTTCCGTCTTAATCCTCTTTCCAGAGGATGTTTGTAGAGTGGCGCCAGTATCATACTCACCACGGTCCGCACTCGTTGTAGCTAACGTTCGCGCCACTCGAAGAATATCACTGAACATGTACCTTTCGGTTTCTCTATCAGTTTGTCTCTTGAGTTTGGCCGCAACGGCCGCCACATCAGTCGGGTCAACAGGCAATGCATCTAGCGCCACCTCATCCATGTCTAGTCTAGCCCATATCCTATTAGCAAACTCAGGCGTTAGTTTCTCCATGAAACGTGCAACCGCAATTTTGTTAGTCAACTTTGTAGGAATGAGCCGTTTGACTTCGACTTGCATTGGCCTTATGAGGTCCATTAACTCATCTTGATCATCGATAGATATACCATGCGTATCGAATTTATTCAAGAGTTTGTTCAATGTTACAATAGAACCCTTTTCTTGGTCCCTAATTGAAGGGTAATGATTTACCACCTCTTTCAGAAACTCAGTGTGGGTTCCTTTCTCAAAGGATGGTAGGCCCTTCCACTCTTTCCTGGCGCTCATCTTCACGTAGCTCACAATTTTCTTATTGCGATCTGCCGCTTGAATCTTGCCTTTCTCCATTATAGTTCCCATATGTTCAAGAAACTCCATTAGTTCTTCCGGACTATCCGGGTCGAACTTAGGTGCATTCCTGTCATAGGGCTCTGGTATTTTAGTGTCGGTTGACATGATAACAGGGGGGGTCTGGTTCTGGGAGAGTGGGTTCTGGTTCAAAGGATCTGCAGTGTTCGGGGTAACAGGGGAATTTGTAGTAGTTTGTGTTCGAAGTGTATTCGAACTGGCGCCAATGGACGTATTAGATCCAGAAGCGTGAATCGAACTGGCGCCCGAAGGTGCTGATTTTCTTTGTTGGTCGAGGCTAGCCTCAACACGGTCTCTAGTGGATTCTGCTGCTGTTTCTCTAGCGCGGGCAGCGATTCCCTGCGGCGCCGAGTTGTTTGTTACAACTGAAGCAGACCTTCCTCGAGAATTGCTAGTGGGTCGAGATGCCCTCCTAGTCCAATAATTGCCTGCGTTTGAAAGCGGAGGTGGATATGTGGATTCAGTTGGGCTTCTTCTATTACTAGATGAACTGGAGCTGGACCTTGAATGGTCACGGCTCGACAGATTGTATTGTTTTTAATCCGGATTCAATAGAACCTCGGACTGGTTTTCAGTGTTCTGTGATTGTTCTTTTCAACAGTATCCTTGTGAAGGAAGCTGCCCTTGATTCAGGTTTTCAAGTGTGTACAAATTGCGACTTTTTAAGACTGTTACCCCTCGCGGTGGGCTCCAGATGAAACGGTGCAGAGGCGTGCAGCCGTGAAATCTAATACCAAACTGAGTGAAACGAAGTCCCACAAAATCTAATACCAAATCTAACAACTAACAACTCCAATACTAACGTGTGTGTGTTCGGGGATGTAGGTCAGGCGTATCGACCTTCAATCTCAAACTGGCGCCAACTCGATACTTCTTAACTTGAATAGTCAAAACAAAGGTCTATTAAGCACCTCAATTAGATTACTCTCGTGTTCTAAACAATGTGTAGGACTGGTTTAAGGTCACAGAGTGTATATAGAGTCAACCCCAAGTTGATTAGTTTTTAACGGCTGGTTGGTTTGAAGACAACTAAGACTCTAATACAAGAGCTTATTGAATTCTCAATGGGTGTAAGTACAAGTTGTAAGAGCGGCTAATTAGGCACGGTCTTAACAAAATGAAACTTAGAGCTACTAAGAGCTGGGTGCCAACAACTGGGGGAGTATTTCACTGCCTAATTATTACTGTACATGTTGCTTTTATAGTATTTACTACCTATTAATCTAACCACCGAGGTGAATAACTTCGGATAGCTATCCGGATACCTTTGATCTCCTGGCCGTTCTATTGGCTAACAGTTTCTTGCTGACTGAAGGACTTGAGCTCATTTATATTGAACCAAGCCCTTTGGAATTTACTTGGCTCCTAGCCTTGTTGAAGGCCTGAGAGAACTCCCGGAAGGCTTTCCGTGCCTAGTCCCTATGCCTATAGGTCTGTCTAGACCGTTGAAGCGTCATCTGTCTGTTGTAGTTTAACTTCCTTGAAGCCAACTCGCCTCTCTCTTTAAAACGTGATCAAACGCGATCACATGATACTTCAGGGCCGGTTTTTGATCAACCGCGCTCCCAGTTAAATGCCCTTCTAGTAGCCTGGTCTAGTTTATTTCCTTACTTCTGTAGTGCACATTTTAATAGTCTTATGCTGTTTGAATCCTTCCAAAGTCCCTTAGTCGCCTGACGTCCATATTGAATCCGAGCTTGTTACATCTTTGACATATAACTTGCCAGGATATTCCTATAGCTAGCTGGGTTTTGCTCAGTCACTATTGCAGGCCCCATTTGTGAAGGTACCGTTAATACTGCCTGACTTTGATAGTTATGCTAGTTTGCAACGCTTCAAAGGCTTAATGCTCAGTTCCGGGATTAAACTAGCATCCTCTAGTCTTACTTCTTGTATACAGCTATCCGCGTGTACTAGTGTAAAATCGATGAATTCAGGTGTGTATTGATACACGCCTTATCACCGTGCTGCACTGAATTTGAGCTTTGCAAGAATATTGCCTGTGAGGACTTGGTCAACTTTCCCCGCAATGTCCCTGACCAATGTCTCAATGGAAATGGTGCCATGAAACTAAGAAAATGAAAATTAACAGGCAGAGACTGATAACAGAGGGATATAAACACACAGTGAACTTGCAGATATCATCTGCTACTCCATCTCGGATATCCAAGATTTTCCCCTTGTACTCGTCACCCCTCAAAAAGCGATCCAAGCGTGATTTTACGCGAAGTGCTTTACACTCAGTGGCTCTTGCAGTCAGTTGCCTGTGTCATTTATGTTCAGTGTAGCAACAGGTAGCAAGGACAGGTAATCACAGCGATAGTTCGGTTAACCGTTCTTTTAGATCTCCTGTGGCCCCTCGAATATTGACAGTAGCTAATGTATGAACAGACTTTTCAAGTGCTGCAAGGTCTTTCTTGTTACCCTTCATTGTCTATGCGATCAAGTCAGACAAGAATTACCATAGGATGCACATTTGCTTACCGATATCATGTTTGCCAGCTCATAAACACTATTGATGGCCCCCTCAAGGCCGGGAAGACCTATGCCTGAAAACCCAGCTTTTGCCAGATGCAGCGCAGGAATGATGGACCCTTGGAGGGTATGGATAGTCTCTGAAGCTACTGAAGAGGATTTTGCAGCCATTGACAGTGAACCGGAAGTGTACGGTGGGTGGTGGATGTGCGTAGGAGAGTCGTGGCAGCGGGAAAGAAGCAATCACGGCAACGACGTAGATATTCGCACGAGTCCCGCCGATGACAGACACCTGTCAGTGAAATTGTCACTGTGTGGGAATGCTATAACGGATCTCCCGGAGTCCCTCCTTCGTGCGCACAAGAGGACAAAAAAACGCAAGGTACATGTTCCCAGCTGACAGAGGGAACTTGCGCTGGAGAAAACTCAATATGTTTTCTCTCAGACGGTAAAATTCGCCGTATTATCGGCGGTTTGACAACGCAGTCCGTGTCCGTTGGTTTCAAATGACCTAAAATCTTCATGAAAGAGTGTCTGCGCCGCCGTTCCACCCCTGGTCAGGTCGCGGACTTAGCCATTCAAGTCTTTGTGGAGGGCTGCAACACTCCCCTCCAGTACTCGGTATCTTCCCATCTTCGCGTGGGACGCTGGTCAGGATCTGCCCGAAGCCGTGCGCTGTATACATGAACTTGTCCCCCTTTGTTCGAATCGGTTAAATAGAACGGAGGAATGGTACTTTCTCCGGCATTGATCCGAATTCTCTTCATGGGTAAGTACGTACTACGCATCCTTTCTTTGTCTTGCGCCAATACGATCTTCAGTCTGCTTTCATTTACGACGTTCAACGCGGCATCAGATGCGGTGGTGGTATACATGCATGATTCCTGAGCCGTGCTTTTAGACCACGGACTTATGGATGTGAGCTGTAAAAAAAGTCCCGTCGTTCAACGAACCGAGGCTCTCACGCATCCCGCCAGGACTCGCGGCAGATCTGTGTCTACGAAAGAAAACATACACCATGGCTGCATGCATAGATATGCATACATACAATACGATACATTCCCAGGATGCACGATATCCGACACAAATAGCGCGCCTATCCAGTTTCGACTACATACTTACCCGCCGTGACTCGCAAGCGACGCATTATACTAGCACACATTGCATCCGCTTAACCACCACCTCAGAACATCAGCACATCAGTGGCAACCTGTGAGCGTATAGAGTATTATCTTACAGAATGAATGAACAGGAGCGAGGGATATCCAAATACCGAGACGACATCGGACGCGGCGAATGCCGGGAGTGAACTTCGTGCGCTCGCGCGAGTAGCTGATGGCGTCGAGTTGCAGGCAGCGCAGAGTCGGCACGCACATGCGTGCGGACCGAGGCGCGATGTCTGCCGCGGCACGGATGCCGAAAGTGTAACTGCAAGCTTACAGCTGTTTCCGAAAAGCTTGAGACAAACGTGAAATTTTTTGCACGCAACGAATTTTGATGGCAGGCTAAGGATTACCGGATTTGGCACGGATGATCCCACACGGATCAGCCCCATTTCGTGATGGACCAAGTGAAGTCCAATTTTCGTGTCAATAATGTGTTCCCGGGGCATGTGAGTTGCATATGAGGCTCATAAGACTCTCAGAAAGCCTCAGCTGGGTATCCCGAGGGGAGGAGCTCACCCATGGAATAATATCTGGGCGGCAAACGGATTACACGGAAGCGACGGCAATCTCGGCTCGACATCCCAAACCGGTAATCCTTAGCCTGCCATCAAAGTTTTGTGCGCGCAAAAAATTTCACGTTGTCTCAAGCTTTTCGGAAACAGCTGTAATGCTGAAGAGGAATAGAGAACTCCACCACATCGTACAGCGGTCCAGAGTCGGATCGGGTCGGGTCGAGAAAAATGAATCGCAAGTGTCTGAAATTTGAATATCTGGCGCTCCATTCGGGTTGGTTGGTTAGTCGGGATTCCAGTACACACCTCGAATCCAAAAAAAATCAAACTCAGCCGCAGAATCAAATAGGATGCGTAGACGTACGTATACATAGAATCAGCCGCCTCCGAGTGGAAATGGTCTCAGCTGCAGCCGCTGAACGATTCAGAGGTCGTGCATCGGAGAGTAGAGGAGCGTATAGTACGCCCAGACGCAGATCCGGATCCGGATTTTATGTTCCCCAGAACGAATGAACGACCGACCGACCGAACACGAGAATGAATAAGACCGATCTGAACGTGTTGACGCCGAGTCAAAGAAATTAAGTCGAGAAAAACGAATCCCACCCCTCCCGCTGCGACGTCCAAACATCTTATTTAGGGAGGGAGGCTCACTCGCGCTCGATTCGCGTTGGTCTGGATGACACTGCATTCCATTCCGTATGTACACACACCTGGAAAGGGAGTCAAAATCAGCTGCTGAATGGAATGAATTACGTGGACATAGAATCACCGGCCGAACAGATCGCAGAACGCCTGGAGAGGGAATCACCCACAGTGACAGAGAAAGATACTGCGTCGGAGAGAGTAGCCTAGACCCAGATCCGCCGACGTAAACATCCGCCATCGTAAAGGATGTCGCCGGAGGTCGTAAACTGAGTTGAGAAGTTGAATCTACCACTCGAACAATGAGCACAGCGTCCCGTCGTGTTTCCGACCGTCGCAGCACAGCACAGCCAGAAGTGGTGTATGGCGGACACCTGCGCTCAAGCTACCCCAGATTTCCTTGCAGAAGTGTGGATCGCCCCACGTCGCCTGCTCACACGCCCGCACCCGCGCCTACCCGCTGCCCCAGATCGCAGCAACGAGGTGGCATTAACATTCGGCGACGAGGGGACGCGGACGGCCGGGGCAAACGCACCCTTAGACCGTCTTTCGCATCGTCGGAGTCTTGTTCTTGCAGGGCCAGACGTACTAATATGTTGACTAGAGAAGGGCGATAAAAGCGGTGTCGCCTGTGCATCCCGTTCATTTGTCAGGGCCCATTATCCGTATGTATAGGAAAGAGAATGGAGACCCGGAACTCGACGACAGCCTCCAGAAGCCCAGATACGGTGATATTCCAGCAGAGTCAAACATGGGGAGAAGGAAAAAGAAAGAAGGATTGGTTCAAGACACACCTCTTCGGATGGATTCGAACCTCCGACTCTCCCGGAAGCAACCGATAGAGGGACCAATGAAGCGGGAGGGTGTTTCATACTCCACGAAGACTTTCATACCATCCCATCCCCTCACAATTTCAGATGGAAGCTGAGTTCTGTTTCCGTGGTCTCCCAATAGCATGCACAGGGGTGAGTTGAATACTGTACTTGCCTTACTTCTATGCTACCTAACCAAGCAAAGAATAAACCAGCCGGGAAATATGATGGAAAAATACAAGTGAAGTTGCAACACGTCTTCCGGTGGAATCGAACCACAAAATCCGTTAGAACCCTTGGGTAGCAACTGAAGTGAGTTCATTACTCCACAAGGACTTTTCCTACATACTCTCACACCAATTGCGTGCCCGCGACCTCACGGGATATATCACACTGTCCCACAACCTGAATTCAACTGCCGTGTCTGTTTGGAGATATCGCAGCATTCGCAGTCTTACAGGGTGATCTGAGTCATTCCAGAATTAAAGAGGAAGGAACGTCTGATGCGATGTAATTCTGCATATATATCACGGACGAAATGTTCCCGAGACGAAGCCATGAACAGAGGTTCAAACTACTAAATATAATAATCAATTCAACGGAGGGCCCCAAAATATGAGAGGATTTCCGACTTGTGTTTGAATAGATTGGTGAAATGACCGTCTCTGCGTGCAATGCCGTTGTTGTGCATGGATTTCTATATCGTCTGCGTCGACTCGTTTCAAAGATAGTCCTACGACTACCCCAACCTTGCATGTTGATGTCTCGTTGACACATACCGCAGATGAGAGAATTAATATCTATGAGGCGAAACTCTCATTAAGGATTCGATGAAGTCTCGGTTTTTAAGAGGGAACCAGTCAGGGTGCCCGGTTATTCATTTGCTAGTTGGATCTACGTGAGCTTGCGAACGGCTAGAGTAAACGAAAGATAAGGAAAGTTACGAACGAGATTCTGACCTCGGTTGTAATTTATCATACCGTACGAGTCGCGTCGGGTCGCGTACACGTGACGATAAAAATAACAGACCGTGGTCCGTGCGCGACGACTTCTTCTGCTCGTCGCGCTCACCTCCCTCGTTCGGTAGGGAGGAACCAGAAAAATTTAAGCCCCACCCACCGTCCCTATTTATTGATTCATTTGCTGATGCCTGGTATGCTTTGGTCCCTTATTGCTATTCCCTCCAGTGTTGGCCCTTAAGCCTTAAAGTCGGGGTCCAAGGACGGCAAGGCCTTAAGAGGGGTTAAGGCTTAACGTTAGGGGAAAGGCTAAGCCCTAAAGGCTATTTTTGGAAATAATTGTGAATTTGTGGAATTAGGCGTTCTATGCCATTTCGACGTTAGAGAAGTATGTAGAGTACCCCTACGGCTCGTATTCATCCTCTGAAGGACCCTCTATGGCACCAGCATCAGGCTGTTTCTCCTCCTCGGCATCCGCCAGCGCTTCCATCAGTTCCGCCTCGGCGTCAACCTCCCGCTTTGAGATCCGAGTTGTAAGCTTCGCTTTGGCCTCGGGGCCCCCGAACAGTATCGCCAACGATTTCTTGACCCACCCGCGCGCCCTCGGTGGCTGTGTGTCAGCCTGAGAGGCCTCGTCATCGGCGGAGTCATCGGCGGAGACTCGGAGTCCTCATCAGCCTCCTGAACAGACAAGATCCATTTTGACAACTCGGCCCTCCACCGTGGGGCGCTACTGACAAGAGCTGGGCCACGGCCACTAACACTCTCGTCGTCCGAGTCCTCAAGAAGATCTCGATAGCGAGGCACAGCGAGCAGCTTCTCGACAGATGCGTGATTCTTACGCTTCTTTCGTGTCAGCACCACACCATCTTTCAGGTGTTCTTCCTTGATAGCGCCGTTAACCTGTCATCAATATAGTCAGCTCGTCGAACGCAGTATAGAGTAGGTCCTCACCTTCGACATCTTCTCGAGTTTTTCTAACCCTATACGCGCACGGTGGGGCGATTCGTTCTTTTTGACCTCAGAAAAGATGCGTTCGCATGCGGCCTGGTTTACCACAAGCGTCAAAACCATGATGGCAAATCTCGCCAACTCGGCGAGACAACCAGAAGTCTGGAGTGCGGTCCAGACGGCAACGGGGTCTTTACCCTGAGAAGAAGTAAGTACCTGGAAGAACAGGAATGTTAATCCGTGAATGTACGCACCATGGTTGCTTCAAACTCCTCCCGGTATTCCTGAAAACCAGCAAAGCCTTTTGTCGAAGAGAAATACTCGAACAAAGTTGAGGACATTTGACGTTCCTTTTGCATCCGTACATCGGCAGAGTCTTCATTCTCGGGGTAATCCATCATGCGGCGATACAGCTGTATATCGGATCAGCCGAGAATAAATGGAATAATATTATTAAGACAGACAGCTCACATTAACAACCAGGGAAGTGGCTTTAAAGTGAGTGAAATCAGCGCGGGGGCCGAAGCAGGACAGACCCTCGAAAGGGTTGAGGATCAGAGCGACGAGATATAAGGGTTGATCACAGTCGGCCCAACGTTTCTCGATGCGCTTGATGAGCGCAGTTGACACAGCCGGCTCGGGATGATCGTCGTAGTGAAGATACAGTCCCACCAACGTCAAAAGAACTTGATCAGGGCGTGTCGAATCTGCCTGGTTGATATTAGTGCCATAACAAATCGGCTCAAGATCTTCGACGACGCTGGTAAGACCAGACCAGAAGGTGTGGTCGTTGTCACCAATCAAGTTACAGTAGAATACAGCTTCATCCTCAAGCCGCCGTTTCTCGGTGGATTTTGCGGCTCCGACCTGTGCCGAAATGATTTTACCGCGGTTTTGCATCACTGCAAACTGCAAATATTCGCGCAACACCAGGAGCCGCATGAAAGCGACAAAGTGGGTGGTCCAGCGAGTCATGTTAGCGACGAGATAGGCCAAAATAATAATCTTGTTGACCCGCTCTTGGCTTAATTGAGCCTGCACGTTGTCGAATATCTTGCGGACCTTGCCGTGGTTGTTGATCCAGCCAATGAGTCCGGTCGCCCGCTCCGCGATATCACTGGCATGTGGGAAGACCTTGAAATAATCGCCGAGGATTAACTGAAACTGCAGACATATGAATATCAACGCGAAAGCGGAAGAAGTCGAACGAACTTGATGCGCCCAACACGATGGTACAAGCAGATACGGCCGTTTTTTCCCAAGAAGAATTCGGCCTTTCTTACTGCCGCCATCCGCATCGGTAATAAAGATAATCACGGAGCAGCCGTACTTCTTCTGCACGCGCTCGATGATTTCGTCGAAATGCGCGCAAAGAGCTGGACCATCTTTATTGAATTCCGTGGCATCGATAAGCTCCAGTACATAGGCCTTGAGAGATTTAGTATTTCACTTGTACGCCTGGCATACGAGACACACCTTCCCGTTAATAACGGCGCATACGGCGTTAACGGCAGCCTTTTTGAGGGATTTCCACCCATCCGTACTAATTTAGGATATGATACATCAGTCGATGCCGTTTTCGATAGAAGCACGTTAACGTACGATAAACCAATCTCTCTTCCACGCAGCTTCTCCTTCACTCCATCCTCGACCTTTGCCGCCGCCTCATTAAGCAAACGACCGGAAACAACCTTGCGCGAGGGCATGATGTCTGGCGCTGCCGTTCGAAGCATACCCAAGAGCTTCTTCATCTCGCGGTTCTCCCATACTCGGAACGGAATCCCGGTAGAGACTGTCGCTCGCAATGTCTGCGCCTCGATTGCTTGGATCTGTGCGCTGCTAAACGGCATATCTTGGCCATTGAAAGCTTGGAGAGTGGTCTGGCGTAGCCGTTTCGACGAGGACTCTCCTTCCACAGCCTTGGAGCCGGAATTTGCTCGGTGGTGTTTAAGCGACTTGGGCGCTGGGGCACTGACGGCGGCTATTGTACCTGTCTGCTTGGCAATGACATCTTCGTCTCGCTCGGCAGTGGCCTCCGCTATCGCCGCTGGGGACGCGTAGGTGCACGCAGCGATTCCCTTGCCTCCGAGAATATGTGGTATCCAAGCTTTCTTGTCTCCGCGTGTGGATCCAACATACTGACAGGCTACAGCACCGGATATGAGCTCATACACTTGCACCACATCCCATAGGCACTCACCGTCAACAAATGTCCGTCCCCTTGCCGCGAAGTCATTGTCATCGTACGTCGGATCAAGTGTACGCAGGTTTTGGCGCCGATTTTCGACACATCCTTTGCAATAGGATAAGTACTGGGAGCTATTTTGCAATTCTCCCTTCCAGAAGTAGGGCCAAAGAGACCCAGTAGACATAGGACTTTTGTGGAGGAAGCGACGACTGAAAAGATGCAGCGAGGAATAAAAAGATGGCAACTTTTCGTATCTCCATCGCTCGATCAAATAACTCGGCCCCAGCCGGCCCCGAACGGCCCGAAGCCCTTAAGGCCTAAGAGATCTTAGGAGTTCCGGAGCCCTTCCTTAGGCCTTCGCCTTAGGCCTTCTTAGGCCTTAAGCCGCTTAAGGCCTTAACCCCTCGGCCAACACTGATTCCCTCAGACCATCGTATATCAGGTGTACTGAATTTTATTTTATATTTTTTTGAGCGTTTGGGATAATGAAACTCAGTCTGCAGAAGCATTCCAAGCTCATCTGCTTGTGATGCTGGTCATTAGCCAGTCGTTGCCATTTGAAGTCGTCCGGGAGGAAATGCCGTTACGCACATGTATTAACCAGTGTGGGACTCCGGCCGTGAAAATTTATCCTATCCCATGTTTGTCACTCTTGGGCCGCATACCCACTAAAACCCCCTCATGTGTCCAGTCATCTGGCAACGAATCTTCGTTCATAAGCAAGCCACTCCATGTTTTGAGGACCAGTTCTTTTTTTAATGCGAGTGGCCCAAATTTAATTTTGTCCGTTAAAAGGCGATCACGAGTTAAGGCTGCATTCACTGCATTTAACCATTGATTATGAATTTCTGTCATACCTAGTGTTCTTTCCGGAGTGTCAATCACCCGGCGTCGCCGAAGGTTCCATAGAAGATGCCATGCGACAGACACTATAACGGCAAATAGTCTTCCTTTTTCTGGGATCACGGTACCTTTGTCTGATTTAAATTATGAGGTTGCAACCCAAAATCAAGCCCCAACTCAGTGTCGGCCATTCAAAATATTTTCTCGACCATAGTTCTTTCGACAGGCTCCAAATCAATTTTTGCCCAGGTGCATCACATTCCAAGGCGATGTGCTCAAGGGTTTCTGGGACATTGCAAACATGGCACTGTCCTCGTATCTCTAATGTATCGATATGAAGCCAGAAGTCACCAACTCTAAATGTGTTATGGATGCACTTCCAGAAAAATTCTCTGGTAAGGCGTTGCAGTGTTACTGACCGAACAGATTTCCAAATCATCTTGTTCGATGGGGTGTACTTGGAAATCTCCTGAACAGAGCATCGTATGCGATCCAGATTTTCCAAAGTAGATTTCCGCTCAGATCGGGGATATAATTTCCGTATAGCTTTTGTGAATATTCTCTGGGAACCTTGTGATAAAGGGAATCCCGGACATTCAAACATGAGATCGATCTCGGTGTCAACCTCGAAGGGTTGACTTGGAATATATGTTAGCAATTTAGCCTCGTTCCCTGTCACTCTCTCAATTTGGACTCGGGCCACTCTTTCGTTCAACGCCGCAAATACGGCTTTAATCAGTCGGAATTTCGGATCCAACAAATTGTTCTCAAATTTCTTCCGTTCTTTAACCAAAGCTCGAGCGAGGAAATCAGAGGAGGAATGAACAAGGAGCGGTTGATTCTTGGCAGTATTCTGCAGAATAAACAGTAGTGCTCCCAATAAGCCGGATGAATAGGTTCGTGGTATGTCTTCTCGGTCAAAAGTCAAAGTAAGGGCGAGATTCTTTTCACTGGTATCAGTTACTGTTTTGATGATCACTTCAACACGTGGTTCAAATTCGCCGGGATGGAGTACACGAACATGTATCGTGATCATCATGAGAGATGGTTGGGGTCCTGGTATATTGTACCTCCTTGCCGGAATCTCATTCATTGATTCTTCAAAGGCAAATAATCTGAAGCCATCCTTAGTATCTAGTAAGGTAAAATTGGGGTCGAACACCACTACTTGGCCAGCTTCTAACCCCTTTGCATTCTGTTCGACCTCATCAGCTGTGAGGGAAAGTTCTTCAGATAAATCCGGGTTTGTCATCGTTGGATTCCATTTTGGTAGGATGCTATGTATCAGCATCTTGGCTGTTTCCACGCATTGGCCTGGGTTTTTGCAACTGAACTCCATCCGGTCTCGGTAGCACGACGGGCAACCACAATTTTTACGGCCAACCCCGGATGGATTCAATGTGTGTGGTTTTCGTATGATGACTGTTTTTCGATCTGCAATGGTGAGAGCGTCGCGCACAATTCTAACTGCGTGATTTAATCTCAGGCATGTTGCAGACTCTCTCAGACATGCTCTTTTATAATGCTCCTTGTGAACAGCCGGGTGTTTCCAGATCGGCATGTTGAATTTTATATCTGTGCTGATAGACAGTCCCGTGAACTTGAGGTTGTATTTGCGCGCTGCGAGAATCATTCGCTTGATGTCTTCTGGCAACGGTGTTCTCGAGGAGATTGTAATATTTATGTCTTGCAAGAAAACATTCAAAATTTGACCGGGTCTGATGTTGAGATAGCTTTTCTGTAAAAATTGCACTAGGATGAAGTCAACAAAGTAACACCAGGATGCCCGTTCCGGTTCTTGAGTCAGGTAGGACTGTAGGTTCCACAAGTCGATGGCTTCATTTCTAATTTTTATATCCAATATTTGCTTTCCGCCATCAGCTAAATCAAGAATCATTGTTTCGTGGCCCACTCTAGCTTTTTTACCATCCCAAAGGAAGACATGCTGTCTCCTGATTAATTCATTTTCGATATCCTTTGGCATGCCCTGAACTCTTGTGAGATACTGTGTTCTGCCTCCTATCACCATGTTGATTATGTGACGTTTTCCTTCAAGACTCGGCGATGTTGCTTTCCATTTCTCAAGATCACTGGTAATTTTATCGAGTACCGACGGCCATGGAGTAGTGTATTCAATATTGTTTCCAATCCAGGCTCCGAGTATGCGGCAGGTCTGGCCATCTGGTATTATCCTGATGCCTTCGTTGATTTCTCTAATCTCTGATTTTATGTTCATTCTCCTTTCCTTGAGTACCCTTGTACGGTAAGCAGGACGGCCAAATGGCAGTATAACGGTCTTTTGTTCATTGAATTTTGCAGTCGAGGCTGCGCACCAGAGGTGCAGGATTCCCCAGAATTTTTCCAGATCGTCCTCGGATGACAAGTATATTGTTGTGTCATCGGCAAAGAGTGAGACGACAAGGTTGCTATCTTTACCCGGAATATTAAGTCCTTTAAGCTCTGAATCTCGTATCAGGCAGGCCAACGGTTCAATGGCTACGTTGAATAGTAGGCAGGAGAGTGGGTCACCTTGCCGCACTCCACGAGTGACTATGAAAGATTCACTAATCTCGCCGTTAACGACCACAACTGTGTCGGCATTGGTATATAGACTTTTTATTGTGTTGCAGAATTTGGGTGGGAATCCCATGTGTTCGAGAACTCTCAGAAGGTAGGCGTGATTAATTCGATTATAAGCTTTCTCCTGATCGAGTGCTACAATTATTCCATCCTCCTCTGCTGCCTCGGCATAGTTCAAGAGGAATTTGGCCAGCTTCACTTGATCTTCGATTCTTCTCCCTTTCATGAAACCCGCTTGGTCAGGATGTATGAGGGAAGGGGCAACATTCATCAAACGTAGAGAGTACGACTTGGTCATCAACTTGTAGTCGCAATTAAATAGAGTCACTGGTCGATAGTTGCTAATCAATGATCGGTCTCCTTTCTTGAAAATTGGGCTCATCCACCCCATATTGAACTTGCAGGATTCAACCATTCCGTATTTTTCGATATCATCATAGAGGATGGCGAGGAAGCCTATCACATCGAAAGACTCTTGGTCTGTTCCTTTGGTTTGTCGGAACAGGATTTCGAGAATTTTGTAAAACTCGTAAGGAAGACCATCAATTCCTGGTGCTTTGCCATTGTTTGAGAGTTTGAGAGCCTCTCCTACATCTTCATTGGATAACTTTTCATCCATGTTTGTGAACTCCTTTTGGGACAGGTGAGCGCTGCATTTTTCGAGAGTAATTTCGGTAGCCATAAGTCTTCCGTACTCATCCGGGATATCCTTGTTTTGAATTGAGTTGTGGTAGTCTCTAGCCATCTTTGCCATTTGTTTTGGCCGTGTTTCATAGCGCGGTGTGGGGCAATTTGAATCGACAACTCTGAATTCATGTATCAATTCTTTTCGGTGGTAGCCTTTGGCTGAGCGAGTCCAAGATGTTGTTCGCAAAGTCTCGCCTTCAACGTCATAACGTGTTTCGGATAATGCTTTCTTTTTGTCAGACTCTTCCCGCAGGCGGTCCGTAATTTTCTTCTCCAGTAGGTACGCAGCTACAGACCTATCTTCTTGTGGCATCTCCTCGTCATGGATTACAAGACTCAATTGAGTCTTCCATGTTCTTATCTGCTGCGTCGCGTCGTTTGTGACAAACCGCGAGTAGTGTTTACCATAAGTTATGACATCCAACTTGAATTTCGCCCACAAAGTCTGTATATTGTTGTCTGGGTCACGGTCGGAGGACTGGAGTTCGTCAAGGTCCTTCAGGAGTTGAATAGCTAGGGCCTGGACTTTATGCATAAATTTTCGAGTTTTCAAGAGGAACAATGGCATGCTCCATTGTCCATGTCCTGGTTGCTCCTCTGGCGTGCATGTCAATTGTGTGATTACAAGTTTGTGGTCGCTGTTCACTGGGCAGTGTTTAATTTCCCAGCCCCGATAGTTTTCAACGTGCCGGTTATCAACGGAAATCCGGTCGAGGCGTGAGTAAGAGATGTGAATTTCGCCGGTCTGTCTGTCAGTCCTTTTTTGAACACAAGTATAATCTCGTGTGTCAGGGAATGTAGCGCGCCATCCATCGTGGAAACGTAACAGGCCTTTAAGCCTATGGAAGCTTTCTGGGACAGTCTCTGCTGTTCCCGAATTTCTGTCTAGGGAATCTTCGACAAAATTCCAGTCACCCAGTGCAACAGTGGGGAACGGTAGTTGTGGGTCATCAGCCCATTTTTTCCAAAGTTCTTTCCACATTTTGTCTCTCTCTTCAGGACAGTTCGGAGCATATATATTCAGGATGTTCAATGTTTCTCCCTTATGCCACGGAATGACAATCATGAAAGCACGGCCTGGAATCAGTTCATATTCGGAGATGTTTTCCGTGTCCAAGAATTTTTTATTGAGGATAAACGCGACTCCCGCGGTAGAGTTCGGTTTCTCAGGGTGAGCGGAGTGGTACAATTTGAACCAGCGACTGAATATGTTATTGAATTGTGTTGCTGATACGGCATCAACGTGGGTCTCTTGGATTCCGAGGATACCCAAATTATTTGTGTCTATAGTTTCCTTGAGGAATTTGAATTTGTGATGTTTATGGTGCATAGATAGGTTCGATTCACGGCCCGCAATATTGAGTGAGCCAATGGTTAAATTTGAGCGTGTGAATTTACCTAGGTGTACTGAATTTGACTGACCACAAAATGGCAGCTTTGAACCTCAAATAAATTCGAGGTTCAACGCCGCCCTGCGGCAGGTCAATTTCATTAACAAACCTAACTACTACAGGAATTAAATAACCATGGGCAGAGCGAGATGGTTACAGGCTGACACAGCTAACAAGCGCATCTCGCGCACGCATTGAATATGCGGTTTCTTACCTTATTGTATTAATACCTTTGTCTCTAAATTAAATGATAATCATGCAGAGGAAAGGTTTAAGATCCAGACGTTGGCTTGTACCGTTCCGGGTCTCTTTTATCATTTACAAACTGCCTCATAATTTTTGACCCTATCCCGAATTCAAAACATGTGTCGGCAAATTCCGGCTCGTGCGACCGTGATGTGACAACACAGTGACAACACGTTTTCCCTGCGACCACCACACACATAGAGCCATACGCTCTCCAGACCCCACTGAAACTCGATATCGATATCCTCGTTGATCTGGCCAGTTCTCAAGTTCATTCACGAGCAAGTTGTCTTTGTACTTATCAGAGAATCGTGCGTATCTGCCACGGTGCCACTGCACGAACCGATTCATTTTGATTCCACAGAATGTCCCAGTCCTCTCCACCGGCGGATTATGGAGTCTCCGAACAACCCTCCTCTATGATACCCCTCAGATCTGATGAAGATCTGGTTCGAGAGCACCAGGTCAAGATGGCCTTGAGAATCAAGGCCATTGATCTGGATTTCCGTGACATTGGTGCGCAGCACCATGCTCTCGAGCAGATTAGACAAGACAACAACATGACGGCCCCTTCGAAAAAAATATCTAGTATGCATAGGCGTGTCAACCGTTCAAAGCCCGTCGAAGAACGCGACGATATCCGCTCGATGATGAGCCAGTTAAATGTCCGGATTTCCGATTTAAAAAAGGAGCGCATAGCGTGCTCTTACATCATAACCACGGAGATGTTCCATTCATCGCCCATCCGCCGACTCCCCACAGATATCCTCATCGAAATCTTTGTCTCCGCCAAAGAGGACGAGTACCAGCGCCTAGGAATGGGTGTCGGTCCGCTTTTTGCAAGAGTGTGCGGACGCTGGAGGGACGTAGCATGTAGCTATCCCCTTCTCTGGTCTTCCTTCTTGTTTCCGCTCTTCGGAAAGGAGACTACCGCTGATCTGCTGGAGATTACCCTTGCTCGATGCAGATTGGCACCACTCAAAGTCATCGTTGACGCCTCTGAGCATGCGGATAAAGGCTACAGTGGAGATCGCAAAATGGCGTTGCTAGCGACTCATGCGGACCAGATCGTTTCCCTGAAATTCTGCGGCAAAGAGCGCTTTCTCAGCGGCTCACGGGTCTTTCCCGCCTTTGACTCGTTTCGTGGCCACCTGTCGCGTCTGGAACTGCTTTCCTTCCCCCAGATGTGGCGCGTCGTGGGTGATGCATTCGAGTTCGCCCCGTGTCTCCACACCCTCGAACTGGGCCGCAGCGCCGAGCTGTTAGAGTCCAAATATAAAATCCCCCACGCGCAAATTCGATCGCTCCGGTTCTCCACATCCACCAGCGGCTACCATCTTTCATCCTTCGCTAACCTCACCTCGATGATCAGTGTTCAAACAGAAGCTTCGCCACCTGTTCGCGTCGCCCTAGACACCCCGCCGCTACTGCGCTTGACTGTCTGGACGGTCACGTTTCATGATTTGGCTCCTTCCGACAGTACGCTCTCCTTCTTCGCTCGATTCCTCACTCCTGCGCTGTGCTCACTCGATATCTCTCGGCTGAAGCGCACGGAGGGTGTGCTCGGACTCCTCCGCCGTTCCCATTGCGATCTCACGTCTCTGGTCTTCCGGCGGGCTGATTTTCCCGCGGCTGATCTGTTGCGCCTCCTGCAAGTCACCCCCAATCTGGAGACGCTTGAGATAATTGAGTGTGCATCAATGATGGATAGTGACGGGTTTTTCGACGAAATGACTAGGCGAGCCATCCTCCCCTCTCTGGTCAGATTTACGCTGCGTGGTCGGTACAGGCAGTTGGCGACTCGGAAGCTGTTGGACATGCTGGAAAGTCGCACGTTGTACTGCACCCCTGAGTCGGCGATGCTGCGCGTCGTCGTTGTCACGCTGTATGATCGGGTTATCGCCCCGGAAACTGTGCAGCATCTCGCTGAAATTGAAGGGATTTCGATCAAGTTCGATGACTAGCGCAGAGGTGAGTGCATCATTCGATATGTGTACTTGGAGTTTTGAACATGAATTTCGTCCACAGGCGCCTGCTTGACTCAGTGGAATGAATGGAAGGGACTGGTCATGGGCGCTTCATACTTACGAAAGACTCGTACCCACTTGTTCCCTCCATAGTCTCTGAAATGCTGTGCCGATCTCTTTGAAAGATACCTCACGCAAGCTCGTTGAACTCGCGTACAGTATTCTTGAGCCTCCTCGTAATCTTCTATTGTTATGTTTCGCTCGCTACCCCTCAATTCATCTCCTTTCGATTTCCACTCTCCCATCTGTCGAGCTCCGCAATCTCCTTCTGATCTCCCATTTAAACCATCAATGCTTGCCGCCAATACCGAGCGTCGGCAGGGATGATCCGATTTGTCGATCACTTCGGCGCCCGCCGCAGCCACTCTTTTCTCATTTCTATTTAAATCCAGCGCTTAGCGCTCAGCCGAAGTGCGAAAGACCTCTTAGGCGAAATAGGACTCAACCTTTTCAATTGAATTCGAAGAACCCGGCGGCGTCTGAATGGACACGATACGATAAGACGGAGCTGTGCCGAGTGATGGTGGCAGACAATGCCGAGGGCCTCTGCACACCTTAGTCGTAGGGCAAAGTCGTTCCGACAGGATCTGCCGCGGGGCAGCCTGAACACAATGCATACCCCTGAACCTTCTTTCCTGTTTTCTCGGACGGATTCCTTTGCAGATGCGTTCCTCGCAATTCGGTGAAATAATCGGTTTTGGATGCAGGTACAGCTCGAATCATTTTCCCTCATAAAGCCGAGTTCATAAGACAATACTCGGGTGTGGCGCATGAAGCACGGCCGCTTTTCATGTTCCGCGATTGACGTTAACTACGTTTATACTCGTCAGGTCCACAACATGAACGGCGAGTGTACGAAAAGTATACATGTAGTACTGTACGGGTGGTTATCCTTACAGACACCTACAAGATACCAACCGAGCACAAAACCGATTGCAGGGATTAGATCAAGGAAGATGCTAGTTGGGTGTGGACTGGTTGGCCGTATGGCAGGACACTCGGTTACAACCTCTTGCGACCTGACCACCATCAGAATATGTTGGTGTACGGGAGGTGTTCTCCCAGGGCAAAAATCCCCACTGCCCACCTGTCCACACACAAGCACCGCTTGTCGTCCCTTTGCACGGCAAATGCAATTTTACGGGGCCCATACATGGCATGTGCGCCCAAAATCAGGCTGCATCCGGTACGTGCCCTGATTCCCGCCTTTCTCGTACGAAACACGCCCTCGGATCCCTGCCATGTGGCTTGCTACATAATAAATTCCGACTCGCTTAGATTCGGATGCAGGTACAGCTTGAATTTTTTCTTCTTGTACGGGCGAGTTTACAGGATAATGCTCGCATACTCAACTCATTCCGAATCGGATTTTCACGGAAAGAGAGGAGGACCGGACCCACGGACTGAATAATCAATGGGGCTTCAGCAATGTGCCGTTGATGTCGAAAAAGTGTCATTCTACCTATAGAATTTGTGTAACGAAGAGCGATGCACTCTTGTTTCCGGCGGAATCCGTTGGAAAGAGCGTGTTCGAAAAGCGCGGGTGGACGATGCGAGATTCCTCCTCTGGCAGGGAAAACGAAAATCTTCCTACCAGTTCGCAAAGGATAACCTGCATCTCCATGATCCTGGGACGCTCGCTAATTAGTTGGAACCAAAGGAGGGATCGGATGACTCACGCAAACCGCCACCTGTGTGAGCCGAATGTCAGTGAGGTCGACTTGATTGTTTGCACAGGTCTTACCCAAGACAAGTGTGTGCGCCACTCAGGAAGGTTAGCCTGCGATTTCACTGGGTTCATACGAACGAAGATTCAAGGTGACTGACGTACAGATTCGCATATGGACCAATGACATCCCCTTGGTAAGCAGTTCCCTCAATCCAGCGTGACGGCTTGAATTCATGAGCGTCAGCGCCCCACCGTGACTCCAGTCTGACGTGAGTCGTCAGTTCAGTTACCACCGTTCTAAGAGATAATGCACCTTTGATACGACGCGATAGCCACCGTCACAACTTGGCCTTTCCGGATCGGTATCTGACTTATATGCTCTCCGTCGGACGTCACGATGCTCTCCGAAAGCGGGAGAACCATATCCTCGCTCGGGATTCGGTCTGTCACCGGCACTGCGGGGTAAAGTCTGAGCGCTTCCTGCGGAATCGGACAGTGGGCATGGTACCAGCGATACTCAGACGGTCCTTACCTTGATGAACGCGTTCAATAGTGGCATATTATCGTAGGCAACATTGCGACCACCTGTCCCGACCATGGAGTGTATTTCAGCTCGAAGGCAATGCTGGAGATCCAGATTCTTGGCGAGTTCCAGGAGACTGAATGCCAGTGTGTTTGCCTGGGGATGCGCGAACAGTCAGAACGCGAGGACGTGGATAGGACCTTCCTTCCATTCACTCACCGTGGTATCTTGCCCTGCAGTCAATAAAAGTGCAGTTTGGTCCACGACTTCCTCCCTGCTCAACGCCCGACCCGTCTTGTCTGACTGCTGCGGATTCACTGGAATGAAGAAATGCGGGATTGAATAGCAAAGAAGCAGGAATGCACAAATAATAAACTCACGGAGAAGACTGTAAACATCATCGTTGATTTCCAGGCCCTTTCCGGCCGCATCGAGCTTCTCTTGTACAACCCGACGGCCGATCCGATCCGCAAGGCGTCGTGCCTCTCTGACTGCCTTCAATGTGACAGTAGGAAGGTAGAACGCCGCCTCCAGGAGACGTGTAGGTAATTTCGCGCCGATGGCGTCTGACAAGACCTGATTGGGTGACTGACTCCCTGCGATTTGCCTACAAGATGTAAATCACAACCGTGGAGTCGGTACATAGGCTTACGTTATCTGCCAATTAGCTTCCAAGAAGTCGTCCCCCAATTCCTTTGTGGAGTAGCCCAGAACCGCTTGGTGGAGAAATCATTTGCATCGTCATACGCAGCAATTGCTGGCATACCTTCGCTGGCGGCACCCAGGGTTGCATTGCTAAGAAGGGGACAAATATCAACCGGCGACGTGGACGCGTTTTCCAGTTGCTCTGTGACCTAGTAATGCAGAACTCGAGGTCGGAATTTATTTCAGCGCTAGAGTGAGAAACGAATCAACCCCCTGCGCCACCTTTTCGAACAAAGGTTGATAATTTCTGACTGCGGAGGCCGTAAATCCGACATTCAGAGCAGTACGAACGCGTCGGTGCATCTCCCCTAACGATATGCAGAGGTTCGGAATGATGTTAAGGATTAATAATGAGTGCAAACGTACCTTCGAGACTCAATACGCTCGTCTTGCCGGTCAGTATGTTGAGGACATTTTTGAGGACGGGGTCGTGACCAACCTGTACACTTTTGAGGATGTACTGCACCGCCAATGGATCTGACACCATTAGGCGGTCCTGCCCAAAACATCCTTTCAACCTGTAGACAGCACCGAACTGCTTCAGCCACTTGAACTCGTAGTCGCCGTACTGCGGCGCCAGTAGTAGCTGAAGCATATGACCTGCATTGGAGGCTGTGAGCGCAACTACGGGAAATGGGGGGCTACTCACCGAATAGCCACGAAGGAGACGGCGGCCCCACGATGGCTCGGATACCTCGGTTTCTTCGGGAAAGGAAGTACAACGCCAGGACGACAAATAAAGCTGTAGCGGCAGTGGTATAAATCATACCGTGTTCCATACAACCTGATTTCAAAGAAATCCGTACGGGTTGGGAGAGAATGGGAAGAGATGCCGAAGTCGCTGGCTTTTAAAGGCCACAAGAAAGCCGGCATTGAACCGCCAGCAGGCTTCTATCAGCCTTGCGAGGGAAAGAAATCCTGACAAGAACGGTCCCATGACCTCGCGCAATTTGTCAGGCTCCGATCTCCATGAATAGGGAGCCAATGATAGCCATGTGTGTTAACGATGCTTCCAGATTGCAAAGGTAGAACAGACCCGACACGAGTGCGGCCGACATCCCAGCAAAGATAGCGTCGCGCCTTGCGCCCTGTTCGCGGCCAAGTCGAATTTGATGTTTTCCCCGAAGATGTGACGTCCGCTGTTCGACGATCCACGCCAGTCTGGGCGATATCCCAGGTCAATTACAATTATGGGCGACGGTAGCATCTGTCTAGAGAGCTCACAAAGCTGAGGTTTCTTGGAGGTATCGTCTTCCGGTTGCGCTGGAGCTACTTAGATCGGGATTGTTGTTGGATGAAAGCAAAGGCCGATGGAATTTGAAAGCTATAGAGGTTGGGAAATAAAACACTGTTCAGTCAAGAGCGACCACAGACTAGTTATTACACAGTTAACATGCAGACCCGAGGAGCAACCCGGTAGTGGCTTCTGGAGTATGCCACTCTACCTCTTGAAGACCCCCAAATTCATGAACCACGTACAAACTCTGGCGGCCCAACTAGTAAAGGATCTGGAAGATTTACAGGGGTCCCCAAGGGACCAAAATAACAATATTCAGACACTATGGGCAAAATTCAAGGCCGATGTAGCGGCCTACGGACAACATTGTTCTCGCTTCGTCACGAATGAAACAACTCGGCAAATCAGAACCTGGAAGACACAATTGAAGTTTGTAATACACGACGACGTAATGCCGCATGAGGACAAGTCCCTTGCAACTTACCTGTTGGAAAAGAAAATAGCAGACCGGCTCAAGGAGATTTCGGAAAGGAAGAAAGCCCAATCAGAGGCGCGTTACGATGTTGAAGGCGAGACTCTGCGAACAACCTCGTGGACACGGTCCGCAAAGGGATATCACCCCAAAGAATCCATCTACGAATTCAAAGTTCAAAATAACATTGCCGCGGCCTCCCGTTATGAAACTCGGCCTAAAAAGATGGCGGAGATGGCCCGAGAATACCATAATTCGGTTCAGGAGAAAGATCTGCCGGACGAATATGGACGAATGATGGCAACAACCATAACACTTGAACATTGCAAGGTACATCTGTCCAAGGTTGAATATGAAGACATGGACAAGGAAATAAAAACTGAAGATGTGGGAAATGCTCTGAAGCTGTCCAACAACAACAAAGCCCCGGGCTTGGATGGCCTACCATACGAGTTTTACAAGATGCTGGAAATCCTCTTCAACGAAAGTAAAGGAACAGATAATGTGAAGTTCGACGTGTTACAATTCTTGGTGCGACTATATGCAGATATTGAACAGCACGGAATCACGCCTAGCGCGAAATTTAATGCCGGTTGGATGTGCCCTGCCTTCAAAAAGGGGATAGAAGTCTAATATCCAACTATCGGCCCATAACATTGCTGAACTGTGATTACAAGTTAATGACAAAGACTTACTCATTACGCCTCATGGAAGTTGCACCCTCTCTTGTACATCCTGATCAAGCGGGATTTATGAAGGGGCGAAAAATTGAGGATCAAGTAAAACTCGCAAAATTCCTGCTAAATTATGCAGAGGCAGCTGAGGAAGATGGTGTTATAGTCTCTCTTGATCAAGAGAAGGCCTACGATAGAATTAATCACACCTACCTTATCAATGTTATTCAACACATGGGATTCCCGTCTAAATTTTGTGACACAATCAAGAGCCTTTACACAAATGCTGAGACGGTGGTGATGATTAACGGCGAATTAAGCGACCCATACATAGTGACTCGAGGAGTTAGGCAAGGGGATCCGCTCTCCTGCCTATTGTTCAACCTAGCCATTGAACCTTTGGCATGTTTAATTCGAAATTCTGAACTTAAAGGTGTTCATGTGCCGGGCACGGACCAAGATCTCATAGTCTCACTCTTTGCGGATGATACATCGGTATATCTCTCGTCTCAGGACTCACTAAAGACCCTCTGGGAAATTCTGGAACTATGGTGCATGGCATCCACTGCAAAGTTTAATGAACACAAAACTGTGCTCCTCCCGTTTGGCTGAGCTTCATATCGAAAAAAGTTCCTACTTGAAAGACGCTTAAACGATACCACATGAATGGGTGTGATTGATCCAGGTATCAGAATTATACCTGACGGCCAAACATGCCGTATGTTGGGTGCATGGATCGGAAATAATGTTACGTATATCACTCCTTGGCCGTCGGTCATGGAGAAAATCACAAGCGACCTTGAAAGGTGGAAAGCCACAACTCCAGGTCTAGAAGGGAAACGTCACATCATAAGCATGGTCATTGGAATAAATCCCCAGCAGCTTCGATTAATCAGGGAGCCCATAGACCGGAATCATGGATTCCGATTAATCAAGGCTTCTTTATGAGGGAAGGCCCCCTTGGGGCGAAAGCTCAGAGATGCAATTAATCTGTGTTTAAACTATTCGCTGTTTAAACGGGGTACGATCTCGGCACTGCGTCAAGGAAGGATTAAACTGGATTGTTTAAACCGGATTAACCAACCAATATTCACATGCACAAAAAGCGAGCACTCTGAGGTTCGATCTCGGGACTGAACACTCAACAAGGCCAAGTAATTCCGCAAGCAACATATACCACTCAGCAAACCAGACCACATGATATCAGTGAATAATTCATGCCCAGTAGACCCCGTTGTGCCACCACTCTCCAACCAAAAGATGAATTGTGGACACAAACATATTGAGTTTAATTGCTCATGATCAATTGAAGCTAGAACCCCAGATACATCATTGAATTGGATTGCGCAAACCTCCCCCCCATTGGCATGACCATGTGAACAAAACCCAACAAAAAAAGATTCCTCAAGTTGAACTTCAAAGTTGATTCGTGCTTCACTGCCACATGTTCATCCTTTGCTGTAGATAAAATCCACCCATATGCTTAGAAAGGGTGTTCTGAATTTCAGCAAATAGGAGATTTGCTGGGAAGAATATCAGCTTCCTTCAGTCATCAGAGAAGATGATAATAGGCTAATCACTGCTGGCCAAAAATAATGTGGAGTATTGGCACAGTCTACTTAGATGGGCTGGTGATGCGGGGTAAGTATGTCTACATAATCCCACAGAGGTTGTAGTGGCTCAAGATAAAAGTAGTTATTGCCATAGTACGAAATCCAGCGGTTTAAATACTATGAGGCACATTGCCATGGGCAAGTCATATCAAGTCATAATAAATGTTCTACGCTGTTATACAATGTACTATCATGACCCATATTGTTCTATGGGACACAGGTTGACTCTGGTGGAGTCCCCAAGATGCCCAAAGGCAGTTCGTCCAAAATGGAGCAACCTCCCCATCGTTATCATTGGTTAAAATTAATTTTTTACTACTATAGCCGTACCAAAAAATTTAATTTCCACTGCTATTTCCACTGCTATTTTACCACTACGAACCAGCACTGACCCGTGCTAAAATGAACCAGAATGAAAATGTATACCAGAATGAAAATGATCTTAGGGTCACCCTCCACTGGTAGGATCATCCTAACTGCGTTCCTGGTCGTTTGAGTGTCTTTGGCATCTGGGTTTAAAACGGAGTGAAAATGAAATTGAAAATGAAAATGAGATGCAAATGAAAATGACTCAATCGTTCGTACGTCCGTGATCCGACCGGCATCCCGATGCCCGATGGATGCATGGGATAGGATGGGATGTGCACTATGAAACTAAATGAAAATGAAACCGAAATGAAAGTCAGCCGAATGAAAATCAACCATAGAGAAATGAAACTCCCCGCAAGTCCCCAATCACGTTCTAAGTCAGTTCACGTGAATGTCCTCGCCCAGCGCGAAGATCTGGGATGAAAACGAAGTGAAAAATGAAAATGAAATGAAAATGAGATTCAACCGAAAATGATTCGTCCGGGTCGGTGATCCGACTGATGGTATCATACAACAGTGGCTGTGCTTGTCAGATTTCACGCTTTGACCGACCACTCCGAAGCGCACGAATACGACCAGCAAGGGAAAAGCGATAACATTATGTTCCTATACTACCAAAACATCTGATTTAATGAGCCAGGATTGACTTTATTTGAGGTAGCAGACATACCTAGGCTAAGGGGAAGGCGACGACAGGTACAAGTATCCTACCGAACCGGGGACAGTGCGGCCCTTCGGAGGTGACGGGGGTGGCGGGGGAGGAGGTGCCCTCGATCGTGTCACCCGTGGCTCCACCATAACCTTCTGCTTCTTTGGGTTCGGCGCATCTGCAGTCGAGGCTACATCCGTCGCCTTGCGCTTGAGTCTGCCGCCGGCCTCCTCCTCCAGCGTGCCACCCGCCCTATCCTCGCCGGCACCGGCACCGGCACCGGCGCGCCCATGCCCGCCCCTCGCCTTCGTCGCCTTCCCTCTCGTATTGGCAATGCCTCTACCGCCCCGCTTGCCGCCCCTGGCTCTTCCGCCTCGCCCACCACCGCGCCCTTTTGATCCTCGGGCAGCAGGGGGCACGATTGGAAGGATCTCATCCCCGTCCTCGTCGAGGCCTTGGACGAGATTGGATGAAAAGTCGGGGGGCGGCGTGGGGGGCGGCGGCGTCAGGTCCCACTCCTCTTCGTCGACGAGCGTATCAGCTGGCTTGCTAGTGGCGGCGGGCGTGTCGGCGGGCTTGTCGGCGGCAGCGGGCTTGTCGGCGGGGGGCGTATCGGCGGGCTTGTTGATGGCGGGCGTAGCGGCGGGCTTGTTGGCGGCGGGCGTCTCGGCGGGCTTGTTGCCCCCGGTCCCAGCATTGTCGTCTGTAATCTCCGCGGTGCTGTCGCCAGGCACAACGGTGTGCTCCAGCGGCTCGCCTTTCTTCTGGCAGGCAAGCGCACAGTCGTAATAGGCCCGGAGCTCATCCCTCTCCGCCTCACGTATATCGACCATCGTCAATTCAGAGCCCCTGGTAATGGGAACCAAGATCTTGCTGCCCTTCGGAGGGTCTGGTCACAAGTCAGCGTCTGGGTCGCCGCTTTCGGAAAATGGGCGCACCAAAGTACGAATACAACATCGCCACGATCTCTCTTTTCGCGAGGCCCTTTGTGTCCGTCTCCGGCAAGTACACTTGCCCATCGTCATCTACTTGGACTACCACTGAGTGGGACAATCAGTTACAATAACCACTGAGTATGCGCAACGCACTATAAAGGACATTCTTGGCCCACTCCTTGAACGTCTGTTGATGCGCCGCCGTTGGTTTAAAACCGGAAGATCGAGCCCCAATCGAAGCCCTGAGCAAATAAATTCAGTAACACGACGACAACGGAGGTGTCGAACGTACGTCCGCTCATGCACCTTCCCCTCAGCATCCTTGTACGCCGCCGAAAGGTGGAATACCGCAGGGCCGACTTGGTTTGGCCCCATACCGATCAGCGAAACCAAACGGTTGGCCGCCAAAGCGATGATGTTCGTTTGGTTCCTGAAGTAGAGTCAGTCCCATCGACGCTGCCCATATAAAACATGACTCACTCTGCGACCTGCTGCGCTATCTCCTCCGCCGATGCACCCGCTCGTTTCCGTTCATTCTCCGCCACCGCCTTCGCCGCCCAGTCTGTCTTCACCTCCTCCGAACACTTCTCGAACAACTCGTTTCCAACTTTGTGGAACTCCAGCAACCACGCCTGCCCCTGCGGTTTCACTCCGTCCTTCGCCAGATTCCCCCTCGTTAGCGCTGTGACGGCGGCATTGTTCTTCTTGAACATATCCACCGCGCTGACTTCACGGGTCCGGGATGGACCTGATTCCGGCGTTGGGGAAAGCGATTTCGTCGCTTGGATCCGGCCCTTGTACAACTTCGTATTTTGGAGCTGGGTATAGAGAGTCTGCCAATAGTCAGCATCCACAAACCCGAGACGTAATTCAAGATATACCTCTTTGAAAGCCTGTAGCACATACTTCCCTGTAATCTGGTACTCGGCATCAACGAGGGGGAATAGATGTTCGTTGATGTATTCCTTCTTGCTGAGCGTGCTGTTTTTTAACTTGCCATTCTCGTCGAGCGCTTCATGGTATCGGGGGTAGAGGTGCTCCTTGACCCATTTGACGATTTCACGTCCCTGTACGTCTTCTTTGGCGCTGGGTTTCCAGACAGGTAAGGCGGCTTGTGGGGTGAGGGGAGCGGCGAAGTCTGCCATAATGCAATAGTGAGGAGAAAAAAGGCAGTGGCGAGTCTCAGCCATGCCTTATAAGCGTTCGTGCACAACCAAAGCTCATCACTCACGGGCCAGTGGCGCCTGTTGTTCTTTTGTGCGGGATTACCGAATCCAAAGCGCATCACGCTTGGGCCATGGGCGACGTCTTGTCGAGGCTGGAACGCTGGTGACGCAAAGTCATCCATCTTCTCAAGGGCCGACGCAGAGTCAGTGCCATTCGCAGACGCAAAGTCAAGCCTATTCGAAGTCGTGGTCGAGGAGAAGTCGTGGCAGAGGAGAAAACTTAAAGGAAGGATGCGATCTTGGTCATGTGATTCAAAGCCGCGTCTTACGCAGGCAAACAAGGGACGCAGTCCCATTAAGTTTATCCGGGAGACTTGGGGAGGCTGTATTTAATTCGGACACCATATTCCGGTTCATGTAAGAGACACTTGTGCGCCCGTTCAAGCTCTCCCCGGAGCCCGTCCTCATGTTCGCCAACGTGTATCTCGGGTTTGTTTGTGCGTCTGTCCCGTCCAGTAATATCTCCCCACTTACCGGAGTCCTTTGTCACAGACGCCGTAGTATACCTCTGGTTTGAGTCCTTTCCCCTCGTATTCCTTAATATCAATCACTTCAACGAGGGAATCGGTGGACTACCTTACATTGACGCAGCGCTCTACCTGCCCGGCATCTACCTCGTCTTCCAGAGCATCCTCAACTGCATCACCACCGTGGACTACCAGGCACCCGTCTTCGCAGCGAACGCGCTCTTCCGGTCCGCGATCGCGTCCGTGTTCCCGTGTGTGTCTTCCTCCTTCCAATTGTCAGATATCCCCTCACGCTTTTTCAGCGCGCACAGGCTCTTTGGGCGCGCTTTCTTCGCGAACCTGGGACTCGGTCTTGGATCGGAGCTCCTTGCGGGCATATCTGTTATCCTAATCATCGTGTTTTGGGTTCCGTTTCCTTGTTCCAAATTCCAACTCTCTTCCCACTTCCACTTTAACTCGACCCAGTTTAAGGCCCACATTCATAAATTTCATAAAATACAACCAAATCATGTGTTTCCGGTTTTCTCCTCCGATTTCACTTGTCGAGTGTAGATACTGAACGGCATGGAGATTCGGAGATGCATCCATTTTTATACACAAATCCGTGATCCTCATTCTTGCATCCTGTGTAATTCTTGGCGAGCGTTTGATTAAGAACTCGTCACGCTACACCGCCATCTGCAGCATGGCTGGGATGAGAGATATTTGAGCGCTGAATCCTTTAGTAAATCAATTTCAGCCCGCCCACAAGAATTACGACTACGACTGTCCAGGGTTTGTACTCATCCATACGGTATGTACTTAAAACCAAAAGTCCAACGAAGAACATACCTTGGTCGTTCCGCCATCTATGAGTTTGAATAGTGCAACCAATCACTGAAGTTGCTGTACGGGATGCTGTCGCTGAAGATTGGTGGTGGTCGGTTGAAGAGGAAGAGGCTGAAAGGCGCCCGTTGCCGCTTTTACACCCCGTCAGCGCCGAAAACTGAACTTTACCTCCTTTCCGTTTCATGTCTGGTGGTGGTCGGGGTTCAAGAGGAAGAGGCCGAAAGGGCGTATACCCGCCGTCGGCGTCGTGTCCGGTCTGTTAGCTAGAAACATAAGCATACGCCAACATACTTCTCTGAGTTCACAGCCAAATAATCGTCCCGTTCACTTCGTTGGCGGCGGACCGATTCCAGTACAGTAGTATAGCTAATTGATACTCCTCCTAATAATTTTGTTAGCCATTCGGATTAATATTTGAACTCACCTGCTTTTCGTTTCTGCAGACTAGCCTCAGCTCTCGTCTGATCCCGCGTGTGTCCCGCCAGTCCCGACCTTATCGTTCAATCCTCCCGCCCCAGGTACGTTCCGAATCTTCACTCCATCTCGCATTCACTATCCCCCAACTATCCTTTCAATCCTCCGACATCCAGCTCACCTCCCACCTAGCATCAGTTCTCATCTGTGCTCTCGTGTGTGTCCCGCCAGTCGTGGGCTTACCGTTCAATTCTCCCGCCCCAGGTACGTTCCGCATCTTCAGTCCATCTCATTTTCACAATCCCCCGACTATTGTTTCAATTCACTGGCCTCCAGCTCACCTCCCACCTAGCATCAGCGCTCATCTGTGCTCTCCTGTGTGTCCCGCCATTCCTGGGCTTACCATTCAATCCTCCCGCCCCAGGTACGTTCCGAACCTTCAGTCCATCTCATTTTCACAATCTCCCGACTATTGTTTCAATCCACTGACCTCCAGCTCACCTCCGACCAGGTAAGCGCCGTTTGCCTAGATTACCCCGCTTGCCTTCATCTGAATCCTGCTAGATGAGCGATTTCGTTTCCCAGCTTCCGAATGACGAGCGCCAAAGCTTAATGCGGAAAATGTGAGTGCTTCATCGGATATAACGACGAAACCAACCCCAGCAGATGTCGCCTTTGCGACCCCCTCGAGGCCGCCGAGGCCACCTTTAACCTCCGCCTATACAAAAAACACGCGGGCATGGTTTACGTCCAGTACAGGATGAACCAGGAGGAGCTCGACCGAGTCGCGTTCATGCCTGCCGATCAAGAAGCCGACTACATCGACCTCAAGATCGGCGAGACCAGTGACATTGAGCGCCGTCGGGACGACTATACCCGCGTTTGTGTCGGCGAAAACATCGGGTGGGCTTTCTACTACGAAACGCAGCACGTCCAACTTCTGGGTATATTTTTTCCCCTCCTTTAACTTGTTAGCCGCGAACCTCACCATTAATAGAGCGCCTCACCCATCTTACTTTGAAGGCGCTTGGTGCCAAGCGTCAACCATATCCTTGTTCCGGGTGCGGGGTCCGTCACCGAGAACACTTCGCGGAGATGGCAGCTGCAGGGCTTGAAGGAGTTGCGGCCGTGATTGAATATTGGATGCGACGTCTTGGGGAGAATCCGCAGAGGATTCCTATGTACAATTGAAACGACTCGGGGAATCATTGAGCGCGCATACTTTCTTGTATTCAAATCGGAAATGTAGATAAATGATCAAGTCAATTACTCCTCCTCCTCGTCCCAGTCAGCGTCCGAGTCGTACGTCAGGTCAACAATTTCGGCATCTTCTGCCTGAGAATTGACCATCCCTGCACCTGCCGCAATTCCAGAGCAGATCATCCTCCACAAAGATGACGACGTACCGTAATAACGTTCTTGCAAGTTCATTCTGAGTTCGAAAAGTCCACGGCAGTCCCAGTCCCGCATCCCCTTTTTCCGGTAGATTATAATATGACCCAACTTCGAAATGTCCAAGGTGCCCAGAGTCGCGGAGTCTTCGGTGAATATATCCTGAGGCAGCAAGTAAAGTTCGTACTCCGTGGGCGGCTTCCCACCCGCGTGGCTGAGCTCGAAAAGGGGGGTATCCCGGAAGGTAAAGGACGAGATATCTTGTACCATGGTCTTGTCGATTATCGCCGCCTGTTCGGCCTGCAGGAGAGAAAAAAGGAACATGAGATGAGAAGGGCAGCGGTAAATTAAGGAACACAGGGAACACTAACCTCAATGTAAAGATGAATCTCAATCTCGCGAAACTGCAGAGATGGCATCGGCTCCGGCTCGTAGTTGGGAGTCGCCCTGAGGTTGTTGCGCAGCGCTGCGCGCTGGTCTTCATCAGCCGCGTCGTACTCCGCCATGCGAATGCGCAGCGAAGCTCTCTCCCCGTCGCTGAGGGAGTTCAGAGTTGTACCGTAGAGGGTACGATTCGACGGTGCATTGGAAATGGCGCAAGAGTGGCACTGAAATGCATCAGCTAGGTATTGACGCTCCATGTAGATGTGGGCCCACCGGCAGATATGCATAGACATCCCCGAAACGCGCAGGCTCGGCGCGGCCAAGATCCATATTGAAAAACCGGAATACCCCGTGCGGACACAATGCTGGATTGTCGGCGATTGCTGGTCGCTGTGTAGGAGGGAGGGCTAAGAAGAGGTATTGGGCGCGATGTCCTGGTCGGTGCAGGTGAATTGACATCTGAGTCTACGGAAAGAGGGCTGGCTACCCACCTGGTTTTATACATACGACGCCTTTTGTTCTTGCTGAGACCCTCCTCGCGTTCTTATTGTCGCGCCGTTTGTTCCGATCTGTACCGCGCATTCGACCGATGCAAAGTCAGGTCATGCCGACGCAAAGTCAGGCCTCGACTGTGAACTGACTGTCGACGCAAAGTCAGAAGCCAAGCAGCGACCGAGTCGGTGTGATGCATCAAAGTTGATGACTCCATTACACGGCCACGTGCCTTCGGCATAGGGCAGTTTCTGAGTCGCGAATTAAATTTTGATTTTGACATTCATTCGAAGCATCTTGACTCTCGAAGCGAATCACACCAAAGTAAAATCAGAGTAAGAAAGTATTTATCCAATTTCCAAACACATAAACTACGAAAGTATCTCGTCCTCGCCAATAAGCAACGGCATCTCGGTATCGTCAGATTCATCACCTCCATCGAGCTCGCTGAGTCGCGCGTAGCCGGCGCACAACCGACGCCAGCCCTCAAGCTCCCTCTCTGCAGGCGAAATAAAGATCGGCGGGATATTTCTTTTGACTCAAACGTACCCATTTCCGCCATCTCCCCAGGGCACGGCTCCCAGACAACATTTATAGAACGAGTATTAGGAGGAGGAACTCTTGACTTCACATAACGGAGGCGCTGTGTTGCCCTCTGGATGTTCTTGTAACCCAGGGTAGACATGAGGCGGCGACGAGCGAGATGTAGCTCTCGGATAAGCTGGGCACAGTCAGCAGCGAGAAACAGAAAACTTGATCATGTACATACCGTGCGTTCCAATCCGGCCTGCTCCTCCATCTCGCCGTTGACATGGTCCTGTCCAGGTTGGTATAGAACGAGATCGCGACCTATATCAACGTCGAGATAACTGGGGCGACGGCCGTCATGTAATTCTTGGACGACCTGCGCATGCTCAGCTCAGCAGCAGGAAAAGAAATCCTCACTGGGTACGCACCGTGTTTGTGAGGGACATCCAGGGGCCGGAGTAATCATCAATACGGTCATGGCGACGGGCGCTGCCAAGCAGCTTTCGCACACCCTGCGCAAGCTCAGTAACGGGTAGCAAAAAAACTCAGTCGTGAACGTACCGCCTCTACGTGTGGTGCGCATTCGTACCCAGCCTTCTCTACTGTCCAGGCATCCAAACGCCCAAGCGATGCGGGCTCTTGATATAAAATGAGATCGCGACCTATAGCAGACAGGTCAGAAACAGAGACGAAATCGACGGCATGCCCACGTACACAAATTAGGGGAGCTCATTGGGTGGGTGGTTTTGGTTCGTTGTACCGCTTCCACGCGCATTCCAGTGCCCTATATTCCCGGATTAAACAAGGCGACCATGCCAGACAACTCAGATCGACTGACCTTAATTGTTTTATTGTTGAAGTCAGATGGGGACGCAAATCATTCATTGATATTGTCTTGTTGTTTATTGCAGGGACCATGCTGATGTATTGAACAACATCTACCGATCACCTGTCATTCCAAAAAACAAGAATCCGCCCACGCCTGACACAAGTCAGTGATGGTCGATCATATCGCGATTTTCCTAGGCTCACCGTCATCCATCTTCTTGGCGCTGCAGACCCGGAAACATTCTCGCGGACATGGGGTTCATAAATGTATCTAATAGCCAAAATTACTATCTACCGTCCTAGACGCAAATGCATAGTATATCCATCCCATTTATCCAGATCCTTCACGCCTTCGTACCGTACCAGGATGGCCTCCCCGGGAACTACGTACAAACTCGCATCCCAAAGCAGAGAAGACCATCCCATTGTTCCATCCTCCTGGCGCCCGTATTTTTCGAGAGAAGACTGTTGTTCCAAGCCGAGCTCCCCAAGGTGCATCTTGTGCGCAGCGAGGGCGACGAAGCCTGCACCGTCCACAGGGATAGTTGTTTGGATGGGCGGTTTATTATTCTAGGGTTATTGTATTAGCTTGTAGTGTTGAAAAGGCAGAGAATCGATAGCGCACCAGTAGCCACGCAATGAGCTTCGCCTCAGCCGGGTTGCCCACCACGGCGTTACGAGTCATGAATGGGTCCGGCCAGTTGCGTGGAGTTGGGGCGGGAGCACGACGCTCGACCAAGGTCTGGCGCTTGAGACGTGGTGGGCCCAGGGGAGACGAGCTTCTGAGGCGGCGCGGGGCTGGTGACGGGGAAGTCGGAGCCACTCTCAAACGTTTGCGGCGCGGTGGACCGGGGGGTGTAGTGCTTCTAAGGCGGGGTGGCCCCGGGGGCGAGGTGCTCCTGAGGCGTTTATTGGGTGGTTTTATAGGAGTTCGGATAACCGAGCGACCGCGCAGTATTGGCCGTCCTGTTGGAGACGGACTCATTGCGAGTGAAGATTCCGTTGTCGGTGACGGTATGGGAGGAACTGTTGGGGGATATCAGGACGTTAGCTTGAGTGCCCCCTTTTATCATATCTTCGATTCAAGCGCACCGCGGAGGTCCAAGCAAGGCCCAAAGCAACAAAGAAAGCAACGCGAGACAAAGAAAGCGCGAGCATTGAGGTGAGACACGACGTGGTGGCATTGTTGAATGGTGCACAAAAGGCGGTAGAGCGCTTAGCTGACGCACAGTCAAGTCAGTGACTGACGCATAGTCATGTCGGTGGAAAGTCAAGGGAGAGTGATTAGTTGCCCTTGTTTGGTTTGAATGCTTTCGCCTTCCAGATTCCCAAAAGGGAAGCCATCGCATATTGCTATTGCTCGACATTTCGTTATTCACAGAGTATTTAGCAGGAGTACAGTAGTATGAACAAGTAGGTATATGATACATTATACTTTCTGTCGGGGAAGATATCGCGTATGGTCAATTTTGGAAGAGATCGTCACTATGTACCGAATTCGTGGACTAAGCGCATCGGAATCACTGCGGCTCGCCCGAACAAGTCGTAGAATGTCTGGGTGTAGTGCCTCGCCACCGCATCCTCCAGCGCCTCTATCTCCTTCGTGTCCCAGGTCTCCTTTCGCCCGGCGCCTACAATTACATCCCCAGGGCGCGGTCTCCAATCACACATCAGGCGTGCGATCCGCTTGAAGTACGGCAGGCGTGTCCTCGGAGACATGGACGCCAGGCCGTCCTTGGCGAATTCCACTGGTATCCCTTGCAACATGCCCCCCGCGAAGCAGTCCCGGCACCAATCCGAGCGGTCTATTCCAGCAGCGCGCCGATCCAAGGCAAGGAACTCGAAGCGGAAGTTGCTCTCCGCCAACGCCCAGAGCATTTCTTGCGCGCGGTGCACAGTGACTGGGCGGAAGGAGCCTTCCGCTGCCGGAAAGTCGGTGCATTGTAGCACACCACATACGCGCATCGCCGGCGCGAGAAGTTCGTGTAGCCCGATGCTCCGCTTGGATGCCTTCGTGAGTCCGCCTGCCCGGCCCCTCACCGACTGTGCTGCAGCGGCTTTCCCTACAAGTACATCTCGCCATTCTTGAGACGACAAGGGGAGATGAGGGTCTTCAGGATCGCCCAATCTATAAAGCAAGGCGTCCATCATCAAACTGAGATGGTGGAGGAGCAGTTGACGGCGTGCGGGACTCTCAGACGACACAACAAGGGCGGGCTCGGGGAAGACGTAGCGGGTGTCCATGGGACCGTTGCGGGGATCGTTTCTTTTCTGGACTGCAGCTAGGGCGCGCGCCCAGGCAGGGATGGAGGGCGGCATCTCCTCGCGATCCAGAGGCTCGAATTTGTCGCGGCCTTGCTGCTTGGGTGTCGTCGCAGCCGTTCGCGGGGGGGCGGGTGAGCGTGGGTCTAGGCACACAATCAGCTCGACGAAGAGGAGATTAAAAAGTGGACTTACAGGGGTCGTATCGCGTCGAAGTCTTACCAAGGTCGGGACGCTTTGCGGGCTGTGGCGTCGGGTCTGCCTTGGCGGGGGTGGGAATGGTCGATCCCGACTGCTGGGAAGGCGGAGCCGCGGCAGCCGGAGAGAAAGGATCCTTGTACCAGGCGGCCGTACGTGAGCACCGGTGTATGATGGACATTTTTGAATCTGTGTCGCCCTGCGTCGGAAACTCTGAACATCCCTGTAGACGCTCCAGTTGCAGCTGATCCGCGGGCTGCAATAGCTCCACGACTGCGAGGATATTATCCGATCGGAATGTGTGAGTTGGCCGTAGAAGCCAGTACGGGAGTCCCGCAAGTCTGAATTCCTGCGCAATCACCAAGTCGGCGGTGAATACGCCGACACAGTGCTCGGTGGGTCGTGGGAGGTCCGATTCGCCGTGGTCCATCAGAGGCTTGTATACAGTGATGTATTTCAGCAAAGCCTGCGCCTCCAAGAACATGCGCTGGACTGTCGTCACGGTGGCGACCATCTGGTGGAAGGTGGTAGGTATCGTCTGAAGGCGTTCCAGCCCGAGCCGGATTTGTTTAATAAGAGGGGGGAAAAGAGTATTGACGGGTTGCGGGGCGATGTGTTCGACATATTTCGTGTACTCTTCACGGAACTTGTTAACCAGTTGTGCTATGGCTGAGAAACGCATCGTGCTCAGTTTCCCCAGACTTCTAGTGGCGCTGAGCCCTGTTTCGGCGGAAATGAAATCTTCCGCGGTGGGATTCGACCACATTACGGCGATCTCGCGCAACATCCCCAGCGGTTTCTTCTGGATTGCGCCGAGGTGGCAATTGTAGTGGCTATAGTTCTGTGGCCACAGGACTGGATCATCCTCCCCATAACGCATGTCTTTTCGGAGGTATACAGTGTGCTTTCCTGGGACGGGGACCGCGGGGATATAGGACGCATTGGTGGTAATATAGTAAGACTCCCCTTCGATGCGGATCACAGCTGCGATCTTGCTATCGAAAGGGCCCAAGGGAGCTGCAAGGATCAGCGATACAGTTGGGACAACGATCTCGAGATCGCATACCGTTTTCATTACGATTTCGAGTCAGATCCAGCGCGTAGTCGGGTGAGTCCATTGGGCGCGATGCGTGACGCGAAGTCTAAACGCTCCGGATTGTCTGGACGCGCAGTCTTACAGACGGGTAGGCAATGTGTGGGTAGGCAATGTGTTGGTGGGTGGCAATGTCGGCAGGAAGAGAGGATAATATTGTTGGTTCATGTTTGGCTGGTCCCTCAAGGCTGCCTAATCCGGTGTAAGCGTCAAAAAGTCATCGATATGTGCGCAGAATCAAGCTGAGTATTCATCGAAAAAAACAAGGGAGAAGAATAAGGTCGCGTTCATTCGGTGTGAGATACATAGGCAGAAATTACACCGCAATGTCAATAATCAGAATCCTCAGAATCCTCAGGCTCGGAATCCTCAACCAAAATAATTTCCCCTTGCTCCAGCGACCGCGTCACAGACCCACCCAGACTGCTTTGGAATTTACGCATTTTACGGTCGTCGCGCTCTTCTTCTTCGAGCCGGGCTGTTTCTTCGTCGAGGAAGACAGATGACCCGGAGTGCGCTGAGCCGGCCCGAGAGAACTTCCTCTTGAGTGAAGTTGTTTGGGACAGCGTCGAAGGTGAGCGCACGGTGGATGGTCCTGCGACCGGAGTTACTGGCACAGGGTGCCCTCCCGCTGGGGCGCTGTCGTCGTCCTCGAAGCAGCCATCTGAAACACCATTTTAAAATAAGGTTGTATGAGAAAAGGAAACGACGCACTCTCGTACGCCGAGTTGCATGCCTGTGTCATCCAATCCTCAATGCCAGGGCATTCAGCATTCGTCAAAGATTTAAGTCGATATATTATTATGTTACCACGGCGCGCCAAGTTCAGAGTGTCCCGCACTCGATCCTCGGTGAACTCGAAGGACGACAAAGAGAAGCGCTCGAAGGCCCGGGTAGCCAGTCCCACCGACTTGGCCAGGCGAAAATTCTTGAATTCGAAATTGCTCTTGCTTCGCAGACGCAACTTCTGACACAGGGGATCGGCGTTCGCAGTCGCGTATACGACCGCGTTGATCAAAGCCCCTGATGCGGGACGGTGAACGAAGGATATCATATCGGAAGTCTGGACGTACTTTCAGAATCGTCAATATCGTACACGTCGCTGTCGTATTGATCCGCCTCGATACCAGCGGCCTCGTCTGAAAACAACTTAACGTGGAGTTTATTAAACAGGGACCAGCAACGTACCTTGCAAGAAAGCAGCTCTGGTCGTATCGCGCCTGGACCGGTCGCGCCCCTTCCCTTTGACCCGAGATGGGCTCGGTGTTCCTACCAAATAAATTAGTTGTTGGAGATGCAGCGCAGGCAAGAGGTACTGACCAACAATATCGCTGGAGGCCTTCGATTTACCCTTGTTGCTTGACGGAGTCGCCACTTCTACTCGGCACAATCAGTGAATCTGAGTCGCTGCAAAGGGAAAAGAGAGTCACCCAAAGCGCCAGAAGCCTTGGCCTTCCCTTTTTTATCTGGGGATGGGGTCGCAACGGAGTCACCATTACGCAGGGCAGCGACAGAAGACGAGTCTGGTTCGGAATAAATAAGGAGCAAAAAAACTGTGAGTGACACATACTGGGTTCTGTCCGGACGTCAATGGGGTAAAACTCGTTAAGTCGCTCCAAAGCCTTGTCGATTGCGGCCGACTTCGTTGCGGCTGCAAAGGCGTTAGTGAATAGAATCGCAGGGGAAACGTAGAGCGCACATAATTCCCCCGGTCCGGAGACCCCCTCAGGAAATGCGGCCTTGTAAGCTGTGACAACGGCGTCCAAAGCAATGCGAAGAGGCGTTTTTTTCTTAGCTACGATTGGTCAGAAGGCATTTCTTTCCCCAGAAAATGGCGCACTTACGAGGGGATTTATTCTTTGCTACTTGGGCTTCTTTGATTTCTTTATCGACTTGAGGTTTGATTTTATCGATCTGCTCCTGCGTAAGGCGAGGCCCTTTGAGCATCTTCCCATCATTACACGCGACGGAGGGCGTCTTCTCGCTCTTCATGGGTATGCACTGGAAGCGATCAGAGGAGAATATAATCATAATCATGATTGCACTACGAACCGCCCAGGCCCATTGGCCCCATCGTTCGGGTTCGCCAGAGGCGCGCGCGGCCAGGTAAGGCGTTCCAGCATGGAAGCGATGGTTGGGGCAAGAGGGCTTGGGAGGCTCGGGCACATATTTAGCAAGAATCTTTTGATTGTCGGTCAAGGGCATGGCTGGAAAGAATGACTGAGAAAAACCTACTTGGATAGATTATATACCTGAAGCGAACTACAACGCATATACAATACTGCGACCTGATCGTTCTGCTTGTTTAACTGAGACAGGCCCCAGCACTATTGTCTTCTTGTTTACAGCCATCAGGCCCCAGCGTCGGTGATCGACAGATATTGTGTTTAGATTCGTATGCCAAGACTGGTCCCAGTCGCAATTGACAACTGTCGGCGTTGAACTAGATTTCCAGACCGAGAAAAGGGACTTTCAGCAAGAACGTCAAATCTGATTCTGTGTTGATTCAGGCAGCTAATACGTAGATATATCCCACTACTCGTCCTCGTCATCAGAATTTTCGAGCGGTTGGAGATCGGGGAGGTCGTCATACTCGTCGCCTTCTTGGACCTCGCTATCCACCGATGGAAAAGAGGAAGCGTCCTGTACAGGGCGATCGTCGGAGTTGGCAGAATCACCGATGATGAGGCTGCGAACATATTGGCAGCAAATATCGTACCTACGATGAACTGAGCGGGAGACGAGATACAGACAAAACAGACAGAGAACGCACGTTGTCAAAATGCGTGGGGAAATATCGTATTGCGCGTAGGACACCGGCACGAACGGTTCCCCCTTCGAAAGTGATCCCCCTCGGGGTTTCTTCTGGAGTTTGAAGTTGCCATCCATGCTCAGGTAGTAGGCCGGGAGCGCGTTGATTGAGGCTACATAGATAGTCATATACAGTGCGAATTGAAGGAGATACTTGAGACTCACCAGAAGGCCCAGCATGGAGCGGAGCGGATTCCGACTTGGAGACCACAGGTACTTCGACCACTTCAATGGGCGGATTGCCTTGAACGGGTCAGCCCAAAGAATTGGTGATGCGACGAAAAGAGGACTCACAGGTTGCTACATGCCCTGGATTGAGAGGAGCTGACCCCAAGTTCGGGCTAGATGGCATGGCTGGCTCGTCGGTGGTGAGTTGCTGGGTAGTAGGAGACATGAAGCGCCTAGAGATGCGTCGCCAAGGTGTTATACAAGAGACCAGACTTGAAGAAACAAGCGTAGACAATAGGAGAATCAGGTCGGATGACCGACGCAAAGTCAGGTCAACCCGTCCGCGCCGAGGCGTCGGATTTCCCGCTCGTTCAAAAAGGTATCGGCCATCGGATCATGGCCGTAGCGCTTGGATCGTCACTGCTTTGGGTGGCCAAAGCGCTAACAAAAATGACAATTGTGCTTGGGACGCCGTTCTGAATGTATAAAAGGTGGGCTGCCGCTCATTCGTATCTCCCATACGATGGCTGACACCTCCCCGAAGTCCGACATGGAGCCTCTCATCCCCAACTCGCTCGACGATCTGGAGATCCGACCTCCTCTTTCGCTCGCTGGGTTCATGATTTTGGAACTGGTGCCGGGGCTTAATAAGAACGACTTCATCTTCCTTCGCTGCCCATGGGGCCACTTCCACTACTTCCAACTGCAGGATGGCGAGGGCGATACATTCACAATTGGATGTTGGTCTTTGCGCTGTCCCGGGCCAATAGGACCCTTGGCACGCAACGAGGGTGCGCGCGGGCAGAGGTGTCCCACTCAGTATGGGAAATTTCTGCCGAAGGCACAGGCCCGCAAGCTCCTCGTTCTCCGGGACTACTTCAAGAAACAGTCCGATGTGGTCATCGCAGTCAACAAGCATCTCAAGAATATCAATTCGGCGATGGCCACCTACTATGGCTACTCTGAGGAGATTCCACTTCCCCTTCCCAAAGAAGCAGCGGCGTGGCTCTGTACGTCGATAGCTTCATCCCATTTCCGTGTTCATGTACTAACACCATTTGCAGCTAGAAAACTAGAAGCTGCTCGGGTGATTCTCGAAAATATGGACACCTCATTCATCCCCGAGAATCCCGAGATCTTGGACAGTATGGGTAAATATCGACGTGGAGACCATACGCTTACTGATCCTACTTCTAGATGATTTACCCGACGATTTGGCCGCTGCGCGCCGCAAACCCAAGGCACGAGCGGACTCCGAAGACGATGACGAATTCGAAAGTACGTGGTATCATTTCAGCAACTGTCGCACTCCTTAATTCGTGTCTAGACTATGATCCTGATCCTGTAGAAGCTACACTGCCCATAGTGGCCCCCATTCTCGGTATGCCTATCCATGCTATCTATGTTAACTGTCGCTTATTTTGATCAGGCCGCAACGTCCGCGCTATCATATACAGTGAACCCGATGATCCGGCCTACCACGCGGTCTACTGTGTGCCGAATTCTAGTCGTTTCCGCTGGGGCGATTATCCGCTCCCTCCTCTGATGGCGCTGGCCCAATTCTGCTACTACTGCGTCTTCACAGAACAATACTTGGATGTTCCGGATACCATCGACCTGGCTCGTCGTGGGAAGTTCTTAATCTTTCGGAAGAAGGAGTTGCGGATAGGCCAATGTCGTTGGGTAGACCGGTGGGAGCTGCGCGCCCGCGAATTAGCCAAGGTGGAAGAGGAGGAGGGTGTGTTTCCTGCTCCTTATTGTGTCGTACGATTTCTAACCCGCCTTAGCTTCACTGCCAACACCTTCCCCTTCCATGCCGTCTTCCTCCCTCCCGTCTTCCTCTCCTCCCGAAAAGGACACGGATGCTACGTCTTTCGCCAAGAGCCCGGCACCGGCATCTGCCTTGAGCAGCGACAGGGATGCCGTAGCCCCTTCTTCGAACATCGCAGTGACTGCGTCTGCTTCGATGACGGGCTCAAAGACCGGGGCTGCGGTATCGAGTACGCTTGCGAGGAAGCGACAGGCGCCCGAGCAGCGGCGTTCTGATATCAAGAAACAGAAACTTGATCCTGCTCCTGTTCCGGCGTCCCCTCCACCTCCGAGTCTGCCTTCTCCTAATGCTCCCGGAACGGCCAAGAATCCGTGGCTTGTCCCGTCCTCCGATGATGCGGAGCTCGATGTCCTTGAATGAACGGCACTAGATGTTCGAACATTTTTATTCTGCTCCTAATATTTATCTAGTATACCAATAGCGAATTTAGCGTTGAAACTCTCTGTATCTCTGTTTGAATCCTTTTACAAATATTTAATTGAGGCCTGTTTGATACACTTGTCCGACTCGCATGAGGTCTCTTCTAGTATTTCTAGTATTTCATTTTCATTTTTTATTCTCATTTGGGCGAGGGCGCACTATTACAAAGTCGGTAAGATTCCGATTCTTTTCTGCAATCTCGACACGCAGAGTGACTATCCCAGCTTCGAGCGCTGAGCGCTCGTCGCTTTGACCTTCCCACGTGACCGCGTTTCGGACTCCGCTATTGTCTTTTCACAGGTCAAAGAGGCGATCACGGGGACATCGCTCCTTACCTTTAACCCCCATCCTCGCCACCTCCGCCACTCCACTCTCGCTGCACCGCACACCATCCTGCGCCCGCGACGTTGACTTTGATCCGTCACTACAGACTTCAGACTTCGCGTCAGTCTCTTGTAGTATTTCGTTCAGTGGAATTTTGGGTGGGTTAACACTCATTCAATGTAGCTACTGAATGCTAATCCCTTCTTCTAATCCGCTGACGGGGAATCTGATCTGAAAGCTGATAGTTAACGTTGGATATCAACCGCTGTCTTGTGCGTAGCTAGCGATGCTTTCAGTTTCGTTGCCGAAGACTAAATCATTCCTGTCAGTAGCAATTAGACGATGCCCAGAGGGAAACGAAGCAAGCACGACCCGCCCGGTCCTTGTAAGAAGAGCAAGACTACCGCCGTCAGTGTACCGAACAACGTGATCGCGGATGCGCGACACGATTCCGACTCGGAAGACGACCTCGATAGACGCAACACAGCGGTTCGCCAAGGACAATCTCGCATGTCCGAACTCGATTTAGACCTCGCCAGCCGCAATGAGGCTTCTCGTGCCAAAGCGGAGGCTGAAGTGGCAAACCCGGCCCCTGTTACCGCGCCACCGCTGGCGCCGCCACCGCGAGAAAAATTGAGGAAACAGGTGTGCCCTCTGCGTATTTAATCAATGTTATGGGCTGAAAGTAATTAGGGTGCATCGGTTGCAATGGGCGAAGTCACACCGCTCTTACCGCGCATTCAAGACGCAATACTCGAGACATTCCACCACCGCGATATCGGTCAACCGTGCAGATGCGGTAATCCAGCCCGATTCCGGTGCGCGGATAAGTGCTGGAAGAGCCCAATGAGTTGTGCCACTTGCATTGTCCGCAAGCACGACGACAATCCATTCCACCACATCGAGGAATGGGATGGGAAACACTTTCGGCGGACCTCGTTGAAGCAGCTCGGGCTGATCCTTCAGACGGATCTGGAAAGTGGTTCGCATCCATGTCGCAACGCGACCTCGAGTAGTAAGCGGGAGCTCGTGGTGGTGGATGAGCATGGATTTCACGCTGCTATCATGGAGTTTTGCGGGTGTCCACGGGCCAGCGATTCGAAGGTTCCGCAGGACTGGGAGCAGTTGATAGCCGTACGACTTTTTCCTGCAACTTGGAAACGTCCGGAGACCGTATTTACGTTCTCGGTCATGCGTCAATTTCATATACATTCTCTAACGTCCAAGAAGTCGGCATACGACTACGTTCGAGCACTGGCCAAGTTGACCGACAATGTGTTCCCTCAGGACGCCAAGGTAACCTCAAATAACCCTGCTTTCCGTACGAAGCTAACTGCTTCAGAACCGATATCGCGAGTTTCAGCATTCTTTTCGGATATGGCGTTATCTGGCACTTCAACGCCGTACTGGTCAGGCGCACGGTATTGACCAATATGTGCCCGATCGGCAGCCAGGTTCACTCACTGTGCGGTGCCCCGCATGCCCGGAGGTCGGATACAACATTACCGAAGAGAGTATGAAAGCGGCGGAGGAGGGCGAGAAGTATGTCTCCAACTTTTAATAGATGGATACCTCACCTTAACGCCAACCGCAGGCATAAATTCACCAAGTATCTCTCAGTGGATGGGAATTTTAAAATGCAACAAAAGAATAAAGTTAGTGATCCGGACGACGTCGCACTGAATGACGGACACGGATACTTTGTAAACACGGAACAGTGCAAGGCGTATTTGGCAATTGCGAAGCCTGAAGAAGAAGTACGTCCGATATTTTGTCTTCAGGGTCATCCGCTAAATTCATCTTTTCTATAGCCGGGACATTGCGCACATTTTCGTGCATCTCGTCTTCAAAATATCGCCAAGTTCAAGAACGCCGTTATCACCGGGGTCGTGGCGGTACAATGCGCCAGGCACGGCTTCTACTCGCCGGATGGGATGGTCGATTTGAAGAAAGGCGAGGCGTGAGTCTCATTTTTTGTCCCATCACGAACCGGACAAATCAGGTTCCTATTTGTAGGTTCGCGAACACCGACTACGCCCTTTGCCGCTCGCTGGGGGAGTCCTCGAAGCTGCGCTTTCTCATGGTAACCTACGATATTTGGTGCCAATACAGCGTCAATTTAATTCCTCGCGCGTCCGAGATGTTCAGGAGGATGATGCCGATTCTCCGGAGGATTCGCGGGGCCATTCCAAAGATGCATATACACAATCACCAAGATGATTGCGAAATCTTATGGAATTTGAACTGGTTGATGCATAGTGCCGCCACCGCTGGGGAGATGATCGAGACGGGGTGGGCGGAGCAGAATCTGACAGCTGGAAGTACGAAGGAGCAGAACGGCGGTCACAGGCACGATTCAATTGATGATACCAGCGGGAATTGGAACTGGGACAAGCTGATTAGACTTGGTATGCGTCGCCTTCCCATGTTAACACTGGATCTCAACCTTATCACAGCGGAGGCGCTTTCGCGGTTGTATAGACTTAACGCGTTGGAACTGAGACGGCGGAAGGCGGATTTCGAAGGCTGTACTGAATTGGCGAAGCCGGAGTTGGTGGCTACCTGGGAGGGTATGGACGTGGAACCGAAGAAGGTGAATGGCGTGGTCGTCAGCGTGTTCCAGGCGAATTTGAAAAACGGTAAGCACCTGTGACCGGGGCCGGCAGCGATCTGATTTTTTTCAGGGCCCCCCACCCATGCAGCCGCTTACGAAAAGCTTGTGGCAGCAGAAATGGCCGCGGAAAAAGCGGGAATCGCCAGTAAGACAGGTGATTGCGCGCTCATAGGGATGGCATTGCTAGTTGAGAAGGAACAGTGCGTTACGCGACCCGCATCCATTTCATGTGCTAATCCGGTGGTCCTGGACCAGAATTGAAGTCCGTCGAATGCTTACTCAGAAAGTCGACGCCGATGTTGTGACGGTGGCTCGCATGCGCTTGATCGATAACATCTCGGACCTCCGCACGCGCCAGGTGCACCGCTGCCCCCAGCTTTCCCGGCTGATGAACGACATCGATGTCGAGAAGCCGGAGAAAGAGGCCTTGTTTCTGCCGTCGGAGTTTAACAGCGCTACGCGTGCCGACTTGAACCTGGATGCCCTGGCGCATGTGGAGTATACGCTGCGTCAGGGCCAGGCTTATGATGCACTGGGCGAGCTGCGATCGGCCATTCGGACACTCAACGTCAACGTTGGGTTCAAAAAAGCGTCGCTGCACGGAACGAGCTCAAACACCCGCGCGCAGGATTATCTCAAGACATTGGCAAACAACGTTCAAATTACAGGAAGTTCTTACCGGCGCGCACGCAAGGCTCTCGTCCAACTGGGTCTCCCGGAGGATGATGACAGCTTGCAGCCGTTGCTGAGGGAGCATTTGCGGGGCAAGGATGGGAAAGCACAAGCAGCCGGCCAAGTCAAGGAATCCGACCCTTGGTTTTGGCGAGTGGGGCGTCCGGCAGGTCTTACTGCAGCGCAAGAGGCCGAGTGGAATAATGAACGTAAGTGAATCGCCGTAGCACTGCTTGAATTTCCTATTCTAATACCCACAGTGGATCGGGTGAAATGGTTCCGCCTGCGCGCACTGATGCAGCGTTCTGAGGAAGAAGAGGAAACCCTCGAGGAAGAGTTCTCTCGTGCTGTTGCGTCTTTCAACATGTCTTCTAACATATGGTCGTGCCTCGCCGCCGAAGCTCCACAGCCTGGTCGTAAGGCATACGCCGAAAAGCAAGCCGTGATGTACCAACAACTTTCAAGCCGTTGTTTCATAGCGCGAGGAGCACTTACTAAGCTGCTTGCTGACGATCTCCGGAAGCAGGAAGCGAAGGAAGAAAGAGAGGCGAAAAGGGCGAAGGCACAATCTGCAACGGCGGATGAGGATGACGAAGACTTGTGGGAGACTCTCGGTGAGATGCCATTCTGTCGGTCGAGATGTTTGATAACTAATCTGTATCAGTGTAATAATACGTCCCTATATCTATAGTGAACTATAATATGGACCGAATCTGGCTCCACCATGGGAACGCTGGTTTGTCGGCACGTTAACTTGAATCATGCGGTGACAGTACAGTACCTGTCAATGTGGCAATCAGTATTCCATGTACTTTCACTTTCATTTTACCTATACGTACCTACGGCTGGTACTGTTCTAGTATTCCATCTCATTATAATCTCGCCACGGGCGCGCTATTCCGTGACTGTGCCAGCCGGCCAAGTTGGCACGCTTTACCTGGCCGACCCCAGTTCCGTTATTTCATTTTCATATTCATTCTCATTTCGTCCTGGTTTCGAGCGCCGAGCCCTCGACGCTTTGACCTTCCCGCGTGACCGCGTTTCGGACTCCGCGCCGTACGCTATTGTGTTTTCACAGGTCAAAGAGGCGATCACGGGGACATCGCTCCTTGCCTTTAACCCCCATCCTTGCCACCCCCGCCACTCCACTTTCGCTCCACCGCACACCAGCCCGCGACGTTGACTCCGACCCGTCCGTATAGACTTCAGACTTCGCGTCAGTCTCTTGTAGTACTTCGTTGAGTGGAATTTTGGATGCGGGTATGCTACGCCGTGACACTACTGTGCCAGTCGGTGATCCGCTTCTTTTCACGACCCCGTTCTGATTTCATTCTCATTCTCATTTTAATTTCATCTTCATTCTCATTTCATCCCGTCGAGTGCCGAGCCCTCTACGCTTTGACCTTCCCACGTGACCGCGTTTCGGACTCCGCGCCGTATGCTATTGTGGTCAAAGAGGCGATCACGGGGACATCGCTTCTTACCTTTAACCCCCATCCTTGCCACCCCCGCCACTCTACTCTCGCTCCACCGCACACCAGCCCGCGACGTTGACTTTGATCCGTCGGTATAGACTTCAGACTTCGCGTCAGTCTCTCTTGTAGTGTTTCGTTTGAGTAGAATTTGGGGTGTGGGCGTGCAACACCGTGACAGCACTGAGCCAGTGCTCCAAGGTCGGTGTGAATCCGTTTATTTCTGTGACCCCGTGCTGACCCCTGTTCTAGTATTTTATTTCCATTCTCATTCTCATTTCTGTGCGGGCACTCTATTCAGTGCTCCAAGTCGGTGCGATTCTGATCCTTCTCCTGACCCCGTGCTGACCCGTCTTATAGTATTTCATTTTCATTCTCATTCTCATTCTCATTCCCATTTGGGCGCGGGCGGGCGCGCTATTCCGTGACAAGTTGGTGCGATTCCGCTTCTTTCCCCGAACCCGTGCTGATATTTAATTTTCATTTTCATTTTCATTTCGGCGTGGGTGTGCTATTCCACTCGTGACTGCGGCAGCAGTTGTGCCCTGGCTGTGCCAAGTCGGTGCGATTCCGTGTATTTCCCTGACCCGTGCTGACCCGTCTTCTTGGATTTCATTTTAATTTTCATTCTCATTTCGGCGGTGGCGCGCTATTCCGTTACACACCAGTAGTGTGGCAAGTCGGTCCAAGTCGGTGCAAGTCCGCTCCTTTCCCCGAACCCGTGCTGACCCTTCTTCGTGTATTTAATTTTCATTCCCACTTTCATTTTGGCGCTGGCGCGATGCTGAGTCCTGTAGTGCGCTACTTCTTGGCTCCTTGCTGGCCACCTTCCCCTTTTCATTTTCATTTTCATTTTCATACCCTCATCTTGCTTGGTGCGGACTTCATTTTCTTGCAACCCTTACTGACTCCTTAAGTAGGTTGCTTTCTCACTTGCCTTTCATTTCGCAAAGTAAGTTTCATTCTCATTCTTATGTTCTCGTCAGTGGACTGACTAGAGTCTGGTTTCATTTTACAGCGTAGTTAGTAGTAGAATCAGTAGTAGAAAATGAATATATGAGTACTGCTATAACAGTGGAAAATTAATTCTGGCGACTGATATCACTGACCTCCCGCTTGGCAAGGTGAACATGAGGAAGAGGACAACCCAGCCTCGGATGAAGCAGATGAGGGAAACAATTTACAAATTGATTCACGTACTCATGTTTCACGATTTATTCAAGGGTCAATCAGCTCACTCTTTTCTACAAACCTCAAGTCCTCCACCAACTTTATCAATGGACTCAACATCACTGGCCACATTTTGGTGAGGCCCGGGGAAAGGATATCATTCTTGCCATATTCAACCCCTAGACTAGGAAGACTGTGTCAGTAGGCATAATTCACCAGTTCCATGATATACTTGCTGACCTGCTGACCTGGATTTAGTTAGCCTTCCGGGTTGATTTTCATCTTGAAGCTGACTGCTTCTGGATGCCAACTGTATGATATAAACAAATCATGTCACAAGCATCAGTCCCCAGAACCAAAAGTAAGGCACTCACCATCCTCAATGAATTCACTGATGGCCCGAGGTCCAGACACAAAATTTCCCTTATCTATCCAGAGTGTCTTCATCAATTGCAATGTTATGACCACATTGTGTCTCAGGCAACTCACTTGGTCCTTTCTTACAGCCTATCTTGCACCTGCAGCAGCACCAGGCTCTTCTGTAAGAGATTTATTTGATTTACAGTTAGTAATTATGGCCAAGTGTAAACCTCCTGCACACCTCTTCACTCATTGACTCGGCTTTCCTGTGAGATATTTTCTTCTTGCTTCCTTCCTCTACCTCGTACTGCACTGCACAAACTCTCAAATATATGCAACATTCTTGTTTTTCCTTGTGTAAGCTTTCTTCTGCCAGTGTTGCTCCCCTGGGTCCCAAGGTGCATTTTCACCATGGCCCAGTATACATCCAAGAGCCTGGTGTGACACCTAAGGCACTAAGCTCAAAGCTTGCAACAACAGCAATATTGATCAGGCTGGTGTAGCAAAGAGCTTACCCTCCTTGGATGGTGACAATGAGGAGGACCCTGAGACCAACCTCTGAGTGTACCACTGGTAATGCTGTGAGAAAAATCCTGGCTCTCATCACAGTTCTTTGCGGAACATAGTGTAAACCCGTTGACGTGTTTACTACTGACATGATACTTACTACGTTACGATCGTGACCTTCGTCACGATCCTTTCTTGTCTCTTACCACCACCTGTACGCGTACTCCGACCTTCTTGATCATATAGCCCGGTTTTATTGTTCTTCTTGTCCGACTCCCTTTTCTTGAGTGTTACTCCCCCTTGGTGAGTTTCCACATAGAACGTGGCTGTTTTTCCCACCATTTTGGGATTTTTTGATTGTTTCTGCCGTACTGATCATTGCGGGCTCAATCTGGGTGTATCATCTTGGAAACTGGACAGTTGGCACTGCACAGGAATTTGCATCTCCTCTCATGCCTCGTTTATTTTTATTCAACCTGCATAATATGTAGTACAAGTGTAAGGCCGTCAAAAAATTGACGAGGAAGTAGTAAGACAAATTTATGTAGTACTTCACGATATACACTTCATTCTCATCCCGTCGTGCTTCCGAGTTCTACTCAGTGCTGAGTTCTGCCAAGCCCCCGTGTTGGAGGTCTCGGGTTAAGGCCCGGCCAGTGAAAGCTCCCGAATTCTCGTCCCGTTTGCGAGTCCTGCTAAGTTCCTGTGGGTCAGGGTGCTTCTGAGTTCCACCTAGTGTGCCGAGTCCTGCCGGGCCTCCATGCCGGAGGTCTCGGGCTAAGTAACGGCCGGCGCAAGCTCCCTCCATTTTCAAGTCCTGCTAAGTTCCCGTGGGCCACGTAGGTAGATAGGTAGGTATATTCCGGCGCGGTCCCGTACTACATACAGGTGTGTGCTACGGATGCTATCAATCTTCAGCCACTTTAACACCTGAGTAACCCTCTGTCCGCCTCCAACATTGAGTACAAAAAACAAAAAATACTGGTGTTGGGATCTTAAGGCATAGAAAAGTCCCCAGGGTCGTATAGCATCCGAAATCAAGCACGAAGGAATCCGCAATGTCATTCAAGAGTATGGTACAAATATTTGGCAGGTTTGAACACCTGACACTTCGCGGACTCCTCTAGTACCTCGTATGTGTACTTTGCCAGTCGCTGAATTACATCAAAGCTGCGGCATTGCACCAGCGCTTGGAGAAAGTCGTTGATCGAGTTCCACATGCGAGGGAAATCCGGCATGAGTTTGTAAACATCAACCAGAAATCTTCTTCTCAACGCAACGAGGGAGGGCTCTGCCATGCATCCCAACAATGCATGGCCCTTGCTCTCAACTACCAACCGGCAAAAGGGGTAAAATCTCCACTCACGATGACACGGCTGTGGCAACGCTCCTTGTAGCGTAACAGCTCGATCCCGAGTCTGTGTGCAGATAAATATACCCGGGTAAGCGCCTTACGATGGGCAGGTACAGGAACACAGAGGTATTGGCGCAACTTGATCGGCATATGGATGAATTTTCCTAATTTCAGGCCTCCAGATCAAGTTGGGCTTGGTTGATTTTTTTCTCAGTTGATCTGAGCATCTGCATCAGCATGAAACTATTCTATTATACTAATCATGTACTTCCAATGACTCGGAAGTCATTTTGAATCTTTGAAAATCAGTTTTTAAACTTATTTTTCTGGATTGGGAATTCTATCAATGTGGCGGAATCTTCCGTACCACCTCAAGAAACCATATCCAAAGCCAGTCAATTGTGGACCACCAGATGCTTCCACTGGTTCCTCAAAATCCAAATTTGAAGTCACAATTTGAGCACACAGGTTAGCTGGAGAGACCTGAACCCAAGCCCAGGAACTCCACCCTGAGCCCACTAGTGGTCAGCCTCCCAGCTTCTTGTACTTCTCATTGCAATTGTTTCAGTTGGCCTGGTGACAGTTTTTTTTTTTCAGAGAGACAACCTTAGTTCGATATTCAAATATCTCAAACACTGAACTAAATGTCTGAACCTGAACCAGAAGTTCAGATTCAAAGTTCAAAGAATGGCTGATTCTGAGCCCAAGTTCAAGTTTGGTGTTCGAAGAAAATAGTCGCGAACCTGAACTAAACTTTCCCATCACTGATTAATCCAGATTTATGCGGGTTGTCTCAGAACCAAAGTCTGCATTGGCAAGGCCAGAATAGACATGAATGTGGCTACAGATAGACAGTTTGACAAGTTAACTGCATTAATTTCTTGGTACAGTTGGTTAACTCATACTTGGTGCAGTTGGTTAACTCATAGTTTGTCTTACTACATCATTATATATCTTCAGATGTGCATGTGTTCGAACCTGGGGTTGGGTGTTATTTTGCTCATTACGACCTTCTTGCCATGATTAAACAGGATTAATCCTCCCGATTTACCCAGTTTAATCTCCGTTTAAACACATCTGTTAATCTACCCTCATGTTACTCTTTGTTTGTTGATTAATCCAGCACCCTGTCTCAGTCGCTAGGACTATTGTCCCATCCTGATTAAACAGAATCATTGATTCCGGTCTATGGGCCATGGGTTTAATCGAAGCTCCCGGGGTTACTGCATTGGAGGCCGAACTCAGTACTTAACCCGAGTACAGGGGATGCCCAAGGAAATTGAAGAAAGCCTTGTTCGTATGGAACATACCTTCCTTTGGGATGGTAAGAGAGCTAGAGTAGCTCACGATACAATGATTCGCGACGTCGATGATGGTGGCAAACAAATTTTAGACATTCCAGCGCGAAACGAAGCCATAGACCTGTGGAACTTGAAGTCATATTTAGTGCAGAGTCCAGAACGAGCACGCTGGTGCTACTTTCTCGATTATATACTAAGGAAGTTCCTTGAGAACAGCTACCTATTAATATTCGACCTGGACAGGTCTTGAATGTCTTCCTACAAGACATTCATATTCCCATCTCATCCCGAACCCCACTTCCGCAGGACGTTAAGCGCATGATCCTGACGGCCCGAAAGTATAACCTAAAGTTCACGGCATTAGCGATCAGCAAAGACGTTAAACTACGAATGCCGATTTGGAAGCACCCCTACATGTATGAGAACCAATACAAACATGCCTGCCTTCGCAAGGCGGCTACATGGCTCAGATTGAACCACTCAGTTTGCACCGTAAACGATGTATTTGCCATTGCGACACGAAGAACTTTGATTGCAAGAAAACCTCATCAAATTAACCCCTCGGGTATTGGCCGTAAAAATTGTGGCTGCCTGTTATGCTATCGGGATAGAACAGAGTTCGATTGCGAGCATCCGGGAGAGTGTGTTGAACTGGCAAAAATACTCATAAACTGTATCCACCCAAAGTGGAACCCCAATACACCAGATCTCGATTTTTGTGAAGAGTTAGCTCTCACAGATCTGGAAAGAGAGGCGAATCAATCATCCGGGAAGTCCCAAGCTCTAACCTTCGACCCAAATTTCCGACTCCTACATGTTGAAGAAGGTTTCCGAATTTTTGCCTCAGAGGAATCACTTAATGAGTTGCCAACTGTGCGTTACAGAATTCCGGGTTTGAACCCTGGCCAAATGACAGTGTTCTTGCATGCAAAAGTCCACCGTCCGGGCGAATTCGCTCCCAAAATTACGCTGATGACAAAATCCTACACAGATGCGGGACAGGAACAGCAAGTATTATCGCTGAACTTTGACACGCCAAAATTGCCTCTCACATTTGCAACTGCATTGCTAGGTGGAGTACTCCATGTCTTACAACAAACTGCAAAGAACGTACCACTCCTCATCTGCTCATCATCAGATTTCCTAGCCCGAGTCCTTGTAAAAAACCGAACCACGTTTGAGAACAACATTTTAGACCCCAACTTCATCCTCCTCCGTGCTGTATTTGCAAGCCTAAATGAGAGGACCGCTCGAATTCAATTCAAAATTGTATCTGTCAACCACGCCAATTCCCTATCCGATACAAACCCCAACGCGGTTGAACTTGACACACAAGTTGACCTGATGTTCCAATGCCCAGGTATTCTCCTATCATGTGGCTCACAAAAATTGTTTACCAAGGCCATACTAGCACTACGCCCAAATCCACACCGACAGTCGACGTTTGTGAATTTAGACCGCATCAGAAGCTCGATTGAAGAGTTTTCAAACTACACACCAACAGATTCAATGATCTGGACCTCAATCCGATCAACCACGCTTCAACGGCTCTCGCGAGAATTCTTGTGGAAGTGTATACACAATACGTTCAGAGTTGGTGACTTCTGGTTGCATATCGAACCCCTGAAAATGAATGGACAATGTCAGTTCTGTGAAGTGCCGGAAACATTAGAACACATTGCTCTCGAATGTGATGCATATGGCCAAAACATTGTTTGGGACCTCACGCGCAAGTTGTGGTTGAAGAAGTATGATAACTGGCCTTCCTTGAGTTGGGGTCTAATCTTGGGCTGCAACCTCGCAAAATTCAAATCTACCAAAGGGATTGTGCTTCCAGAAAAGGGGAGACTATTTGCTATACTTGTGTCGATTGCCTGGCATGTCATATGGAAAATTCGTGTCAACAGAGTGGTTAAAAATCCAGGTTCAATTCTCGATGAAAAGATTGTTCACAACCTGTGGGTGCAAGCCATCAACTCTGCACTGTCCCGAGACCGTTTACTGACCAACAAAATTCGGTTCGGAACACTCGCATTCAAAACACAACGGGTGTTGAATACATGGAGTGGTCTACTACTTGATGAAGATTCACTGCCGAACAATTGGCTGTACACAGAGGGGGTTTTAGTGGGTATACGACCCATGACTGACAAAACTGGGATAGGATAATTATTTCGGGTCGGAGTCCCACACTGGTGAAATCGTGCGTAATGGCATTTCCTCCTGGACACTTTCCCCGGCAATGACTGGCTAATAACCAGCAACCCAAGCGGATGACCTTGGAATGCTTCTGCAGACTGAGAATCATTATCCCAAACGCTCCAAAAAAAAAAAAAAAAAAAAAAAAGGAAGCAAAGGCCGACCGGACCGCTGAGCCGTTTGATCCGCATCATGATGTAGTGGTCTCATCACCGACTTCGTCTCTCTTAGTGACTTACCACCATGAGCCTAACGACTGGGTTGGAATGTCTGCTCCATGCGCATACGACGACGAACAGAAACATTCACTTCAAAGCTTCAAAGCCGGCTTCATCGCGCGGAATTCCGACCACCCGCAACAAATTGTAATCGTCTGCTGTCCTAACCAAGTCCTATCTCGAATCAGCATCATGCACGAAGCAAAGTCTTCCGAGTTTCCATTCCAGTAGCTCACTCTCACTACAACCCTTCCATTCCAATCTGGATTCTCATCAAACGGAGGAATCGTTTGCGCGTTGTGTGCGGCGCACGGCTGCATCCTGTAAGTAGTATGAAATGCTTCCAATGCCATGCAGCCGATCTGGGTTCGACTCCCTCCGCGCGACACCTTTTTTCCTTGAGTCCTTTCATTCCGTTTGTCGGTATCTCTTCAGAACTTGCGTCTAGATGTCATGCCGCTGCTCTTCTTGAGTCCCCTGCACTCCTCTACACGCTCTCTTCCTTGGGTTCTCATCCCATCGGCTTCACTTAGTTGCGACAAGAAATTGCCTCGACGTTCAAAGGTTATGGATTACTCACGGTAGCCTTCTCTGTGGCCACTCAATTTAATTTCTGGCTCCCGAGTCATTTCATCCGGAGAAACCGCAAGGAAGAGCCTCATCCGGAGCCGATTACGAGCAGAAGTCTTTCCGGGGCTTCTGATGTTTGACGTTCCTGTCCATGCACCCGAGCAGCTTGTGCTTCCCATTGATGGGGTACGCGTCTGCTGTAAAACCGCATGCCGAGGGTTTATTATACTCGCATGCTCCACAACACGAACAACGAGTCTACCGAAGACAAAGACTCTCATTTATCCAGATTCACATCGCACACTTCCATCGGGTGTGGTGCACGGAGCACGGTGGCCCACCTTATAGTTTCCGATATTCGGTTCACCCAACACACCGGGGTTCGACTCCCCGCGCCCGAATGGTGAATTACGATCATTTTTTTAACGCTGCGGCGATTGCCACTCGTTTCATCGCTGGACTCGGTAATCCCACATATCCGTATACCAGTGCTAGCTGGCTATCCGGTGCCGCATCTTGTTCAATTTTCAGCTCTTCGTAACTTTAAGCTGTTGCCCTCAGTCCGTGCTATCAACTCTTCCTCTAATTCCGATTCAAAATCCTCTATAGAAGGTCCAGCGCTCACCGTGCAGGCTTTCTCCGCAAGCGCATATTTTCGTGACCGACTCGACTCCATCGCTCAGTATTTTCCAATTCAAGCTGCACGCCCATCCTCTATAGGCGCGAATACTCCTCTTCAAAGCACTGAAATAAATTGCTATTCCTATTTTATTCTCCGCCTGGAGATCGAATTCAAAATGCTGCGTGACGCATGTACTTGAACATGCAAGTCCGAACTCCTGGAATTTCCTTCAGGGCAGACGTTCACACCAATCTACAGCCCGAGCACAGGAAGGAATCGCGCGCGGTGCGGGGCGCACGGCTCCTTTCGATGTGGCATTTGGATCCAGTAGCATGCAGCAGCAGATCGGGGTTCGATTGCCTGCGCCCGAAATGGAAATGAAGGGATCTACTACTATTTTTTCTCTCGTTCTTGTTCTTGTTCTGAGTCATCTGACTCGTGCTATCATAGCGGGTGTCCACGCCGCGCTTAATGTAACCCAAGATAGGGAAGCACAATTCTTCGTGGCCGGTGTGGGATCTGTCTAGGATCCTCTGTGTACCAGGAAACTATTCATTCCGTTCTCATCGTCGGATCTTGTCTTTTTCCCTTCCATCCTTCTGTTTCATGTCAAAGGACCTCCTTTCTGATCTTTCCTACTCAAATTACGGAATGCAGCTCTGGACAGAGACACGTTGGTGACGTAGGGATAACAGCATGGAAATCTGGTGCGCTCTTTCGCCGGGCCTCGTGCGAGATGCGATAATGATCTCCGCGCACATACTATGCCTCACCGCTATGTAATATTCTCACTGACGCAGAGCAGAGCAACGGGATGAACCTACTTAACCCATTTTAGATATTCTCAGCTACGCTCTCCCTCCGCTGCAATAGTCAACATCCCGGCTTTCCCGTTCACATCCACGGAGAACAGGCATAATTTCTCAACCTTTTCCCGCAGAGTAAGGTGTCGATCTGGGCAAGGATCCTCCTCTGCAGCGACTCTATCCCTCAGTCGCCCTGAATTTCCTCGACAGACCCAGGATGTCACCCGACGACCCTGTTGATGTGAACTCGCTGCATGCATCACGTCAAATGCCCCAGAATCGCTCCACAATTGCCTCTCGCATGATGAACGAGGCTAATGTGAAACTCTCCTATTCCGAAAAACAATTGTCTCTCCATGTTGCTCGCGTCGTAGGGCTCCACCACTCCACACTCTGTGCTCACATTTCGGGTCCCTGATGCCTGTGCAATCGCGGGAAAATCCGGAGGAGAAGGTATAAAAGAAGGCGAGCGTTCGTCTTATTCTTCACTCGAACACATCCCCCTGTAGTTCAAGCTCTCTCCTAAGCCAAATATGTTCTCCAAGCTCTCTGTCGTCGCCACTTCCTTGCTCATTGTAAGGTGTTTCCCTTTTTCATGTACTTAGCGATCCTGAGATATCCTCGCGTCAGACCCTTGCTGCCGCCACCCCGTGGACCACTCCCCCGGTGACCCCGCCGACCTCCAACCAGTGCTGCAACAGCGTCGTCTCCTCGAGCAGCTCGGCTGCCTCCGCCGTCGCCGCGCTCCTCGGTCTCGACCTCGCCGGCCTCGACGTCCCCGTCGGGTTGAGCTGCTCGCCCATCACCGTCATCGGAAACAACTGGTATGGCATCCATTCCGTTCGAACATCGTCGCTGGATACTCACGCCTATTTGTCTAGCGGAGGCACTAGCGTCACCTGTGATGCCCCCGACCAGGAGTGGGGTACGTTATTCTTTGCACACTATTCTTCAGTTAAACTGATTGTATACTTATTCCCAAGGCGGCCTCATCGCCATCAACTGCATTCCCATTACTCTTTAAATGAGTTGATGAAGGAGATCCCCCTTTTCGTGCTTCGACTCCCCCGTTCACATACTTCTATCTTCTCTGTCCAACGCTAGCTCGCGTTGAATGTCGCGAATACTACGCTTTTGATGTTGATTTTTGACCCAACTTGAGTTCGAATGAATCGAACGAGTGTTGTGATTCGACCTATGCATTGAGAGCATATCCAGCCGTCGGCCTTCGGGCTTTACCAAGCACATGAACGCCTGTGAGCGTGGGAGAGAACGCACTGGGTCGAAGAAATCGCAATGGCAGGTCGGGCCAAATTATTGCTGTAGTATGCGTGCGAATTCGGGCTACGTGGCTGCGATAAGGCGCGGAAAAGGGTAGGCACAGAGTTGGAAATTTGAGCATCCCGTAAGCAAAAAAAAACTGGAATCCTATTCAAGTACGACCCAACCCCGAGCCGAACGGAGAACCTGCAGAGGATACGAAATTTCACAACGATATGCAGGCGCTTTCCAGAGCGCCGTTGGGTCTTGATTCCTTGCCCAGTGTCGGGCATAGGTTGAAGGGAGGAATTGTGGAGAAGAGGAGAAACGGGAGAGAGAGGAAGACGGGTCGCTTTTGATCGAAGGGACTCGAATTGATGAAGAGAAAAGAGGACGTCTGTAGCAGAACCCATAAATTGAAGTCGTACTTGAAAGTGTATAGGCCAGGATAGGCCGAGTCCTCCAGCCGACTGAATTTTCACTTTCACGAACCGAGTGTTCACCAACAAGGTACATTAGACCAAAAAACAGTAGCTTCGTCTCGTATATGGCCTCCGTGCAGACAGATCGGCTGTGGTCTGGAGGGGCGCAGGGGTAGGAGGCGTGCAAGTCGAGCCACCCGATATTAACAAGTTTCAGAAGAAACACCCGGTAAGCAGGAATCTAAATTCGAGTCAAGTCAAAGGTGAACTTGAGACCCATGGTGTCTATTTGAACGGATAAAAAGACACTAGAAAAGGCAAAGAAAAGGGGCTAAGTCAAAGCCCGGGCGCGTGTTTTGAAGGATGAGAATCGTGTTCCGGGACGCAGTCGAGTCTTATAGTGAGTTAAGGTTGGTTTGTGGTAAAATCTGTGGGGGAAGAGGGGGTGAGATGCGCAGAGGAATTACCCGGGCGGTTGGCGACAGAATTGGGGTATACGGTGTGACTGTTTAATGTTTGTTTTGTCCTCAAAAATGAAACTGATGAGCCAGAAGCGAGAGAGAGCTCTGCGTTGCACTCCGCGGTTGAACAGACATGCCATTTGCTCACAGTGAGTGAATGAATCACTGCGTTCAGGCGGCCCCGCGGCAGACCCCGTCGGAGTTACGTCGCCATGCAGCGGAGGTGTGCCAAGGGACCACGGCACCGTCTGCCGCCATCACTCGGCATGGCTCCGTCGTATCGTAGCTCGGCAGGCCCCGTGTACCTCTGCCGCCGAGCCGTCTGAACGCAGTGAATATCTAACCTGTCCCATTCTTACTAATTTGTGCAGTGGACGAGGTTTCTGATGCGGAAACGGAGAGCGAAGACAGTTCTGCAGCTGATTGTCTCGACGAGCACGGTGGGTGTCCTCAGTACGCTTCACTGCCGAGATACTCAACTCCATCTTCCAGGAAGTGATTTGGAGCCACAATGAATTTATTCCCTTCACGACATCAAGTCGGTTCCCCAATCTGGGAGCCGGAAAGTCGTGATGGTGGTCAAGTTTGCGTTGATCCTAGCCTTGAGCTTTGGATGGTTGTATGAACACGTGCGGGTGGTTCTCGTGTAAAACATTTGATAACATACTCACTTTCGATCTCTCATGAGGATTACAATGTACAAACAGCGCGTGCGTTCCACTGAACGCGGAAATTGCACTTCCACACTGACAGCTTCCAGTACCGCAGCCCACGACCCACGCAATATTGTCCACCAATACCCTCAGCGCCTCGGTGAGCAGAATGAACAGAGTGTTCAACTTTCCCGCAACAGCGCGGGACCGGCTCGACTCAGTGCACGTTTGCACATAGAGAGATAGCGGGGGGCAAACGGACTATTCTTGCCCCCCAGCGCCTTTGCGTGGCACGATCTGCGTGCGTGATTTTCGTTGATCGCCTCATCCATAGAAATATCTCGCCGAAGTGGGCCCGGCACGAATCGAAGAGGTAGAAATTTTACGCGAGGAAGAGCAGGCTTGGTTGTATGGGAACATGAAGGGCACCGCGGACGTGATAATCGCACACCATGCAGAGAGGGGTAGTGATGATACCCAGCTGGAATATTACAGTAGAAGGTTGATTCGAGCAATGAAACACCTGTCGCCCAGTATTACTGTCAATTTTCAGTGATCCACTTACCCTAAATTCGGACAACACAATTTTAGACCTCGCATCCACGTTATTTTGGGAGTGCCCGCGGAACGGACGCAACGGCTGATAAAGGCTTCGCTGCTCGCAGTTAGAAATTGACGGGTTTCGGAAGGTGTGATAAGCATCTGACAATGCGCCCTGACTTTGAGTTACAGTACTGCGTCGCCGTCCAGCTGTTCATTACGCACCAGCCAGTGCACGTACATGTACGCACGCCTGGATAGGATTGTATAGCATGTCCCCGCGTTCGGAATACCACGACTTGACCGACAGATGGGTGATTAATTCATGCGGGTCGGCGGCAAAGCGGCGGCTCTACGACGGCATGAGTTGATACCTAGAACAGCATGTACGCTCGGCAAGAGGACAGCGACATACTGATAGGTGAGTCGGATCAGACGTTGAGCGGGACGAGCCGCGCGTCAAGGCAGACTCGGTGGTCGTCGTCAGCGTAAACGCGGGAGCACGCATGCATCAGGGTCGGTCATCGTACTCTTCGCAGGCCTCTGTTACTGTTGCCGCTCATCCGAGATAAAGACGGGGGTGAAACGTACACGATCAGAGAGCGCTGGAAGGAGGGCCGAAGATAGCCATATCGTGGTGGGATAATTCTCTTCTATAGCCTTGATTTCATCGAATCTACCCATTGAACAATCAGCGCTCAGCGGCATCAAGTGATTCTCTGTATTTTCTTCCTTGATTCCAGGCTTTGAGAATCCGCCACCATATGTACAGCATCCGACAGATCCTCCCAGGTTATTTTCGTGCCGCTATTATCAGACAGAATCAGGGTGGGAAGTTGCCCACGGCGGGCCGTTGATTTCATGTCGTTTATGTTGCTCTCGGATCGCTTGAAGATATACGTATGGCTTTTCGGTCATGGACGATTTCCAGCTGGCGTTTTGCGTTTTTCACTAGAAATCGTTAGCATCAGATGACTTGAAAAGGTCTCATTCCAAGGTCCAGGCAAAGCGGCGGCGGCGGTGGATTTTCAGGGCCGATAGTTCCCGCCAAGTTCCAGCTAACTGTGTTAGGGGTATGATGGGTAAGACAATATGTACAAGTTAGGCCACAACAAGAGCGAACGAAGTGAAGAGCATTGAAGAGCGAAGTGGTAGGAATCAAGATTCGCAGTCATCCGGCGCGGGTCAAGGACACGTGGCATTGTGGGTCTTGAGCCCCAACAACAAACAACTCCTGCTTGACGACTGCCAATATGACGATTTTCCAGTCATAATTCGTCTGAATCTCCTTCAGTTCCGCACGAGTCACCTGAGTCGATTTTCATTTACCCTGGACCTCATCCAATGCAAGAATTGCAGTGTGTACTCAGAAGCGGCGCAGAGTGTCGGCAAGGTCTCCTACCCGGGTCTTTGTAAGTATCAACCCCGATCCAATTTATCCTCGCGAACATCTCGTCACCGATATCCACGTTTCTCGATGATATCAATGCTATGTCTAAACTAGTCACAAGGTGTCTATAAATCCTGATTGACGCTCAAGCTTTTTTATGCACAGCCGGGTAGCCACCGGTTCCAGTTATCCTCCGACATGAAGAGTAATAACCGGTCATATTTATCTTGGCCTCGAAATCCAAGATGGAGCCCCCACCAGCACCAATGACCCTTCCGCTATCCAGCTCTCCGCCCCCGATGTCACTGGCAGGACCCGGAGTAGGGGATCCGGCTCAGTATAGCGGTGAAGACGGTGTGTTTTCGATAATCTTCGATGCTTTCTAATCTGTACTGATTTCCTGAAGGCTTATATCTGCTCCACAGCGCAATCGCCATAGGCGCGTCCTACGATTCCATTGAGGTACGGGCGATCCATCCCTAAATTCCTCGTCTAATCGAGATAAGCGTTATCCTCCTCCTAGATGTCATCCGCAAACACGGAAGGTGGTATTCGAGATAATACTCGCCTGGCTCAACAACACGCCTCGAGGTCCCCGCATTCTCTGGGTTCACGGCGAGCCCGGGTCCGGGAAATCGGCCGTCTCACAAACTGTTGCGGAGTATTGTGCTCAGAGCGGTCAGCTGGGAGCCAGTTTCTTCTTCTCCCATTGGAAAGGGGATCTCGGCGACGGGAGTCTGCTGTTCCCCACCATCGCGTATAAACTCGCCAGCTCGAATCCCCAAATGAGGGCGCCGTTATCGCGTGCGATACAAAACGATACTTCCATCCTTACCCGGTCGCTGGAGGTGCAGATTCAGAAGCTGATTGTGGAGCCGTACGCTGCAGTCCCGCATTCTGCAATCCCAACTCTGATCGTCATTGACGCGCTGGACGCGTGCGAGGGCGACGAGATGCAGCATCGCATCCTCACTCTCCTCGCCCAGCTCGTCATCGTCCATCGGCTGCCGTTCTGCTTCTTCATCACGAGCCGTCTGCACTCCCATCTCGAAGCAACGTTCGATACCCCGGTCTTCCGAAAGCTGTCCACCCGCATCCCGCTCGATGTCTTCGCATCCACGACGGACGTCCGTAACTTCCTGCGTAGCGAGTTCACGAGTATCCAACAATACCACCGCCACGCAATGGCGGGCATCCCCGACCCGTGGCCCTCGGAGGATGCCATCGAGCTTCTCGTGCAGCGGTCAGGCGGACATTTTCTATACCCAACCACGGTCCTCAAATACGTGGATGACCATGAATCCGGGCGCCCAGCAGAACGGCTGGTGGAAGTGGTTGTGGCTGCTGCGTCTACCTCGGCGCTCCCACCCCTCGACCAGCTGTACCACCACATCCTCTCTGCTACCACCGACCCCGCCACGATCCTCCGCGTCCTTGGGCCGACGGCGGTTCTGTACACCCCGCTGCCGCCTAAAGAGCTGGAGATGCTGCTGGGTGCGGGCCCCGGCGTCGTGACCGCCGCGCTGCGCCCGATGCACGCACTCGTCGATGTCCCCGATCCTGCGGCCTCTCCACCCGTCCAAGGCATCCGAATATCCCAGCACACCACTACAGAATTCCTCGTCGACATGACGCGATCGCTGCAATTCTGGATCGAAACGGGGAAATATCATGCGGAGCTGGCGCGCGGGTGCATACGGTATATTGCGGAATACATGGATGCGGCGGACGAACTGAATCTGTGCGTACCTTCATGTTCTCTTCAAAAGACGTTCGACCTAATCATCTTCGTGCAGCGCCTCGTACCAATACGTCCGCCGGAAGTGGACATCACATCTTGCGCAGGCTACACCGTCGATAGAACTGCTCGATGAGCTCCGGGAATCAAGATTCATGTACTCGAGAGTACCGTCCGAAGTGCGTGCGGTCGTGTCGTGGTTGCAAGTCTGTCTTCCCTTTTTTTGGCGATGGGCTATGAATATTGACGCCTAATGCAGAGAATCCCTGCCATGGATGGATACGACGATCTGTTGCAGGTTTGGGAAGCATGGTTGATGGACCTGCAAGCGATCGTTTATTCCCCGTAGTTTTGTTTTAGCATACCGTAGATACATAATGTAAAATATATCCTGAGCATTCTGCAATTGAAATTACTGAAAACGAGTGTCTTTACGGCCCAGATAAGATAAGCCTGGGATCACCGATAAGATTAACTAACCGCTCCCGCACCGGCATTTGCCGCATCATCATTGTAGCGAACCACCATGTCTTACTGCGGAAGTAGCAACGGATGTTTAGGAAGGGAAAGTTCGGAGAAGCCTCTCCTAGATCTCACTTTCCTTTCTCTACCATGTGCACATACTCACGAGCCCACGCCCACGACGACTCGAGGAGCAAGTTGCTGGCATCCGGCCATAGCTGGCCAAAAAACCACGACTGCGAGATTGCAGACCTCTCTCATTCCACACTGAAAGGGCGCCCCAAATCATTTGGTTACTGGTTACCTTTTCTCAGCAGTAGTCTTCATCCCTTCTCATCACAAATGGCATGCCACCGCATCTGTCGAGTCCTTTAACGCCTCACCAACGAAAACGAATCTCACGGAGGTTATCTCGTCTTCGAATGTCTCCGAAGCGTCGGGTGTGGATGCTATCGCTCACGGAGGCATCCTCGAGCTCTACGCCGGCCAGTCACGCACTTTGGAACAGGCCTCCGCCAGATATTACCTCAAATCCGGCCGTGCACCCCCACCAAAATACGCCAAGTGGTTTGCTTTTGCGCAAGAAAACCAGTGTCTCATCGACGAGTATGACCGCATACACCGTGATTTTGCGCCGCTCTATCTGCTTGCGCATGACCATCCCGAGCATTTCGAGACTTTGGTCGACTTGGGACGTGAAATGGTGATTTTCTACCTCAATTTCATGCTCTGTGTTTAATCGATCTCTTAGATGCTCCTGGATCCGCGCGGGATGGTGACCATTCGTGTCCGAGACGGGGAGGTACAAATGCCGGAGTACAAGGGCACATCGTTCGATCCGGAATTACATGTGCTCGTCCACCAAGTGTGCCTCTTCCCTACTTTATCTCGGCTCAAATTGAATCGTGTTGATTTCAGATCGCGCATCTGCTCCCGGATATGGAATTCTTCGTCAATGGGCGTGATGAGCCCGCGTTGTTTCCAACGTGCTAGCCCCGAGTGCGCAGGAGGAGGCCATGCGACTGGGGGATCTCGACCCATTCCGCATTGCCCCGGTCCCCACCTCAGAACTCTTCAGGAAGCATAGCGGGTGCGACGTCTCGCACAACCACGGCGGCAATGAATGATATCGCTTGTCAGTCTCATCAGTGTCATCACCGAACCCAACCCGAACCTGTTTGATATCTCACTAACTGCACTCCTCGTCGTAAAGTCTTGCGCCCCAGCTCAAGCTCCGGCTTCACTACCGATCTCTGGCCGTTGTTGAGCATGGCCAAAATTTCGCCTTGCTTTTCGGATATTCTATTTCCTGGGCCGGTCCGTCATCTGCGCTCATTTAAACCCTACGTCTCATTGCATTTCTTCAGTACTACTACGATCAGTCAATATGATCAGGGACGTTCATGCACACTGACGACATCGTAAGGCTCCAACCGTTTCCATTTATAAATGTTTAGACACGGTAATAACCATTTTTATTTCCATTTAGTTTGCCCGAGGGCTCAAATGGTTTACAAACCGTTTGGAAACGGTTTAAATGGTTGCCGCCCACGGCTGAGCGGCCGCCGCGACACTGTACGTGCCGAAACGGAACATTCGGGCTCGGCAAATTTCGGCAACATCCCTCTTGACATCATACTGGCTCGGCTCGCTCGGACTAGTATCTCAACATTCCCCCCCGGACTTCCAGTGACAAGACGCACCTGATCCTTTGAGATTCTTACCACCACCATGAGCCTCAAGCCGGACTCAGCCGTTCACACGTCGTCCTCGAACTGCTTCTACTGGCCTTCGTGATGGCAGCCGTGCACCAGACCCTCCTGAAACAGACCAATGCGCGTGTCACCGCCAGTGAGTACGCGTTTTTTACAACCAATACAAGTTGACGCGTCGAATTGACACATGATGCCTCTAACTTAGCTGCTCCCGTCGGAAGCATGAAGTAGAGGCGAAACTCGGTACTCTCCTGGATGCCGCCGCCGCAGGCTTCCTCAAGCGCGCGTCCTTCGACTATGGCAGAGGCTAGTAACTCAGCTTTTGTAGTGCTATTTTACTGCGGGCAAAAATACCATTTATAAACCATTTTAAACTGTTTTAAATAGTTTTGTTACCGTTTCCGTTTAATTTGCTCTAACCACTACACGAAAACTAAATGATTGGAGCCTTACGACATCGCCTGGGAGATCAAGGAGCCCAAGCTATGTGAGTGGACCGTGCTACATGCGTACCGACCCGCTGAGTAGTGTTCGTTCCATAGACTGGCGCCGCACTTCGAACGGCGGGCACATTTTACGACGAGAACTTCCACTCCTTCCCGCGATTCCGCTTCGTCGGCCTCGCGCGGAACCACTCGGATATCATCGACGCGCGGATAACGGCCTTCGTGGACTCGCATTTCACGGAGGACTGCGACCGCGACGCAATCGTCGCCGAGTATGATATCGGGGGACCGGTCGCACCGAAGGAAGAGATTTACCAGTTCAAGTATCTACTCGATGTCGACGGCAACACCTTCAGCGGTCGTTACTTCGGTCTCCTGCGTTCCGGGTCGCTTGTGTTCAAGGTACACTGTTCTTCTCTCTTTCTGTCTTCTCAGTTTAATCTGATCACTCCAGTCCACCGCCTTCGTGGAGTACTTCAGCGATTGGCTCCACCCGTACGAGCACTGCATCCCCGTGCGGGCCGGTGCGGCCGGACTTGTCCGATCTCGTCGCGAAGGTGCACTGGGCGATCGAGAACGAGGCGGAGGCGCGGGCGATCCAAAAGCGCGGGATGCAGTTCGCCACGCGCGTGCTGACGGATCGGCATAATGACTGCTATTTTGCGGCGGTGTTGCTTGAGTGGGGTAGGTTGCAGAGTTTGGCTTTGGTGGGGAACGCCACGATAAATGAGACGGCGACGATTTCGCTGACGAATGTGACTAAGACCGCGGGAGGTCTGGAATAGATGGATTTTCTTGAGGATATGTTGAGTGTGTGTCTTGATGACGTGCTCGGATTAATAGGCTAGGATTATTTCAATAATATTTGATCTATGGTAGTGTCCGGAGTCCGCACATCTTCCACTGATTTACAAATCTCTGTACTTTTCGCCCTCCTGCGAGGTCCCAGTAATGTAGGGCATTACGAGATCCAGCAACCCGGGGTTCGACCGAACTGCGGGCTCAAAATATATTTTTCTCCATTTCGCCTGCCGTCCGACTAATCGCCGCTTGTCCACGCTCAAAATTTTGGTAGCTTTGATTCGGAGTGTGAAATCGCCTTTGTTTGGCTATTTTTCTTCAGATGTGCGCAGGTCCTTCAATTCCGAACTACAATTGACACAGTCACAGCGAAGAGAGGACTTTCTCTTGACCTGCTGCGTAGCGAAAACCGCTCTTCTGTACCTTCAGATTGGCCCGATTCAAACAGTATTCTACCTATAGAATCCGTGTAACCACGAGCGACGCACTCTTGTTTCCGGCGGAATCTGTTGGAAAGAGCGTGTTCGCAAAGCGCGTGTGGATAGTCCGAGAACCTTCCTCTGGTATATGGCGGTCCAAGTGCACTTTTAATGATCCGACACTTTCTTTGGAAATTTTCGAGTTTCCGACACTTTTATACAAAATTTTGACCATTCCCGACACTTTTATAGAGCTTTGAGGACCAATAAGTAAGTGTCGGAAAAGGTCAGTTTCCCCCACACTTTTATTGACCGGTTTCTGACTTCCGACACTTTTATTGACCTACTTCAAAATCCCGACACTTTCTTTTGTCAGTCGAAAATTTCCGACACTTTTATTTTCGAGTCAAAAAATTTCCGACACTTTCTTTTGGTGAGCCGACTCCTCCCGATACTTTTATTTCATGCTGAAAAAAAAAACTTTTCAAATCGATATCTGGGGTACGGTAGCGTCAAATCAGCTATCTAGATGATTTTTTACGAGTACCAGTGCGTAGAACGAAGCATTCTCGGGCTACAGCCCGCGTGCCAATCTCAGACTCGGACATCAAATTTGTGCCATACGTCGATGCACACGGATCACCAGACGGGAGTTCAAGCTCTGTCGGCCTGGGCTGCGTTCTACCCATCCCGTATCGTCGGCGGCCAGATGAGAACGCAACGTAAGCGACAGATGATATGACATGTGTCCAAAAAGAAACTGACCACTGGAGACCCAAGTTGAAGTCAATCCAGCGAAGTACGACCGGCACAGGAAGCCCCACCGCGCACGCCATCATGTTGCTGGCATCGTCCACCGGCAGTTCCAAGCATGGCTGCAGAAGGTGCAGTAGCTGCCAAAGCAGAGCTGGGCAAAGGACTACTACAAGGTCCTCGGTGTTGCGTGGACAAGCGGACGATCAAGAAGGTGTTGTACATCCTTTTCTTATTTTCTGTACTGCTGCCATTTGTGCTCATGTAGACCCCGTGCAGCCAGCACACTGCCAAGTCGGTGCATCCTGAGTCCTGACAAGGGCGGTACGGAGCAGAACAAGGTGGTGCTCAACGAGGCATACGAGGTGCTCTCCAACCCGGGTGTGTTGCCTTTCTACCCTCCGGGTGAATGCTCGCTCTATGTACTAGTACTAGTACACATCATCTAGATAGCTCGATTTGATGCTACCGTACCCCAGATATCGATTTAGAGAGTTTTTTTTTCAGCATGAAATAAAAGTGTCGGGAGGAGTCGGCTCACCAAAAGAAAGTGTCGGAAAATTTTTGACCCAAAATAAAAGTGTCGGAAATTTTCGACTGACAAAAGAAAGTGTCGGGATTTTGAAGTGGGTCAATAAAAGTGTCGGAAGTCAGAAACTGGTCAATAAAAGTGTGGGGGAAACTGACTTTTTCCGACACTTACTTATTGGTCCTCAAAGCTCTATAAAAGTGTCGGGAATGGTCAAAATTTTGTATAAAAGTGTCGGAAACTCGAAAATTTCCAAAGAAAGTGTCGGATCATTAAAAGTGCACTTGGACCGCCATACTGGTAGGGAAACCGAAAATTTACCGACCAGTTCACAAAGCTTCCGAAGACCTGCATCTCCAAGATCCTGCGATGCTGATCAGTTGGAACCAACGGAAGGGTCAGATGACTCACGCAAATCGCCACCTGTGCGACCCGCGTGTCAGTGAGCTCGAATTCATTGTTTGCACAGGCCTTACCCGAGACAAGTGTGTGCGCCACTCAGGAAGGTCAGCCTGCGATTTCACTGGGTTCAGCATGAGAAGATTCAACGTGACTGACGTACAGGTTCGCATATGGACCAATGACTTCCCCCTGGTAAGCAGTTCCTTCGATCCAGCGTGAGGATTTGAATTCGTGGGCGTCAGCGCCCCACCGCGAGTCCAGTCTAACGTGAGTCGTCAGTTCAGTCACCACCTTTCCTTGGAGAACGCACCTTTGATACGACGCGATAGCCACCGTCACAACCTGGCCTTTCCGGATCGGTATCTGACTTATATGCTCTCCGTCGGATATCACGATGCTCTTAGAAAGCGGGAGAACCATATCCTCCCTCGCGATGCGGTCGGTTATCGCCTCTGCGGGGTAAAGCCTGAACGCTTCCTGCGGGATCGAACAATGGGAGTAGTGTAAGCGATACTCGGACGTTACTTACCTTGACGAACGCGTTCAATAGTAGCATGTTATCGTAGGCAACAATGCGACCGCCTGCGCCGATCATGGAGTAGATCTCAGCTCGAAGGCGATGCTGGAGATCCAGATTCTTGGCGAGTTCGAGGAGACTGAAAGCCAGTGTGTTTGCCTGGGGATGCGCGAACAATCAGAACGCGAAGACGTGGATAGGACCTTCTTGCCATTCACTCATCGTGGTATCCTGCCCTGCAATAAGTATGATTGCGGTCTGGTTCACGACTTCCTCCCCGCTCAACGCCCGACTCGTCTTGTCCGACTGTTGCGGATTCACTGGAATGAAGAAACATCGAATTGAGTAGCCAAGAAGCAGGCATGCACGCAATAGTATACCCACGGAGGAGGCTGTAGACATCATCGTTAATCTCAAGGCCCTTCCCGGCCGCATCGAGCTTCTCTGATCCGATCCGCGAGGCGTCGTGACTCTCGGACGGCCTTCAATGTGGCAGTAGGAAGGTAGAACGCCGCCTCCAAGAGTAGGTAACTTCGCGCCGATGGCGTCCGACAGGATCTGATTGGGTGACTGACTCCCTGCGACGCTCTTACAAGATGTAAGTAACAACTGTGGAGCGGATATGTGGGCTCACACTATCTGGCAATTATTTTCCAAGAAGTCGTCCCCCAATTCCTTTGTGGAGTATCCGAGAACCGCTGAGCAGAGAAATCAGTTTCGTCGTCATACACAGGAATTCCTGGCGTACCTTCACTGACTGCACCGAGGGTCGCATTGCTGAGAAGGGGACAAATGTCAACCGGCGACGTGGACGCGTTTTCCAGTTGCTCCGTGACCTAGTAATGCAGAACTCGAGGTCGGAATTTATTTCAGCGCTAGAGTGAGAAACGAATCAACCTTCTGCGCCGCCTTTTCGAACAAAGGTTGATAATTTCTGACTGCGGAGGCCGTAAATCCGACATTCAGAGCAGTACGAACGCGTCGGCGCATCACGCCTAACGATATGCGGAGATCGGAAATGATGTAGTGAGCAATAATAATGAGTGTCAACTTACCTTCGGGAGCCACTACGCTCGTTTTGCCGTAGAGTATGTTGATGACATTTTTGAGGACGGGACCATAATCAAAATGTGCACTTTTGAGGATATACTGGGGCGCGTAGACAGCGCCGAACTGCTTCAGCCACTTGAACTCGTAGTCGCCCCACTGTGGCGCGAGTAGTAACTGGAGCATATGTCCTGCACTGGAGGCTGTGAGCGCAACCTCGGGGCGATTGGCACGACTAACCGAATACCCACGACGGCGACGGTGGCCCCACGACAGTTTGGATACCTCTGTTTACCCGGGAAAGGAAGTACAACGCCAGGACGACGAATAAAGCCGCAGCGGCAGTGGTATACATCATACCGTATTCCATACAGCCTGATTTCAAGAAATCCGTATGGGTTGGGAGAGAACGGGAAGAGAGTCGATTTCTGCCGAAGCCTCTGGCTTTTGAAGTCCACGAGGGCGCCAAATCGCGAGGCGCCTCGGCTTTAAACCGCCAGGAGGCTTTACGAGGGGAAAAGAACGGTCCCAAGACTCGAGCAGGCTGTCAGGCTGCGAAGTTATCGAGGCGATATGATGCTGAGCGGGGGGCAAAAGCCGTCACTCCGCCGCTCGCTTCTTACCTGGTGTGTCTCGTTTGCCCCGAGGAGGAAGTGCGATTACGGAAAGAACAACCCAGACCATATTCAGTGCGGTCCGCCTTTCGGTGAGGGGATATATCGTCGAGGGCGTCCAATATAAAGGCTCAATGGGCGATCGGAGCGAAGTTGCGACCGGAATATAGGAAGAAATCCACTTCACGCGGGAAACATTTGTGGGATAGATTCACGTTCCAGTCAATAAATTCACGAATCTTCGGAGACGATACCGAGCCCAGACAGCCTCTCTCTCTCTTTATCAAGTTCTGCCAGATTTGCAGCGACAAATGCCTATGAATTCTCTAAAAACATTGCATTATGAGGGATGGATGGCTGCGAACCTGGTTAAAGAAAAATCCCGACAGGGTTCCAGATCCTGGGATCCCCTTTAAGATACATCATGAGTGCATACGGGAATGACGCACCGACGGCGCTAAGTATCATCTGGGTACGGCCAAAACCCATGAATCTGGAGCCAATTACAGCTGTCATGTGTGTTAACAACCCCTCCGGATTGAAGGGGTGAAACAGACCGGAAACGAGCGCAGCCGACATCCCAGCAAAGATGGCGTCGCGCCTTGCTCCCTGTTCGCGGTCAAGGTGAGTTTGATGGGCTTGAGAGACGTAAGATATAGCAGGAAACCTCGATTGCCTGCTGCTCCGCATCTGACGGCAGCGGTTTGTTGAGATCACGTTGCGCAACTGTTGGAAGTCTCAGTCGCATGCAAATGTTTCTTCTGCGGAAGACGGTCTGGTCGTTCGCGAGATCTCGTAGATGGTGCGAAATGCGAAAAAGAAAGGTGACGTGACAGTAACGCCCTGAGGTCGCTTAGTAGTGCCGGTTTGATCCGAGACGCCGCCGATAAGTATCCTCGAGAGCTCATTCCGGCGGCAGATACCTGCTATGAATGTAGGGCAGCTTAGTTCACTGCGCACGCAAAGTACCAGCTTCCCGGGACTCCCGGCGCCAGAATCCCCAACACTGCTTTCTCTTTTTGAAGCATTAATCTCCTGAGACATGTCCTGCAACCTCGGCATTATCTTCGGTTCCCGTCGTAAGTTTCTCTTTTGGTTCTCGGCCTGGGGAAAATGTCGAGGTGCTTTCCCAGGGAGACAACTAAACCTGAAACTCGGCGGGTGCCTCCGGTTGCTGGAAGGCCATGGCTTTAATTCGTTCATATTCGGGCGGCGCGTCTGCCTTGAAGTTAGCAGGTAAGGCCCTTAAGAGATTAGACTCGACCTAAAAGCTTAGTTCAAGAGCTGACCACCGCGGTTCACCCGAACGCCAAATGTGGAATCAGAATGCAGGTACCGGACAGCACATTATTTCAACAGTGAGCTTAGAGTCTGAGTTGTAAAAGGTAATTTGGGGTTCGGCTGGAGCCTGGTGCGGAAGGCAGCGACCAGTGTAACAGTGTTGGAGCAGACTCAGCAGAGAGCACACAGACCGCGTTTGGCATGGCGAGCTGCGTGTTTTGACAGAGCGCGTAGAATTGTGATTATTCCGATTTTTAGGGCTTGATACTTATTGGATAAGGGATAGAACGACAAGAAGGACACACGCAAAACGCCAAGCGCAGAGTGCCGCAGAGTGACTCAGTCACTCACGTCACAGGCGATGTGGCACGGGGATCACTGCTCCGATCAGACCGTGTTCCCCGGGCACGTGCCGCACTTCAACTTGCTTCCTGCTAGTACCACCCCACGCTTTGGAACCCACAAGACTTAGATATGGTACGAGATCATTTGCTTCAACAAATTTTGCTGCACTGGTCTAGGCCTCGAATCTATCTTCCGAACTGCTATGCCGGAGGTTCACCAGGAATCAAATGGTAGCCGACTGACCGTGGTCGCCGTGTACTCCGTGATAGTCGTACGTCGTGGCATGCAGAGGCTCGCTCATTATTGGTCCGCCGCTTATCGGGCAGCACGGTGACAGCGTTGTAGTATTGCTGGGTTCTGTCGCCCGTATAAAAGCTTGAGTCGTGGGAGTCTATTCTATTTTTCTTCGCCATGCGGACTTTCTCGGTCGCCGCCTTCCTGTCCATTCTATTTTTCTCTCCCAGACTCGCGGCTCCTCTTATTCTCTCTGCGACCAAAGAACCCATACGCTCCCTCCACGCTCGAAACGATGCCACTTTTGCGTCTAACCCCGTTAACGCTGCGTCGGCATCCACGCTCGGAAATGTACCAGGACGGGTGAGTGTATGTACTGACAGCTCGCGGAACTTCTTAACGCCCACTTTAGTATGTGACCAATATCGATGTAAACGGAGAGAGTATGTGTCTCCTTCGCCGCCCTCCACAACTTTAATCCACCCTCAGCTTTCCGCGTCGCCATTGACACGGGCAGTTCTGATCTTTGGTAGTTTTCATCCATCCTTATCTCCCCGTTACTCAAATACTGATAGGATTATCCCCGCGCCGTGTTTCGAGTTCAACAACACGGGCACTGAGGCTACAATATCATATTCTTCGACGACCTTTGCTAGCGGGCCAGTCGGATTTGGATCGGTGGAGCTGGGTGGTTACACATTTCCAGAACAAGGTATGTTCACGTTTCATTCTCTCATGTACACCCCGAGGATGATTCAATTTCTTCCTTTAGCATTCATCAATGCGACGGACGTATGTAGCTAACCCATTTTCTATCGTCATGAACGCTAATTAACACTCAGGTTACACTCGGGGGCATTGTAAGTCTCGGGCTAGATGGTCTCATCGGCTTCGCATTCGATGGCGCAACCTCTTCGGCGATTACTGCGGCGCTCCAGAAGACGGGTTCCAGTTCGAGCGCTGGGCAACCATTCCTCTTCAACATTTTCGATCAGTCACCGGACATTGACAACTTCATCGGCATCTCGCTGTCGCGAACATGCGACCTCGAAGGCTCGGCCGACGCCTCGTTCACCATTAACGAGCTCGACAAGACGTACGCCGCCGTTGCCAACTCTCCCGCCATCCCAATCTTCCCGCCCAGTAATGCCCGATGGACGCTGCTGCTTGACTCCATCAACATCGATGGCAACGCAGTTCTCATCCCGGCGTCCGCTGTCCCGACGACGCCTACCGGGAAGTTGACCCTTCTCATGGACACCGGTACCCCGACGGCCACTGTGCCCACCGACCTCTTCAACACCATCTACTCGACCATCCCTGGTTCTGTCTTCTCGAGCTCGCAGGGGAATTGGATAATTCCATGCAACACGACGACCATTGTAACTGTCGTTATCGGGTTCGTACATTCTTGTACTCCTGATAATCATGGCTCATAATTTTTCAGTGGCCAGTCTTTCCCAATCCATCCGTTGGACCTGTCCGACGTCAATGTCATTGACGGATTCACCGTCTGTACGGCGACGATAGAACCCTCGGCCGGCAATGCTAACTTTGATGCCCTCTTTGGGGAGTCGATTATGCGCAACATATATTCCGTGTAAGCTCTCCTCCCTCTGTCTTTATTCTTTAAAATATTCATCCGCGTGTTTCAGGTTTAATTTCGGCTCCGCGATTGCCAAATCCCCGACCCCAGCATCCTCGATGCAGCTGCTCTCCCAAACAAATGCAACCACCGCCATCGCCGACGTAATCAACGTCAGGATGGCTCAGCTGGCCAGCGGCCCGCCCGAGGGCATCCCCCTGTCCTTCGCTCCCCTCACGTACACGGAGCCGCCGGCCAGTGGATCCATAGCAGTGGCAGACCTCGGATCCTCCTCCAATGACACAAATTCCGATTCTCAAGCGGGCAAGTACGCGCCGATCATCATCGGGCTTTTGGGAGCGACTCTGTTCGTAACACTGATCCTCGCCGTAATTGGCGTTACAATGTACGTGAAGCGGGGCGGGAAGATTACCACCAAGTCACCGCGTTATGCTCCCGTAAAGGTCATGGAGGAGGAGCCTCGGAAGTCAGAGAGCTATGAGGATAAAAGGTACTCGGACTAGTTGGTACGGGACTGCGAAAGACACGATTTGGATCTTTATTTCATTCTAGTATCTACCGTTCACGGTGGGAGGGAGACATCTGTGTGCGATGTGGGTGAAGCTGAACGATGAGTATAGCCTCAATCCGTAGTGCGGCATTGGCCCCGAGGCCAAGATGACCCTCGCCGATGCACTCAAACGGTGCTTCGCACCCTGGGGTACTGCGCGCACCAAAGCGAAAGAAGAGTGGAGAAGGAAGACTGCTCTTGTATGTGTGCAGAATTCTGCTTTCCTCACAGCATCATGCCAAATTCCAAGTCCCAGTCTCTCCGCGGCGCTTGTAACTTCGGAGGTCGGCACCGAATGAAATGGCATAATTCGAAATTCCATCCTGTTGGTACGCGAGTCTTACATGAGATGATTTCACTCCGATTTGTCTCGCATCCAAGAAAGGGGGAGGAATCACGCCTGGTGCTCGGCGCACGGCTGCTTTCCATTACTGGGTCGTAAGGTTATATGTAGCGGCAGATTGGGGTTCGACCTGGTTTGACTCCCCGCGTGCGAATGGGCAGGATGTAGATATTTTTGTTTTTCCCGTTTTACTTCTCTTCGTTCCGAATTTAGCCTCTGGGTCCGCTCATGCACCTTCCATATCAGCGGAGGTTCCAGGCACCTTTACCCTTGGTGAGTAGATGGACTCGTATCCTCTTACTGAGGTTCTCGCTGGCATTGAGCCGGCTTTTTGGCCTGAAATTGGACTTTCATGGTACACGGCAGCCATCCGAATATAAGTCGACGCGAAAATGTGAGGCGGCTGCTCTGGGCTGCATGCGCAGGACACAATGGACCGCACACGTGGCCGGCCGCCATTGATCTTGGATGCAGTCTGCCAATTTTGGTGAGAGGGCAAGTGTAGAAGAGACAATGGAGCGGTCAAGACTGAAACACTGATAGGCAGGTGCGTCCCGAGACTCAGTTGGGCCCTAGCCATTCTCTAGGGCGCTGGGATAGAACAGAAAGAGGTGAGGCAGATATTTGATTCCATTTTTATGGAGACCTTGAGCAAAACATCAGACGGAAGGTATTCAAGTCGAGGGATGTAGCGGTATTCCTCAAGAAGTGACGTTCGTCACCATGTTTGAAGCAAAAGGATTGCAGGTGCCTGAGTGCGGTGCGCGGGAAGAGTTTGGCCGGAGGACAGGGAGCCGTGGCATTTTATTTTTTGGGAGGTCCAGACGGAGTAGAGGTCGTAGGGAGTATCGAAGATCCGACTTCGGCGCCCTCACGAGTCGCGCAGGAGATACGGTAGCCGAGCAGGAATCGGTGAGTCGCGGCTGAGTCGGCTCTTAGCGCTCGAGTCCCGCTGCAAAGTGGCGGCATTCAGATGCGAGGAAAGGCCCGTTGAGATTCGGCGGAGGTGGTTTGTCAAAGGTGTCGCGGAAAGGGTTGCGGAAGGGTGACGGTTCCGTCCGGGTCTCCACCCGGTCCGGATACCGCCGAGACACAGCCTTGGCACAGCCTCGACACGTGTGGTTGCTGCCACCATGTCCTCGCCGCCTCGACCATCCCAAGCATCCTCGTTCCTGAAGCTCCCAACCGAACTTCTTTGATTTCTTCATTATTTCCTTTCCCGTTTAATGTGCTCTCACCCTTGCCAAGCCACACTGCGAGGACTCAGCAGGAACGTTTGGAACGTCGCCAGATTTTTGCAACGTTGTCCCAAACATGCTCGGCACTGCGAACCCTTTTTCTGCCGCTTCTTTGGCAGAATTTAGAGGCGTCTAAATCAAGTCTTGATTCTCGTTATATAAATAGTTCGCTGCGGTCATTTTCCCCCACATAAGGTGTGCTCTCCGCAGGATCTCCCCATGCCGCATCATTCAAAAACATATATCTCTCGTTAGATCTTTCCATGGCGTGCAGTGCAATAGCATGTATGAGCTGGCAAATCTGCTCCTACTCCTACAAGCGCTCCCGAACCTCGATTGCATCGAGATCCATTCCATTCTGGATACCCTCGCTGGCCATCCTGCGTTCAGTGGAGTTAAATTCACCACTGTCACGACGCTTTGTATTCCAGCTTTCATGTACAGCATGTTTGTCGCCTTCCCCAATGTCCAAACTCTCGCCTTTCCGTCGATATTTTTCAGCTCTGCAGCACTGGTGGCTGCGAAGAACGCTTTCCCTCGCTTGCGTTCGCTCTCTGGCGTACAATTAGCTGACGATATCGTTGTCGGTAAACCCACTCCGTTTTTTGTCTATGGTGTCCGGATCTAACCCATAGCTAGCACGCCTGTGCAAATTTCCGTCCCTTCGCGCAATGACAATCGTGGCGCCCGTCACCAGCCATTCCAAGGTAATGCGTCTACACAACCGTTTCGAACTTCTCTCATCCCGGGGACACACAGGCCCTGCTTTCACGTTTGGCAGATATGAAGAACCTTTGCGAGCTCGCACTGGTGCAGTCAAACGTGTCGGAAGCCATCCCACTAGCGGATAACATTTCTGCGGGTACGAATGTCCTTCGGAATTCGAAGGGCAGGGGTCAGAAAGTGCTGAAGGTCTGGGAACATGATGCGGCCGGTGACTATCGCCCGCATCCCACTGTGATTTTGGTACACGATGAATAAATTCGAAATATAACAGAATTCAAAGGATTCATCCCGAACATCTTTGTGCGGTCGATCCAACGACATTCCCCGACCATGAGTCGAACGTGAGTCAGTCGTCTGCCTGCTGAAATTGTACATCAGAATCGAGGGCAACTGCAGGCCATCCACCATCGGGGCTGTTTATTTCTTGTCAGAGAGAGAGGAACTGCGAGTTGACTCAACGGAATTCAGGTGTAGTAAAGGTGCCCGAGCCCCACCTACGAAATCGGACATCAAATTGCGCAGAATAGAGTTTCAGAAAATATCGAGTACGGACCCACATCAGCATGCTGATCACGAAAAATAAGGTTCACAACACCAAAAATGCTACGCCCTGGATCATGCCCCCGAACCTGAGTCGAACAGGCTATTTTGCGTTAGCCACAATAGAGTCGCAGAATTGATCGCAAATGTGGGCACCCGCCACCGGCTTCCGTAGGGATCGGAGTGTGAACGTGAGTGAGGGAGGACAGAATTCGAAGACGACTGTGAAAGAGAGCATAAGATTTGAGGATAATAAAACCGCTGAGAAATGAGGACGTATCCTCACAGATACAATTGCCAGTCAGGGGCATCGAACCAGGTAGGAGAGGCGATGAATTTCAATTTGCGCACGCGAGGAGAGGATGCACAATAAACGACAAAGAAACTGAAAGAAAAAGAGTCTTTCGGGAATGAACCACAACCCAACCCGAATTGAACGGGCTGCAGACACGTAACGTCATGATCACCAAGCATTGGCATGCAGGTGCGTTCCGGAACGCAGTTGGGTCTCCATTTCTTTCTTGGGCTTTGGAATAGTGGGAGCAGAAGAAAGGGAAGAATACAGGTTGAATGTCGGAGCAAAAATCAGACTGAAGATTTCCAGGTAGATCCGCCGTAAGGCCTAGAAAAATCCCTCCGCTCCAAAACGTAGGGATTCAGTGGCGCGCGGGCACGGAAGCTGTTGGCTTGGGGAGTGAGAGTCAGCTAGAATTTACGGAGTCGCAGAAATGCATGGGTTTCGGAGTATATAATCTAGGGATCCACTTCGGCGCACTTGCGAGTCGCGCTGCCGCACAAGTAAGTGTCAGGACTACTGTACTATTTCGACGATTCGGTTTCGCCAGGATGATCCCTTCAGATGGGTATCCTTCGGGGCGTCGCCGGCGACCTTTTTCAACTGAAGTGTTCCGTCATAGGTCACCCGAGATTTTTTTGATGTTTGTAAAAAATCAAAACATAATTTCTCGGGTTTCTTGGATAAAAATTGATGAGCACTTGGTCAAAATAGTACAGTAGCGGCACCGCCGGCACGTTCATCGACGTCTTCTTCGCGCGCCAAAGTCCCACAGCGCATTCGCTCTTCTTCGGAGTGGCGTTTAAAGGCGAGTCGTTCAGATGCAAGACGTGGTACGCAGAGACTGGCAAACCGGACCGCTGTTGATCCGCATCTCATTCTGTCGTCTTGGTTACGTCACTCGACTTGTGTCTTGCCACCACGAAGCAACCGCGACGCGAAGGCCTAGAGGGTTGGACTACTTGTTTCAAACTCATTCAAGGAATGATGCTATGAGTATACGGATCCGCTATGGAAAACTGGGTGCCGTCTATATCCGGCGGAACGCTCACTCGGCAGCCAATAGGCCAATAGGAGCCTCCTATTGGCTGCCCGGCGAGTTTGCAGCAAGATGCCATATCGTACCCATCTGCTTCTCTCTTTCTCACCCCTTCTCGAATCACTGGGTCTGTCAGAGCAACGGAACCGCTAAGTATCTATGCGCGCGTGTATGGGTGAATTTTTCAATCGGAGTCGTGCATAAAGCACAGCTATCTATTCCATTCGCCAGCTCTCACTCCCGGTATTAGCCTGTTCATGCTATAGAGAGGAATAGATTGCGCGTGGTACGCGACGCAAGGCTGCACTCTGTAGTGGATATCTATGTCCTTCCAGTAGATCGGCGTTCGACTCCCCGCGCGCGAACTGGAAAGCGTGAGGTATTTTTATTTTCTCCTGTGTCCATTCCGCTCGTTCCGACAGTTTTCTTTCAGGGCTTCCGTCAACGGCCGTGTCGTGGTACATATCTCGCTGCTCTCCTCCAGTGTGCATTCGTATGCAAGGTCAACAACCTTATCGCCCCGTTACCCAGCAAAGATCATCTCGCTCTCGAAAGCCCCATCACTCCGCGGTTGGTTGGTCCATACTCATCCACCTTCCTTCTGCGGACGTACATAGGTTGCCATGTACTCGTCTGCGGTAAATCCTCTCTCTTCGTATTGCTTCCGAATTCAGGTCAACATCTAATCGCCATCCAAGTCCGTCAATGGTGCCAACGACCTAGCTTGGATGCAGAGATTGTCTCGTCTTCTCGTCAAAGCTCGCCCAATCTAAACCACTCGCACCAGATCCATACACGTGGTGTAGTTGCCCACCTTGGGCTTGTACTGCCGATCCGTGCACCATGCCGGGATTCAACTCCCCCTGGATGACTGGGGTGAATGGACATTTGTTTCACGGGAGCTTAATTCCACTGTAACGATCCCATAATTGCTTGGGATACACGTCGGGCATGGCTGATGGCGAACTGCTGCTGCCGTCATGACTCATGAAAGCCGCAAGGCGGAGTTCGATTCCTCGTGTCCGAGTACACGGAAAATGGGTCATCTTTTCGCGTCATTCCTTCAGCGTTGATAGAATATTCGAAATCACACTTTATTCACCTTCAGATTTTGGTTCAACTCCCCCTCGGCGAATAACGTATCAATACAGATTCGTTCTTTATGAAGAGAGGAGAGATCAGAGCCACTCGTTGAGTCGAGTTGACCCACCCGTTTGCGACGAATTGAGAAGAATAGGGCTGGGCCCGGAGAACGCCCACGCAAGGAGCGTCTGTACTGAATTGAGCAAGATGGCGGAAATCCATAGACTTGATTTTGGTTCTGACTCGGTCCTTCAGTCATGACGAGTGTGAAAACCGTTCGTTTCAGCTTCGTTCTATAATTTGTTGCGATCTAGTCTGCCTGGTCGGATTCAATATACAAAGACGAAGAATCTGAACTTATATAGACACGGCACAAAAAAGTTAATTGCCGCGTGGAATCCAATTGAACGGGTGTCGTCTGCTGTTGGATTTTGAACTGATGCACAGTAAGTTTTCAATGACCCTCTGCGAACGCGCAGGGGAGTCGAATAAATTGCTGCGGTATCTATACAGGACAGGGAAGTACTACGAGTCATACAGGGAGTCAAAATGAGTCGGAATAATAAACCAAGTGACTCATATTAACTTGGACAGAGTCATTGCGCGTATACGAGTCAGGCCGGGCCGGGATCTACAATAGTGCGGTGTGCTTCGGTTGATTCTCCAACATCTGCTTCTGTGAGAATATTATTATTCATCGTGATTGGGAGCAGGTGCGGCCGTCCGCTATCGCGGATTGTTGGTGTGAGTGAACGGAGGCGTTGAAGTGAGAGATTGAAATTGATGCGGCTGCAAGAGCCCTTACGACGGGTTCACAGATGGTGTCTAAACTGCGTAAATGGCGAACTCAGAAAGAAAATGACAAAACTATGGAATAAAGGTCGAAGAGCAACAACGGATAGCATATACGCTCCTGGTCTCATCCTGAACCCTTCACAGGCCAAGAATGGACAGCGTCTTGGTGAAACCAACAGCTTGCAGGTTTGGGACAAAGGTATTTCCGCTCAGCCTGGGAGATGCGTGCATTAACGTCTTGGCTGATGATAAAAATCAGTATTAGGAGGACAGGACGTACGTCTGCGCTACGACTTTGAGGACGCCGGGAACAGCTGTCTCCACGCCCGAAAGGACCTGGCTCAGCGCGGTGTCGACGCTACCGAGCAGCTTGGCAGACGAGGGGATGGTGGAAGGGCTGGTGAGGAATGCCTCCAGAGTCTCAACGATTTCCTGCGGTCGGCGTGAGGACACGGCCTAATAAAGACCAACGAATAAACTTACAACGACATTATCAACAACGTAGTTGGCGATGTCGGCGGTTGTCTCACGCTTCGACAATCCGGGGAGGGCTGCGAGGGATGCTGTAGCCGTGTTGAGGTCGGCATTTATCTCGCCGACGGGCGGGGTCACAGTCGCATCGCTGAGGGATTGGGAGGACAACAATGAAGCTGGAGGAAGGTAGTAGTCAACTCATATAGATTGACGCTGGTGAAATTGAGCGTACATATTTGACTCAAGGGCCCAGTTGTGCTGGATGACAAGGTGTTCAAGATTGTGCTAACCTCCGCGGCAGAGGGCCGCTGAGTGATGGCGTCGGAGGTGGGACCAGCAGAGACGAGGCTCGCGCATAGCAGCAAGATGGAAGCAAAACGAGGAGCAAGCATTATCGGAGATGCGGGGAAGGAGGGCGTCGAGAGGGATATAACCGCGGAAAATGGGCGGGGTCGTATTTTTTACACAAACTGCCTTTCATTTATACCGAGGGTATGGGATTAAGTCAGCGTGGCCGGCGTCAAGTCTCCCGCAGTCTCGACGACACAGACTTTAGCCGCACGAAATTAGGCTTCTCCGGCACATTTCGGTTGTGATCTGCATCCGAGTAACATGTGCTTTCACCCGGGCAAAGATATTTTGCCGCTGCATTGCCGTTGCCGCATGCAGCGGCAATCCCTGCGGCAGTCTGCGGCAGTCAAGTTTGCAGCACATGTTCAACTGGTATCAACTATGGGAGTTAAGCCTCGAAACTGCGTAGGGATACAGTATTGTGAGTAATACATTGTCTACCATTGAGAGATGTGGAGGTAACTTTGGTTTTGAGGGCGCTGGAGACCACTTAAGTATTGCTCCAGCGGCAGTCTGCGGCAGTCCTGCGGCAGACAAACAGCTGCAAATATTGTGCAGCGGCAGTCTGCGGCAATTACAGCGGCACTTTGGCACTTTTCTGCGGCAGTCTTGCGTCTTACAGCGGCAATCCTGCGGTAGTCAGCGGCAGTATAAGTTGTGACACAGCGGCAGTGTGACCTATCCGCGGCAATGTTCAACGGCACCACTGCGGCACTCTTGCGTCGATCCTGCGGCACTCGTCTAAGTTCTTCGTCCCTGCCGCTGTCGACGCCACACGTCACTCGGACACATCGTATTTTAGTTCTCAAAATTTTGACTCCGTAGAAATGTTATGCTCCCCATGTATTGAACATATCTTCGTGTTTCGTTTCCACCAACACCGTCGACACCATCACTCAAAAATGGATCTTTAGGAAATAACAGTAGGTATATGTTCCCTCAAAGGATCCACCATCTATGTGCACTTCCCATTCAAATTTACTCTCTCTCTCTCGAATCTACTGCACTTATCTGAGTTCTTGCCAGCGCATATCATAGTATAAATAATGTGGCACTATTGCTGCAGGCGGCGGGTCGCGGGACACCGGTGGCACACCACTTTCCTGCTGCACTTCTTTGAACATACTGGGTCAGCAGTCGTGCATGGCAAACTGCCTCGTGGCCTTCATCTGGTGTGTACGATCAATTCTTTACTTTGACGCCGCAACATTGTTCAACTTGATTTTTTTTTTCAATCTCTGTTACCATCAACGTCGAAGCACTACAACTCTTGCTTCGATCTACGTTGGAGTTCTGTGTGATGATACATGCGTCCTACAGAGTTCTCCCTTGTCTATATGGTGCTTCTTAGGTGCAGCGGCACTGTTCTGCGGCAATTGCACAGCCACCCTGCGGCACTTCTGCGGCACTCCACGGCAATTTTTTTCATGGGATAATTAAGCACGCTACATATCATCTTTGAGAAAATCGTTCCTCCCATTTTGGTAGATGCACAGAGCTGCCCACTATGTGTCAAATTAGTTAATTCGGGTTTTCAATTGAGTCAATCAAAAAATAGTGCACCGTTGGAAAACAGTCGCGAGCGGTACATCAGCCACATACTCATCGCGACTGAGCCAATTTACCTCCACAGAACTTGGAATCAATTAACCAAAAGTACACCGAGCCATGAGTTCTTGTAAATAGAGCAAAGAGGCCGTTTGAATACAAATCTATCGCGCGGTGACTTGGTCATTAAATTTGATTCACACAAGTGTTCACTTCCACGACTCTGATTAGTGTTTCGGACGTAAGCTCTTTATATAGAGACTCTTATGTCCTGAAAGCATTCCGAAGAAATGTGGTAAGCCTATGATGCTTCTTCATCTTGTGCGGCACTCGTGGGTGGCAACACAGCCGCCCTGCGGCAGTCTGCGGCAATGTTAGTACGGTCCGATTAAGAGCTCGAATTTTTCCCCAGACCTTCCCTGGAGTTCAATTGAATATTTCAAGGTGTAATTGAACTCCTTGGGAGTCTACAGTGCTTCTGAGGTGCATGCGGCACTAGGTTCTGCGTCAACACAGCCACCCTGCGGCAGTCTGCGGCAGTTTTTTTACGGTAGGATCAAGCATACCCACAGATCATCTTTGAGGGGGATGGAGATCAGGATTGTTTCGAACACAAGGCATGCCCTTGTGTGTGTCAAACTGATCCATCCTGCCTTCCAACCAAATTAACTAAAAAATAATCCTCTGTCAGGAAATACTCGAGAGCGCGGCACAGATAACAGAATCAGACAGTCTGGCCCAAATTTTGTGTATTTAGCATATAACTCCCCACTGGCCTCATTGGGTCCAAAATTTCTGGCCAATGTGGAGGTGAGGGCAACTTCTAAGCTGTGTTTAATTTCAGATCGGAGGCGGTAATTAAGATTGCCCGTGAATATTTCGCATCCTTGATGTCATCAGAACGGCGTCAGTTGGATGCGTATGCTATGAAACCGTAAAATGACACCCGGGGCTCCTAGCACATTCCAAGTAACTATTAGTGTGTGCGGCCTTACGGTGAAGGTGATCCAAGTAACTCTTCGCAGCCATGGTGGATGTATCGGTTTGAGGGATGGGCCACGGCAACCCATTTTATGAGCAAATGAGTGAGTTCTGAGTTCTGACTCCTTTTATACACTCTCCGGAGTGTCGCCTGGAAAATTACCGCAGAATCACGGAATGAAAACCAATTAATTGTGGCTAATGCGGAAGGATTGGACAGTAAGTCTTCAACAGCGGCGCGCCCCACTTTGTTCTCGAGGACGCAGCTTATCCTTCTCGTGCTAATTGGTGGTCATGCTGTACGTCAATTTGTATGGTCGCCGAGGTCGGAAACGCGGCGTTGACATACTGCTCGGTGAATATTCAACATCATGCGGCGACTTCCGTGGCGATCGACATTCAAGAGTATATCGATATATCGAGCTAGGCCAGTTCCCGGGACACCTACGATGTTAAATTATCCCAGCGAATATTGCTGCAGGCACAACAGCAAGATTGCCGCAGTGCACGCGGCAATAATTGCGTGACACTGCGGCAGTGTGACTTGCTGCGGCAGTATTGCCGCTGGCTGCGGCAATCTAAATTTGGGCTGCGGCAGTCTGCGGCACACAGCGGCACTTTCACCGTGCCCCTTTCACCCGTGGTATCTGATTGGCACTGTCAACGCCAGCCGGGATACTACTCTGCCAGTGAGGATTCGGCGGATTCTTGGGCGGATTTGATATTTCCCTGCAGTTACAGCGACTTTCTACATCAATTCTACATAATGAGATGTACATACTGGCAGAATCTGTTGCGCTGTTCAATTCGTTGGCAACTCTGATACGAGAAAACAAGCGCGCGCCGAGACCTATTGCGCAAATCCGAAGCTTTTGAACGAAGTTCGGGGGCATCTGTGATCGTCTCCGGGTAACACACTGATTAACTGTATTGAACACAACTTCTATTCAATGGTTGCCGTATCTAGCCATGATGGCCACACGTCGGTACTGGCGCATGTGAGCACGACTCTTTCTTCGACGACCACTGTACATAGAATATTGACACTGTTGAGGTGAGGGCTCGAAACGCCATAATGTCGGGGCAGCTAACACCGGTCCCTCTGATTTTTGGGTATCTGACCAACATCTGAATGCGACTTCAACAATGCTGCGTAGACATCTCTCTTGATAACTAACCTACGTGTCTCTCCACTTTTTATTTATTTTCTCATCCTTTTTTCTGTTGTAGTTCAAGTGGGATATTTTATCTTGCGCGGGAGCGTCTCCAGATTTTTAACCGAACCCAGCGTCAAGCCCCGCGTTTCTCACTTCTGTGCACACCGGACTGCACTATGGAAGGGGTCTAATGGTACGTGTAAGTGGACTTCTGTTATCTTATTGTATTCTGTCTCTGCTCTTATTACTGCGTTCAAGCGGCCCCGCGGCAGACCCCGTCGAAGCTACGTCGCCACACGACGGAGGCGTGCCGAGGTCCTCGGCACAGTCATCAGCCATCACTCGGCATCGCTCCGTCGTATAGCAACGTAGTTCGGCAGAGCCCATTTACCCGTGCCGCCGAGCCGTCTGAACGCAGTGGAGCATTTTACCCCGATTCTACAACTCCTCCACATCCTCAAGGTGGACGATGGAGTAATACAAGCTTTCAAGGCCACGTTCCGCCGAGCGAACTAACGGCTTCAAGCCCCGACTGTATTCAAGTCCGAGTCCCCTCACACCCCTTTGTGCAATAAATTGCCAATAATGGATACATGTAAGCTCGGCATTGACAAATAATATCATTTCTATAGGAATTTATGGGTTCCCTCCGCTTGTGCATTTTTACTCACCGCCGAACCGTTTCTTCACCTCCGTATCCATAAACTCCTCCACCGTCCCGAATTTCGCGCCCAGCCCAACCAGGTCGGGATTCGGGACTTGCGTCGCGGTATAGAGACCGTTATATTCGGATTGGGCAGCGAACTGGGCCAGAAGTTAACTCCTGCAGTAGATGGGACTGGGCCAAGCATGGCCAACGACCCACCAGCTCGTCCAGGGCAGGCATCCCTGTTGCGGCTCCGCTGGTTGTGATTTCAACGTTCAGCACTGCGTGTCCATGATTACGAGAACGTCTGATTTTCGGCGTCAATACATACCTTTCGAGATCTTGGAGGCAAACTCAGGGTAGGTCATACTCGCGGTGACTACCGGATAAGACCTTCCTGACACGCTCTTGGAGTGGTCCGTGTAGTTTTTTAGGAGCGCCAACGCCGACTCGCCGACGTCGTGCTGCACCCAGGTGAGCGCCGCGAGCGAACTGGGACTATAATTGGCGATGTTCATGTCGAACCCAGACGCGGTCTTCTTCAGGGACTGGCGTCTGCGATGAGAAAACCGTCTCACATCAACAATAGTCGATCGAAATGATAATAAGAAACAAACATACGTCCAAAGATTCTCCATGAAGCCCCCGAGGAAGAGAGACGCATTGGCTAGACCGGACCCCTCCAGATACTCTTGGATAACCTCTTTGTCTGTCTCTCTATAAGTCCAAGATTAAACTTGCGGTAGTGATTCCAATGGCGCACCATCGTAAGCGAAGACTTTCGTGTACTTTCCTCCGGACAGTTTGGTGAGCCCAGGAACTGAGCTGGTTGCATGTCAGCGGCCGCACACTACTTGGCACTGGTGCGTTCTACCTGAAGATGACGAATTTCGTGCCGACTTCCTTGCATGCATCAACGATGTTCTTTCCTTGCTCAATCTCGGTCGGAGCGTCAGGGCTCGGCCTCCACACGGTAAGAGTTACCTGAGAACGTTATTTTCGCGGATAGATTGAAGACACGGTAAATCACTCACTGCGAACACCGCCTCGCTCCCGTGCAATGCTCCCACCAGCGACGCCTTGTCCCCGGTATCAGCTTTGACGACCTCGATCCCACGGGCTTTGAGCTTCAACGACGCCTCCGACTCGGGGTTGCGCGTGATTGCCCGCGGGATAAATGTCCCGTCTTTGAGGATGGCTTCGAGCACGGATGAGCCTATATAGTTCTTGAGCATTGACAGTGAATGAATCGGATAATCTAGTGTGACCTTGAAGTCCAGTAGCACCGAAGACTGAGACAATTCGCGACGTGGGCATTTTGCCAGAAGATATCGAACGAATCCTTCCTGTTTAAAACGGCCTACTTATATATGTGCTCGGCTCGCGCATACGAATTGAGTGCCGTCTACAATTATGTGGGGTCTGACCACGAGAGAATAGCCTCATCTAACGGCTCGCTCGGCTGCGTTGCCGGATGACTGATGGGAATTACCATCCGTAACGAGTCCGGAATACGATCAACGACTTGGACAAGTTCAGTACTCGTAATGCGGCGATGAGTTCCTTTCCCGAGCTGGTCGAGCCATACAAGTAATTAGTAATCCCCAGATGCCACCCTATCCAAAACCGCCTGGTTGAAGCCGGCCCGCCATATCATTGAAGAGTGATTGCCGAACCAATGCCGGTTCATCGGATGGGTGATTCATCAGACCGGCATGGGCAACCAGATGCTGAAGCAATACTAACCAAGGCTTGAAAACAACCGACTAGCTTCATAGATACAGTCTGTCCCACTCACACACGCCTCATTTTTCCCGCAGACAGGCTCAGACCTCTAAACGATAAGGCATGGCGTCCGGGGCCAAATACGGTATATCCTGGTTCGACTTTGCCTAACACTGGATTGCAATTGGAACAACAAGGGTTTCGGGTATCTTCAAAAAATAAGCCTCTCATGGCACAGATCCAGCTGGTATATCCCCAAGGTTGAGTAACTCTATGTGGGTGGTCAGTGGAAGGAACGAATAGAAAAATGTCCGTAAAATCCTCTATCAGTATATTCTCAATTTCCGCATGATTGCCCGCCGGCCAGTGAGACGGGTGGGGTGCGGCAGAAATTTATCAAGGGGTATTTGACTCCATGACCATGTTCTTTGGCCGGTCGCATTCTAACTTTCGGTTGACAGATCCTGTCATTTTTGTGAAGATGCCGTTTCAACTGGTCATATTTATTGGACACTATTGTGTGCGGCTCCGGCCCGTTTGTGTTGAGGCGCGGTGCCCCAAAAATATTTGTACATAGGTGTCCTGGTGAAAACCCGATGGCCAAAATATTGATTAAAGTACAGGTTGAAGGGCCCTCGCGCAGCGGCGAGGGCGTGGCGTGGAGTGCTGGGGTAGCGCGCAGAATTGCGGGAATGAACCTGCGTGCATTGGCGACTTGCCTGCACACACCCCGCAGCGGCGGTGCGCCGACTTGCGCGCTGTACGGTTCCGGTGTCGGAACGCGGGGTACCCCGGTGCGCAGGCACCGTGCGGCTCGCCGTTTCCCACCTACTGTTCCCGCAAGATCGACGTGGTGCCGCACGCACATAGCCCCCGCTGAGTTACCCGTAGAGTATCCAGATAGCTTTGCGGATATCGGATGAAGGGGTCCGCGCGGGAAACCCCGCTGAGAATCCCGTGTGCTCGGGGATGTGTCGAAATGTGCATACGAGCATAAAATCTGGAAAATCTCATCAGTACTTTGTGCTCAGATGTGCGTTGGACGTGCTGAGAGGTGTTGTACGATACTTTCATTACGTCCTATAATAAATATTGCATTTCAATCATAAATAATACAATTCTTGGCCGCTACTCCTCCCACCACTGCATTGCTGCCCGCGACCACCGCCGAATTCCCGCCCCAAATCATCGGCATCGTCTCCTCGCACTCGCGGTCCGCGCCTTCGGGGTCGGAGAAGTCGGTGGGGGAACTCAGGAGGGTGTGCCAAGAATATGGAGCCAAGGGTCGAATACTGAGAGGCAAAATTCAATATGCCTGTCTCATAAACAAACAAATAGACTTATGCGTATCGGCAGCCGCTCTGTATCGTTGACGTGAAATGCAAGCAGCCTACACAAAAGATATGAGTGGAGGCAGTAACCATATGAAGTTTGATTAAGCAATGGCTGTCTAGACACCAAATCAGGTTCAAGCACTGATTTGGTTAAGCAGGGAGGGCCCGCTGGACGCTGCTGCTGCACGTCAGGGAGGGAGGGAGGGAAGCATTTGATCACTGAGCAATCAGTGATTAATGAGAGGCTTCTCTATTGCGTTTGAACACAGATTAAACTGGTTTGAACAAAGTTCAACGGTGTGGTTGCCAAAAAACCTCCTCTTGCGTGCCTCGAACCAGGGACCTCCTGTACTTGAGACCTGGACCACGGGAGAGAGGAGGCACATCCAACTGCACCACAGAAACATTACCAATAGTTGAAATTCTATGGCTCTGACGGTGCTCTAGCCTTACTGTTCTCTCCATCATTCAAAGTCTTTTTAGATTCAATGGCACGGATGCAACCTGTTAAAGTTTACCATATAAAGCAATTAAGGCTGGCCAGCAGCAGAGCCCGGTTACGGGACGTTATTTAATTTATGAAAAAATAAGGCAGAATATTGGACCAAATTTGTTACTCGGGAAGAAACCCAAGATGAATTCAGAACCCAGCTTTGGCTCCAGGTCTCCTACCCACTGTCTTGTAGCTTGCTTTGATGTCAAAGCATATAATCTCCCCGTCCCGAAGGTATCTGGTGAGTTAGTGGGGCATATATATGGGAAAAATGAAAGGGGAAAAAAAGAAAAAGGCTTGCCGTTGAACAAAATAGAGCATAATTCGGAGCGCACACTGGGGTTATAAGTCGGAGGATTCAAAGGATGAACAGAAAGGCCCCTATTGAACAGATGCCCGAACTAGTATTAAAACTTCAAGTAAGTAATCGCACTCAGCATACAACTTACCCGAGATGCGCGAACCTCCGACGTGTTGAAGTTGTGAACCTGCAGAGTTGTATGTTAGGGTTGAAACGGAACGCATACAGCCTAAATCTTGCCTGACATACCCGAGTCGAGTCAAAGGAACCAGTAATTGCACTCAGCCGTGAAATACAACTTACCCAAGATGCCCGAGACACTTCAACTTCATCTTGAATGTTAGCAAGCATCACAAGAGTTGAAGAGTGGAAACCTTATGTTGAAATCAGGGTGGCTGCAACCACCCTTGCAGACCCTGGCGAGTAGATGAATGAACTAAAAACATAAGCATTCAACTACATTCGAGCAGTACTGACTCACACAGCTCGGGACTCTGGCAAAAATTGAAACCAGCACCTAAGAGAATTGAGTGAGCTAGTCCTACAAAACATAGCTATTACTGGTCATATGCCCTCACAATGTGCTCGGGGATGCATCTGCGAGACATGTACTCTGTTGAGCTGAACTTACGAACATGGAGCAGGAGCTGCACGTCTTGGGTCTCCATCCCACTGCGGTATATGTCCACCCACCACACCATGCGGTTTTCCCAATGTCTGATTGTGGCAAGCTGTACTGATACCAAGGCCTTTGGAATATTCTCTTTTAGAGTGTCAAAAGGTTTAATCATAGTGTTCACGCAGATACCTTTTTGCCATGCCCAGAAAACTCCATGAAGTTTAACTCTCAACTGAATTTGGGAGAAAAAATACTACATGACACAGTAAAAAATGGTGGCCTCGGCCTGCCAAATGGGGTAAACAATAAAAAGAATTTGGCCTCCGGCCGATTTGGCTCTCATCACTCAGAGGTGACTAACCAGACCCATAGAGTAAATCAGCTTAAATCTGGTCATTTTTGTGGATACAGCTATATGCTAGTGACTGGTGCCTGCCCATGAAGCAATACAATCATCTGCACTCAGATTGTCTTGCCTCACCACAGCAGTTCAACTCTATGCTTTTCTGTTCATATACACCTCTATCTTGAAGCACTACAGCCGACCACTTATTATTTTGAGCCACACTAACCCTGTGTTAAACAAACCCTTCCCAAGTAAAGTTTAACAATAAACATGAACAGGTTGAATCCATGCGATTGAATGTAAAAAGACTTTGAATGATGGAGAGAACAGTAAGGCTAGAGCACCGTCAGAGCCATAGAATTTCAACTATTGGTAGTGTTTCTGTGGTGCAGTTGGATGTGCCTCCTCTCTCCCGTGGTCCAGGTCTCAAGTACAGGAGGTCCCTGGTTCGAGGCACGCAAGAGGAGGTTTTTTGGCAACCACACCGTTGAACTTTGTTCAAACCAGTTTAATCTGTGTTCAAACGCAATAGAGAAGCCTCTCATTAATCACTGATTGCTCAGTGATCAAATGCTTCCCTCCCTCCCTCCCTGACGTGCAGCAGCAGCGTCCAGCGGGCCCTCCCTGCTTAACCAAATCAGTGCTTGAACCTGATTTGGTGTCTAGACAGCCATTGCTTAATCAAACTTCATATAGATTCTTGTGGAGGTCGGCAGGGGAGAGGACTGGTCTTACTGCGATATATAAGGTACAGGGGCGGCACCTGTGGCGGACATAGTGAGAATAGAAGAGAGGTAACGCGTAGAGCGACGCACTACATGCCCGCGCGGCTCTCTACAGAATCGAGGCGGATATGAGGGTCGGAGGGCGCGAGAGTCTTCCCGGAAGTCGACGACGCGCGGCTATCGTGAAGTGGGTGGGCAAGAGAAGGTGCGCAACACGAGGAAACCGACAACACAGTACGCATCATTCGATGTGAAAGTATTGGACCCATTTAGCGGTCGATGAGGTCAAGGAGAGCAGAGAAAACACAGAAAGACGTACCGATCATGCGCGCACGCTCGCTCTCTTCGCGGGTTGGTAGACGACGGAGCGCGCCTCATAGCTCGTACGTCGCGTCAAGGTGCCGAAAGCAAGCCAAGCTTAAAGAGTGAGCATAGAACAGACAAATGCAGGTGAAGCACACCGCGTCGAAGGCGGAAGAACGGTGTCGAAGAGGAGCGCGACATCGAGGAGGGCAGAAGCCCCCGAGAATGGAGCACGTCGTCGAGGAAACGGAAGGCCAGCGTTGAGGAGGGCTGGAGCACAGCTTCGATGAAGGAAAGCATGGTGTCGAGGAGGGAGAGGGCGGCGTCGAGGACGGGGCGCGGCGACGTCGAGGAGATGGTGGTGGTACGAGAACAAGAAGGATTTCGAACTCCGACACGCGTTCTCGCGCTGTTTGAGCGTGGGACCGCTACTGGTGCGTCATAAACTAAGACTTTATGGAGGCACGCGAGCACGGTGCAAGAATATGAAATTCTGAATCCGACATCAAGACATCGAAATACTAAAAAACGACTTGGGAAGTTGGATATCGAGACTCGAGGTGCGAGCAGAAAAATTGATCAATTTTGACAACGTCTAGTCGATGAGCACATTCAAGACAGCAGATCAAAGCATATAGACCATATTTACGCAGATGCGAGCGCATTGGAGCGCGCGGCATTCTCACTGGGGCCCCCCGTGAAGCTCCTGCAAAGGGTCGTCCGGAAAATAAGCTTTTTCTGAGTGAAAATTTGCGATTTCCTCGTCCGAATATAAGCTCAAGGCGGCTCCTCCGCTCGGCTCGGATCCAAATAAACGCGCTTGGAAGGATCTCTTGCGGCAGGTCGGCCGAATGGATTTCGTTGGGGCGATCTTGGTCGCTGGCGCTGTCACGACCCTCGTCCTGGCGCTCCAGTGGGGCGGAAACACCAAGCCCTGGAACGACCAGGCCATCATCATTGTGCGTACGTCCCCCTGATACGGAGCAAAATCTTACTTCATTTTTCGCAGTGCTTTGTTTTCGCGGGGGTTCTTGCCGCTGCGTTCGTCGCTTGGGAGATCTTCGCAGGTGACCGCGCGATGACGCCCATTGCTATCTTTCACTCCAAATCGGTGTAAGTGGCCGTTTTCCCCCTCTCGCTCTGTGGTATCTTACTCGATGTAATAGATACGATGTGGTTGCGTACTGCTTCCTTACCCGTTTCTCGCTATTGTTATACTCCTACGTGAGTTTATATTCCGTCCTCAGTACAGGAGTGTGTTTTGACACTATCGCAGTACATCCCGATTTTCTATCAGGCGGTTCGGCACCACAGCGCCACGAAATCCGGGGTCGATCTCCTCCCCTTCGTGCTCGGCGTGGTGCTCACCGTCATCTCGTCCGATCAGATTGTGGGACAGATTGGATACTAGCGAGTCCCCGCCTGCTGGGTGGTCAACCCTACTAATTATACTGTCTGTAGCTGGCACTTCTCGTCTGCGCCCCCGTCTTCCGGACTGCTCTACACGCTAAGCACGTCGTCCTCGTCCGCCACAATCGTCGGGTTCCAGATCCTCGTCGGAATTGGGACCGGGATGGGGATGCAGAATGCACTCCTCGCCATCCAGTACGTCTACTCTACCTATCTATCATCGCATCTCGCAATGCTCACAGCGCCACATCTTTATCGGAGTCGAGTTCAAAGACGCTCCAAAGCTCCTCGCACAGGCGACCAGCGTCGCCTCCTTCGGCCAGTTCCTCGGCGGCACCATCGGCCTGGGCGTCGCGGAGCCCGTCTTCTCGTCCGAGCTCAGCAAGTACCTCCTGCGCTACGCCCCGGAGGCGCCCGCCGAGATCGTGCGGGAGTCGCCCACCGCGATCTACAGCGCGCTCCCGGCGGCGATGATCCCCGGCGTCGTCCAGGCGTACATGCAGAGCTTGCGCATCGTGTTCGTGCTCGGCGTGCCCGTGGCGGGGCTCGCGCTCGTGGCGTCGATGGTGATCCAGAATATACAGATTGAGAAGACGGGGCCGATAGGGAGGGCTCCCACGAGCAGGAACGGGGATGCAGAGAAGGGCGGAGAGGGGGTCGAAGCAGGAGTTGCGTAATTTTCTGGAATTTCTTTACCCGATAGCCAATGGTCGTACATCTACTTACGAGGTCTTAATAATAATCCCTCCTCATGGATAATTTGCAACTTGCGGGAACTAGTTGAAAAATCAAAGCTATTTGGCTACAGGTTGGTGAGTTGTCGGGCGCGGAAAATACAGGCCTATGTTTGTTCACAAGCTGCTGTTTCTTACCTCGAGCTGCTCTCGTCTTGCCGACCATAGCACGAACTACGAGCTGTTGTGATCGAACTTTGTCGCACTCAATTTGATTTTTAAATCCGTCCCTAATCCACTTTTCGCAGCACCTTCCTTTGTCCAAAACCTGCAAGAAATACGTGTCTGGAATGTTTCGCCCCTGCAAGCGTCGTGCTACAAACTCCGACACAGACACTCAACGGATAAGATGAGATGGTGCCAGATTTGCGCTCATCTTCTTTCCTTCAACGCAGCTGAGGAGGTAAATATTCAGAATTCCGGCCTCAATCCTTCATTCCATTCACAACACATAACCTCTTCTGAGCCTGTCGCTGCCCCAAAATCCACAAAGTTACGACCGCACAAAAATTCTCCCCATACATTGCGCGAGGACGGGGCAAGACCGCTGTACTGTAGAGTCGGTTCATTAGTCTCTCGTCCGGGACGGGAGACTAATGAACCACATACGATATACAGCGAAGCACTCTGTCACTCTCAGGTGAGATAACACTTGGTTGGTGAATAACTCCCGCAAGAGTCATTTAGAGAATACTCGCTCAATCACTGCGTTCAGACGGTTCGGCGGGCCCTGCCGAGCTATGTCGTTATCCGACGGAGATGTGCCGAGTGATGGGAGCAGATTGTGCCGAGGGCCTCGGCTCACCTCCGTCGTAGCTCCGACAGGGTCTGCCGCGGGGCCGGCTGAGCGCAGTGAATGGCTGTGCTTCGTGCGTTCTGGGTTCGGGCAAAAAGCGATGCGTAGGTCTTCAACACTGCGACAAATCCAGATCTCAGACCAACGGCGGTCCGCTGTTCTACGCTCTCCTGCCGGCCCACCCTCTCTTTTCTCGGCTTACCCACGTCGATGTCTCAATGGACGTCCCCTTCTCCACCGTGACTAGGCTCTCAAGTTGTGGCTTAGCCACCTCGAATTCGACGAGGAATAGTTCATCCCAATAAGTCTTTTCTCGGCCTCCTAAAGCTGAAGAACTGCGCGCGCCTTACTACGCTCGGCTCTCTCGAAAAGCCGCTGCGCGCGACGTGCGCTTGGTGGTTATGTTACCGGATTCATGGGCCGTGGACTGGCAACGAGGCCCTGAGAATCTTTTCAACGGAATTTGGACACTTTGACTCTTGTCCTGCCAGCTGCTGCGAGATAAATGCGTCTAGCTGGACGGTGCTTACTTGTTCTCCTTCGGCCCGAATCTCTCTTTCCATTACTCGGAGAAAGAGTGGGACTTCTCGTTCTCCAATTAGGCGATCCCTCACAGCTCTGCGGTCTTGGCAGGACACCCTGAGAGTCTTCTTTCACAGCATTCGCCGGAAGACTTCGGATCCTTTGTTCTGGTGTGAGAGGGCGCCACTTTATAAAATGGAGACGAAGATCCTGCTGGTGATCCCCCACAGTCTGCGGTCTTTGCCAGGCTGACAGTACAACATGGCTGTCTTCTTCCACAGCATTCGCTGGAAGACTTCGATTCCGTTGTTCTGGCGTGGGAGGGGGCTACTTTATAAAACGGAGACGAGGATCCTGCTGGCGATCCCCTACAGCTCTGCGGTCTTTGCCAGGCTGGAAGTACACCCTGAGCGTCTGCTCCCACAGCATTCCCTGGAAGACATCGAATCCTTTGTTCTGGCGTGAGAGGGCACCACTTTATAAAATGGAGACGAGGATCTTGCTCCTCCTCTGAATGTCTCATTGTTCTCCTTTGGACTGATGCCATTGAAGCAACCCTTGTCTCAGTTCTCGACGACCGCACTTTCACCGTCGTCGAGTTCTTGCGAGGATCTATTCAATTGTCGAACATTAGAGCGTATTTGCACCACCCAAAATCGACGGCCAAATTTCTGGCATCGACCATCATTTTTAGGTTGGAGAAATGATGGATGTGCCGTAACCGTCTTCCCAGCAGCCAAAACCAATTTTCGCCATATAAGTTCTCTCCTGAAAGTGGCCGGTACCTTCGAGACTGATGTGGTGGGTCCACACAAAAAACCCGGGTTATCTAGCATTTTTTCACGCCTTTTGGCGGACTTTACAAGTCGAAGGTATCCTATTTCGGTGTCATCAAATTTCTGACAGGCCTCATCAAATTTCGCCCTAAAACTGCGTCGAGGGTGTTGCAAATACGCTCTATTCTTCGATATCGTGTGGGGATGCCTCACAACCATATTCGCGTCTCCGTCCATCCCAATGTACCCGCTCCGGGCCACAGCTGGTTGAAGCTCCTTTCTCGCAGAGTCGGCATGATGCTTCTAGCGATTATTGCCCCTGAGCTCATCGTATTCGTCGCTGCGAGACAGTTCTTTTTTGCGCGCGCCTTCTCGAAAAGTAAGTTCCATTTATCTAATGCACTTCTCTCGTCATTCAATGACGAGTTTGCGACCAGGATTTGGCGTCTCGCGAACCCATGGCTTCTTTTTTGCTATGGGCGGGTTCGTTTCTGCGGGTGGGATTCCTATCACAACCTTCAAGCAACTTGAAGAGCCTTTGTTAGGCGCACAATATCTCACCGATATACGGGCAATCGATGTTGCGTTCATTATGGATAGAAGTAAAGGGGATGCCCTCTCCAAAGGTGTGGCGCTCGTCCAGTGTTTCTGGTTCATCAGCCAATGTGTCGCCCGCGTCTTCCAACGGCTTGTTGTCACCGAGCTGGAGGTCGCAACACTCGCATTCGCGGTATTGAATGTGTTTACTTGGCTGCTGTGGTGGGGTAAGCCTCTCGATGCGCAGACATTCATTCTCATCGGCCCGGATGAAGAGGAGCAGGATAGCGAGTCAGAGCCTGAGGTCTCCTCCGGCATCTGGGCATCTGTCCTGTTTGCAATTTATGGGGGCGAATACCATCCACGTTCGTATCGTCCAGTGCCCATATTTTCCCCTATCTCTCGTGCGCTCGTTCTGACTTTGCCTTCCGGTGCCAGCGGAGATTTACCTGAACTTCAAACCGCCCTGCCCATTGGCGGGTGTTATGACCGCACGCACTTGGGGCTGCCACCCAAATTTTCACTTGAGTGACTAAGTAAATAACCGCCTCTCCAAGACTTCGCCTACACGCGTTCCGTTCGGTAGCTTATATATGGAGTTGGTTGGATAAGGTACAAAAACGGATTGCCTCGGCTCTAATGCCCTCACCCCGAGTCAAACGGGTTTTTCCAAAGTAGTCACATAACTGATTGGAGATGCGGCCATCCGCCAACGGGGCTTCGATGAAGTGTTCGTTTTGGTTAAGATGCGGCGAGGGGGAAAACCAGGTTAAAAAAAAGATTAACGATAATCAGTCATGCCCGACCCCGATTGGAACGGCTTCGTTAGCTGGTGCATGTAAGTAAGAGGGGTGACAGAGTAGATATATACGGTTGACCTAGTGCTTCCCGTAGGCTCATTCTGCGAAATCGAGACAGAGAAACTCAAGAGCGTACCCACACAAGCGAGGGTCTAGATTGAATAGGAAGACCGCCGAAATGCCTTGTTCGTTCCAGATTTCTTCGCGAATCCTAGAGCCCGGGTAGACCGGGCGTAATCAAGTAAATCAATAAGGTAAGAAGGAGAGTGCAAGAGTATACGCACGCGCCTGGCGAATTCGAAAGCGAAAGGGAAAAATCCGTCCCACTCATGTACGACCCGACCCGAAGCCGCATCCTATCCAGTGCAATGCCTCTATATAATTGATGGACAGGCGCGTTCCGGAGGGCTACAAATCTTGATTTGTTGATTGGGTAAATGTGGGAGCGAAAGTGAAAGTGAGAGATAAACTTGGACTTGGTGCGTCGAGTTGAGCCGCCCGATCGGAGTGAGGAGAGCGGCACAAGGTAAAGTGGAAGTTGAAAAGAAGAAAAAAGGGAAACGATTGTCAAGGCAGAATCCAAGCCCGAGTCGAACGGGCGCCCTGCACTTGTGAAATCGAAGGCAGGTGCGTTCTAGAGCGTACATAGTGGGTCTTGATGTATTGATCGAGGGGGGGTGGATTTAGCTGCAAAGGCACGCATATTGCGAGTGGAGAAGGTCCCGATGTAGTTGCAGACCGTCTGTAAACATATAGAGGGAAGGAAACAAAGAATCCTCGACGCAGAGAGGCCTTTTACGGCAATTCCTAGGAGCGATCGATGGGGTTCAGTCATTGAGTGAGATTCGGGCAGCATTTGTGCGAAACACAGTGGGGACTTGCGAAGAACTGCCTTACTCTCCGCGCCGGTGTCCTGCCGCCCGTTGCATTATCAGCTATGAGCGCGAGTAAAGGCCAGTGAATCGTGAGTGGCAAGCCAAACTTCCCGCCGCTAAATATCGCTATCTTCTTGCTGGAGGCGGTCGTCGTGGCAGGAGGTGGCAGTGCGGACCGGGGAACCGTTGATCCGCATGTGACGGATCTACATTTCGGTTCTGTCCGGCTCCCATCACTGCGTCTCCTTGCCTTCTACCACCTATGCATACCTCCCTGAGACTCCGCTTGTTCAAACGCTTACAACAACGCTTACCGCAACAACACGCGCATTCGCAATGTATCCCGAACAGCCGAGTACATCCTACTCAAGACGGCGTCTAGACATGGGCCATCCGCGCAAGCTTGTCGTGACTGAATCGGGAGTAATTCAGCAAGCACGGCTGCCCGCTGGTGGGACTTTTTTTTTCTGAATCGGGAATCTTCAACTCTCCACCCAAGTTCTAGAGAAAGCGGCCGATTTTGTCGGCACTTGGACATATCGGTTATTTCGTCCAGCGGCATGACTCATTTTCGTTAGCACATCTTGGCTATCTCTCTTCGATTGTCCCTCTATCTGTCCCACTCGTTCAACTGCAATCGAACGTACTCATCCAACCGACGACGAAGCAAAGCGTTGAGAAGTCCGGGGAGCGACCGGAACTCTCCGTATTACGTGGTCTCCAACACTGTGGTTGAGGTCAAATCTTGTTGTTTCTGACTTCGAGCATACGCACTCTCCTTCATGTCGCGTCCCGGAGCCAAGATCTTCAAATGTTCCGCGCCCTGTCATTCTTCGAGCGAAGATGGTTCTCACAGATTCGTACCAGATACTTCCATCGGGTGTCATGCTTGTGGTTCTTCTCGGAAGTTGGAACCATTTATCAGCGCTGCGTCCCGTTATATAATTCCCATTCGCCATATAGAGTCTTGAAGACTCCAGCGGAGCGGCCACTGGCAAGACGCGAGATGTTCCCCAGGGAGCTGTTTCACAAGTAGTACGTGTACGTTCTAGCTGGCCGGCAAATAAAATAATGTATTTATTATTCTGTCCATTCCTGTCTGCCCCGCCCGCATGCCGCCCTGATACTGCCCTGATACCGCGCCTGAAAGGGCGAAAAGCTGAGGGAGCCACCGGTTTCTTATAGATACAGGCTATGTATGGTAGGTTCCCATGTGCGATATAGCTCCATGTTGATTTACGGCTCTACGGCGGAAAACGCAAGCGAGATGACTTCGGATCCTGGAGCACCGCGATAGGCGTTCTCTGGCCCCATTTCCACAATCCGCCTCCGCAAAGTAATCCCAGACGCTTATACATCTGCTCGAGCTCGCCGCGACGTGGTGGAAACTAAGGGTCATCCATTCTCCCCTGGAGTAATAGCAAAAGCCCGCCATGCCAGATGACAGTCAATGCAGGTTATCTAATTAACCGAATTTTCATCGACGATAATAGACAGGATGCGCAAACGCCGCATGGGCCGCGTGCGGCTTCGTGCGGCTTTTGGACATTGTGCAAAGCCGCACCCCAAAAAAAAAGATTTGAGGCGTCAACAATATATATCTCGCTGGAATACATGTAAAACAAGTGTATAGGTTTCCCGAGCTCTCCACGCAGACGAATTCTACAGTACTGAAGATTCAAGTGTTTCAGGCGTTCAGTACAGGTTTGGAAATGTAATGATGGTGCTTAACTCAAAAATAAACACGAAATCCGCTGCGGCTTTGCAGAAGAGCCAAAAGCCGCATGCGGCTCATGCGTATCCTGTCTAATGGCTAATGACGACTGCAACCGGCCCATTAGAAGAGAATCTTATTGGGCGGAGTGCCTAAACTCGCGCTCCACAAGGATATGCAAGCGACATCTCACGACGGGGACTCCCTATCCACTGTGTCCAGTCAACCCGGCATATGAATGATGCGGCGGTGAGACTACTTTCGCAATCCGTGGGATGGTATCGGTAACTCCTAATCCAGAATCCCGTCCACGCTGAGCTCGAGCTCACGGTGGTTTCGGATTTCAGGGACTGCCGATTTCCATTCGGGCGGCGAGAAGGGTGTCGTCGTGTGCAAGCCCATGCCTTTATAGACTGCAGAGGGAAGAATCGTAGCTGGGGGAGTGCCTCGAGTCTAGTGCGCATGTGCAGTCGCGTGCTATGTTGATTGAACTTCCAAAATCCAGCTGATTTCCCGTGTCGGCCTCGTCTTGACCGTGCGACCAGATGCCAGCCACCACCCTGCAGGCCTACCAGCATCAATTGTTCGAAAGGTGGTAACCTGGTTTCCATTATAAGCGAGTCCTTATAAAAGGCTAGTTGGTATTGTGGCCTCACCGTCATCCCACCCCGGATATCCCGCTTCTCTCGCCGACTCACGATGCGGAATGATTTGGACACCGTCTCTGATGCCGTGGACGAAGGTAACCCTCCGCAAATTGTCCTTCTCCCATGCTAACAACAACACCAAGTCAATGTCCTGAAAGGAAAGGTTTGGGACGAGAGCTCGCAGTTCGATGCGGCCAAGGACAAGACACAGTTCCGCCAGTATGAAGCGGCCTGCGACCGCGTGAAGAATTTCTACACGGAGCAGCATGGTACGGATCTCATCCGCTTCTCCGCATTTCTTCGCGCCAATCTGATCTCCATGCAGAGAAGCAAACTGTAGAATTTAATATCAAGATGCGCGCAAACATGCGAAAGAGCGTGCGCGCCAGAATGGGTATGTACAGAGTGCATATACATCTTTTCGAGGTGCGACTGAACTGGAGTTAAGGAATTTGGGAGGCGATGGAAAAACTCACCACGCTGGTCGATGATTCCGATCCCGACGTGCGGATCTCAGGCTCTCTCAAAATATTGGTACCTACTGAGACACATGATGAACAGACGGATCTGTCGCAGATTGAGCACTTACTGCAAACCGCCGAGGCGATTCGGAGAGATGGCAAGCCCGACTGGATGCAGGTGACCGGCCTCGTCCACGACCTCGGGAAGCTACTCTACCTCTTTGGATCAGAGTACGTATTTACCTCGCCCGTTCGAAAGACGTTTAACAGTTTCTACCAGGGGGCAATGGGACGTTGTTGGCGTCGGTTTTGAGCATCACTTTCATGAGCGTGTGCTGATATTGCTGGCAGGATACTTTTGTCGTCGGCTGTGCATTCTCGAACAAGATAGTCCTCCCAGAGAGCTTTGCGAGCAACCCCGACAGCCAAGATACCGTCTATTCAACCGAGTATGGGATCTACAAGCCCAACTGCGGCCTCGAGAACGTCATGCTCTCCTGGGGCCACGATGAGGTCTGTTCAACATTTGTCGCGAGATTCCACTCAAATGAATTTATATAGTATCTGTACCACATCCTCAAACATCAATCTTCGCTCCCTGAGGAGGGACTCGCAATGATTCGCTATCACAGCTTCTACCCGTCCGTCTCAAGATTAATCTCCCCTGTCTACACCACTGATTTCTCCGATAGTTGGCACCGCGAGGGCGCGTACACGCACCTCACAAACGCCTCCGACGAAAAAGCCCTCGCAGCTGTGCACGCGTTCAACCCATATGACCTGTATAGCAAGGGCGACGAGGAGGTAGACCCGGCGGCTCTCAAGCCCTATTACGAGGGCTTGATCAAGAAATATTTCAACGAAATTATAGAGTGGTGATTCAGCGTTTTCGATAGCTTTCAGCTGGGTTGTGTTTATTAGATATCTCGTAAAACCATTTCCCATTCTGAGAACTTGGACCTAATTTAAATTCAGAGCATGGAAATCTTCACATCCCGTGAGGATTTACGCAAGTTGTTCCTGTTGTCTGCATGCGCAGTCACATTGCTGCCAACGCACTACTTCATCATCCAACTCCTGAACCATTATTTCAAGAAATTGGAAACTTACAAGCCCGCCCAACTGCCAATGGCAAAGTTGTGACTGGGGCCAAAGACAGAAAGAAAATGAGTTGGGGTCGGACTGGGAATGTGAAGATGTATCCAATTCCATCAGCGGCAATCGAGGTGACTTATCACCCCACTTAGTTTCGTCCCGATACCTGCGTTTCATTAAGTTCTTTGGTTTCGAAGCTATGACGGCGATAATATGCTCAGTGGACGACAACTTGAGGAGTTGAACCCGTACTAGCGAATTATTAATTATAGGTGATAAGTTGAGAAGTGGGGTTGCGAGGGTGGTAATACATTTAATGATACTGAAACGTTCACGAGCGAGTATCGGACAGCCGCCTCAAGCACCAACTGTCTTAGACCCTACTCTCCAAAATACGACCAGCAGCGATATGCATGCGAAGAGATGTGTGACGGCGTGAGTCCAGTCGTCTTCCCTTTACGGTGGAACGAGGACGACAATGAGGACGGTACGATACACGAGAAAGGGAATACGCACGATATCGCTGGATTTGAGGGTTTTTGCGGGGTTGGTAACGGCGCTGTGATGTTGCGGGCTATAGGATGGGAAAATGCGGAGGGAGATTCCAGATGGCTGTCTCGGGAGAAATCTTCCGAGCCCAGATCCATGATGTACTCGTCGTCGTATTCATCATCGCTGTCATAATAGTGTTGATCTCAAAGTACGAATGAGGATCCTGAATTTGGGATTTTGATGCAGGACGTACCGAGTAGGAAATCGCCGAGCTCTATTTCGGCGCTCGGGGGTGAGATCATGGGTTGGGTGTGGATGTGAACAGAATGCGAGTGGGTTTGGGTTTCGATGGGTGGTACGGTCACTACGGTGTCAGAAGGGCTGCACGTTCAAATCAAGTTGGGGGAGGGATATGCCTAGTCGAGCACGCTTTTAAAGGGATGGACCGAGGGAGGCCGAGATCCGTCGAGGCGGTGATGATTACTCATCCAGGTGTTTCTGGACCAGCGCAGACCGAGGTGCGAAGACCTGTGCCACACCCGTGTTCTCCCGAGCAGAGTGATGTTGCACTCCATGGTGTATCGATATGTCCGAGCTCACATAGTACGTTCCGCAGTTCCGTTAAAAGCAGCCTTTCTTGACGTCGAGATGCAAGAAATAAATGCCAGACGCGTGTGACCAGTAAATAGTCTAAAGAGCCAGAAATTGACCAAGATGAGCGATAACGGATTCAGTCCATGAACTTCGAGCTTTCTGGTGCGATACGCCAGTAAGAATCTGGGTGCGTCCAGCCAGACAAGTCAGATCGGTGATCCGGGATCCAGATGTGTGAGCCGCATCAGTCAGATTTCCGTTACGTGGCTGAGATGGAGGGTCTGGCCATCGAACGCGCCCGCGGGCGACATACGCGGATGGTTGCGTGACGGCCGAAATGACACGGACACGGTGGGGGCGAGTGTTGGCGAGCTTTATATTGGCTGCGCCGCAGTTTCAGAACCAGAAATCCACCTTCCTATGTATCCCACCTGCCACAATATTTTGGTGGCTAAGCGAGGATTGAGGTGGAGGTAGGGACTTCCGGTGCCAGATTCCGGTTACGGCGGTCTCCCTGTGGAAGAACTGAGGTAGAGACCAGAATGTGGATGTGGTAGGAGACAAAGAGCGGGCCGCCTTCGGCAATCAGAATGATAAAGCCACGTAATTGTTTTCTCCCGCTCATGTCATCCTTCCCTTTGAGAAATCGACGGGTCCTGACTCCTTGATGATTTCCCTTTTTTTAACCGCGACTTTGAGACGCGTTTCCGGCGTGCTTTCAACTCCGCGGCACGTTTCCTTGCCTCTGTCGACATACCTTGCCATAAAGTTTGCACACAGCTTTCTCATTCAAGTTTACAACACTGCAAATAAAATGAAATGAAACAAGAGCGGCCATAGCTGTACCTACTAAGGTTTAGTCAGTTTAAAGTCACGGCGATTCAGGACACACTTCATGGAAGAAAGGCTTTGAAAGCCTCGAAGCACCTCAGGATGATGCGCCTATTATCCAACGGCTTCATTACTACGTTCCATGGCAGATGCAGTCTCGGGAGGTCAGGGAGATGTACAGCAAGAATGGTCGGGGTGTTTCAATCCCTCCCAAGCCAGCAAGCCGACTCAATCCGTTCCAGCCGACACAGGGTTTTTCCGACATGGAGACATTGGCTGGAACAGAATCAATAGTGACGATGGATAAAGCGACACGAAAAACACGCACCGCAAAGTATTATTTAAGGGTAGCAGCTTGGGAGCGGGAATCGTCGTTGGTCAATTGACGAAATTGAATAGCGCGGAAGGCTAGGAAATACGAAACAATTTGAAAAGTAGTCAGTGGGACTAAAATGATAGACGAATCGAGAGTCACAGTGGAAATACGCCGCACCGCGATGGCCATCCGCGAAGCTGTTCGCTGAATATGAGTAAGAGCGATTCTCCCACTCAACTACGGCATTGGAGCAGCAAATGATGGGGTATGTCGACATTAGTAACGAAAGTTAGTTCTCCTTCGCTAACACAGTATATTCCACGTAGGGCGCAAAAATCGCAGTGGGCATCTACTGGCTACGGGCTCTATCAGAGGGGACATGCCTACAAATCTACAAATCTACAGTCCTACCCAGATTTCCCTTGCTCTCGGTAGGGATGGGGTATTTTCCAGCTGCAACAATGACTTGAATCTTCAAAGCCCTGGTTTACGGAGAATTCAGAACGCATTAGGAGCATCTGTGCGCCTGCGCCTGTAGATACAAGAAAGGGTCCTGCTCCATGTTCTCGACAATGCCATACAAATGTGAGCTCAATTGTCAATATACATCACGATACTTTGGCTAGATTGTGACTCCTTCTGGAAGAGGAACGGCGTCGCCGAAAATATCGGCGATACCGGTGGCAACACTGTATCGTTCGCCTTGAACCTGTGCATTATCAACCTCTTTTCGGATCTCTGCTTCCTACTCGGTGCTGAGAGACAGTTTGAGTGCCTCAATGTTCACGTCGAGGTACTTGATTTGTTTAGTTCTGAAACAAGTGCCATTAGTAAGGGCAGAGAAGTTGTGGGTAGATAGCTCACCCATATACAGGGAAAAAATCAAGTCCTTGGGATAATTCAAGCAAGTGTCAATGGTGAGGTGATGAAGCCCTTCCTGTCCGCGATAACTTTAAACTTCTCCACCAGCTCGAGGTTCTTGCCAAAGTTTTCCGGGCAGAAACGGGGCATGTAACGACCAACATCGGTCGCCTCGAACTGGTCCGGGCTCTTTATGGCTCCAGTGAGGAGGCCACGTCCCAACGGAGAGTAGGCCAAGATAGCTACGCCCAGCTCACGCACCGTCGCCAGCTGCACCCTCGATCTCGAGCGACAAAAAAACCGTACTCCACTTGTACAACCGTAGTACAAATCAGTTCAGTCAATTCCAAGACGTTTCAAGAATTTACACAACAAGCATGAACACTGCACATGGAGTAAGAACACCAGAATGAACGAGTCCGAGATGACATACTATTCAGGCCTTCAGGCCTTCCGTTCAGCGAGAAGGAATCATCAGATTTCAAATCGATACCGAACTTGGTGGCCAGGAAGACTTCATAGCGCCGCCCCGTTAGCTTGAACCTGAGATTGACAACAATTAAAAACACCTAAAGAACGAGACAGGCAAAAAGTATACCATTCACTGATGAGGTCCTTTGGAGAGGAATATTAGAAAGCATATTATTTCATCGGGCGACCAGACTCACCTCGTTGTCGTCATAGATCTTCAGCCATTTTATCATGTAATTTTAATTCATTCAAGACTTTCAAATCTCCACAATTGAACTGGCCCTCAACATGTCCTAGCTGCTGCTCCATCAAATCTGAACCAATTCTTTCGCATTTGGATGCATTCAAAAGGCAGTGCTGAGGCATATCAACGAATCAGCAGAGAAAATGGTTTGACACAAAAAATGACATTGCTCCAGTTGAACATTTATTTGGAGCAGTGGATTGTGGCTCCAGGTATTTTTGTACTGCAGTGACACATTTCTATCCACTGGTTGAACAATTCAATTTTTTCAGTGAAAAACTGGTGAAAAACTTTGTTCATTTTTCACACATTTTTCACTTAAAAAGTATGTGAGAAACTCATCAAATTTTCAGTACTTTTTCAACATGAGGTGAAATTTTGAAAGAAAACGAGAAATCAATGAAAAAGTTATAAAATTTTCAGATACTTTTTTCAGTGATAAATGTCTGAATAATGAACAACATTTTTCACCAGTTTTTCTGCTTGAAAAATTGAATTGTTCAACCAGTGATTTACGCACCAAATTGTCTGAGTCGCAATATTGGAACGGGCCCATCAAAATCAAATAGGGTGAAATTGGATCCAATAACACCGGGGGCCCGGGGCAGAGACCCACGCATGTCGAAATGACATGTGTGGTTCGCATGTCACTCGCATGAGGTAACACCTATTTGATAAGATAAAGGGAAGCTTTGTCGGCTCGCGCTTTCTCTAAGCAAAGGCCCTTTGCCAGTCCTTGTCCTGCATGCCGATGGCATGTGAACCACGCATGTCGAAACGATGGGTCTCTGCCCCCAGTGTAAATATGTACCTATTCGTATTTGCATAGCAAGAGTGACAGTTATTATCGCCTTTTATTATTCTGGTTTTAATGGCAAAGCAACTGCCAACTTCGTGGTCGATATTGATCAACTTCAACTTTCAGATCACAACCCGACATGATCCGGATCCTAAACAGGATCGTCCCATCAATGGAACCCCTATTTGCATGGACACCACTACATGCTTTTTTTCACCCAGGTGTTCCATTCTTGCTTGTGAAAACCCCTGAGAATTTCAATTGTATAGTTATTGTTTAGTTTAGAAGTCATCCAGTGAAAAACAAAGAGGAAGTTCTTCAAATGACGAGAACGGCCATCGATGGCAAGCGCTTAACTTATTAACCACCAGAAATTATAGCACAAAAAGCAGGGGCCTGAAGGGCTGAGGTAAAAAAACACTTTTATATCAGAGAATTTTTCCGGACCATACTGGGCCATACCAACTCCCATGCCCGAGGTAAACTTATGATTGATGCGTCGGCGGCAGAGCAGCGGGATCAGAATTGTGCAAGCCATCACTTTGCCATGGCAGCCGCCATCAAATCGAAGTTGAACTTGAAAGTTGGAACTCGCTGTAAACCAGAAGGCACACACCTTAAATTGCGGGAAAACCACAGCAATAAATGATGAAAAAAACATTCATATTATGATACGGTGCATAGTAGGTGGACAGCCTAGTCTCTATGGATTGTTATACCAACTCATTTGTTATAAAAAAAGCCAAGTTGTAGCAGATCCTCAGACCAACCCTTACCATACATTCTTGATACTACAATCAGTTTAGAATTACACTGACTCTTCTATTAGGATTTATTCCCGTGGAGGTACAAGCTGTTCCGAGCCCCGAGTTGACTCATTCTGCTTAGCTGTGTGATGATGCATTACCGCAATGTATGTTCATTCTGTATTGTAGTACCTCGCATGGTTGTCCTCATACTACTACCCCTTGTATCAACTCTCCGTTGGGTTTCCCCAGTGTATTGCATCTAGTATTTTCTGTATTGGATCCATCTGGTGTTAAGTTTGTTGTCCAGGCTGTCCTCTTGGCACTTTCCTCTCCATCTTATATACTACTGGATAGAGGCACTAGTAGATGTACATGATATCATGGCTGCACAAATACATGATGTGTCAACACACCACTGTAAACAGTGAGCTCCCTGACAAATGACAAAGTACCTTTCATAAACTGTTTTGAGATGTTCAAGTGTCATTTCCAATTTTCCATTGAATTTTCCCCAATGCTTAAACAAAACTAAACGGTTGAAATGGCAGTTAATCACGGCAGCAATCACCCCGGCTCAAGCGCATAATTTGAATTCCCCGCACCTGAGATGCTTAATATTACCTCAGACAATTCATGCTTCGTTCGACATTTACAATTCCACAACAATGCCAGCAGAATCAACCGTCGTCAGCACACCGGAGATAACAGAGCCACGTGGAACGGGCCGGTGATCCGGCACTTGCCTCTCGCGTCGTACTTGCGTCGTACCAACGGCGTCCACCGCGCGGCGCGGCTCCGTAAAAATCGATGTTTCCCGGCGTGAACCCTCATTCTGACATACTGAATACCTGCCGTTCCGCCTGAGATAGGTCCCCGATCACTAGCAGGTATGTTTCCAAGATTCCCGGATTTCGGCTCCATATTTTGACATGTCCAGTTTTTGTCCCTGGGATGCTGGAATCCATTTAGTTTCAAACATTCATCTCGTCGAAGTCATTTGAAAGCCTTCTCAGGACCATGCTGCTCTACGGTGCCACGTCTATGATATACATCGCCCGATTTTTTTCCGCTGATCTCCTCGCGTGGACGCCTTTCAGTCTTGCCATGCATGGAGCCCTGGTGAAATTTCCTCTCGGTCATTTCCTTCAGGTAATGTGAGTTGTGCGTCAAACTGTCATGCTACCGCTTTCCACACTCATATATCTGGCCCAGTTCTGGCCCTGAGCTCGCGGAGTCCAAGTTACGGATCTTCCTGGAAATAGATTTCATTAGGCTCATCGCCGCCGAGATAGCCGCCATGAAGCCATAAGATTCAATGCCAAGCATTCAAGGGCAGGTATGTATCCTGCGTACCGGCCGTTCAAGCTGATGGTACCGCTGCGGCGTTGCGTGTCTTTTCTTTCTCTTGCAATATGAACATATCTGGCCAGCACCGCTTCCTAGGACTGCCACGACGTCCCAATTTGGGAGCCCTGACGTGAACAGGGCTGGCAGTCGGGTTCTGAGACTAACTGCTTCCGCCCTTGACAGATGCCCCCGAACATCGATTATTTTTACCATTTGATGCTTCTTTTAAATCTTTCATTACAGAGGCATGCGGGCCCTGGAACATCATCTATTTTAGGGGCACTGGCGCCCGTTTGTTTCTTCCCCTTCCCCCGCTACATGCATGTTTTCTAATAACGATCCGGACCCCATCGCAGCTGCCATCGCGCCACCCCAAGACGAGTCCCCTCACGAGCGGCAACTCCGCGTGCTCAGAGAGCGCACAGCGAAGCAGGTCTCGGATGACATTGACGAGGAGTTGAGTAAAGAACGGCAGCAGGCGAAGCGGCAGCCTAAGCCGGTGAAAATTCTACTCCTGGGTGTGTCCATCGTGCTTCTACCCTGACCCACGCACTGAAACGGGCGGTGATCGCAGGCCAGAGTGAATCGGGTGTGTTCATCCGTCCCATTCTTCGATGTCGATGTTGACTCACATTTTTCAGGAAAATCTACCACTCTCAAAAGTGCCTCTCTCCCCGTATCGCGATTGACCGTCTCATCCTTTGTTTATCAGATTTTCAATTAATGTGGGAGCCCCAGGTAAGCTCCGGCCATTGTGGGGATTATATCGGCGTTTAATCGAATGGACCCACAGGGCTTTCGTGCCGAACGCGCCTCGTGGCGCGCAATAATTCAGCTCAACGTCATTCGCTCCTTCCGCATCATTCTCGACGCCTTGGCGCGCGCCGGGAATGGAGTCGAGTCACCGCCCAGCCCCCGTTCTAGTTACTCCTCACACGACTCCCTCCGTCCGGACAACGACCTGATGACGCTGCGCGCGCGGCTCATCCCCCTTCTCCAGATTGAGGACATCCTCGTGGAGAGGCTCTCCGCGCCTGGGCTGAGCACCATCCCCGGCCCCACGGCGAGCTCGTCGCGGGTGACAGAGCCGATCCCCACCGGGCAGTGCACTGGGAAGGAGGTCGCGGTAAACTCCACCGTGGCATGGAAAAACGCGTTCATGCGCGACGCGACGGGGCGCGAGAGCTTCGACACGCAGCACGTCGTCGACTGGGACGACCCCGCCGATCCGGGGCCACTCCTCCATGCGCGTGCGGCGGACATGCGGAGGCTTTGGGCGCATCCGATGGTGCGCGCAATTTTGGAGAGGCAGGGTGTAAGGTTGCAGGAGTTGCCTGGGTTGTGCGTAAATATGCCATATTGTGCCCCGGGCGGCGAGGCTGATTATAGGGACAGTTTCCTTGATGAACTGGATATTGTGACTGCGCCGAAATACGTTCCTACGGATGGTGAGCACTGCTCCTGGTTCGACTATCAGTATCCCAGGACTGATAACTCCTCCCAGATCATATTCTCCGAGCTCGTTTAAAGACTTTGGTGTGTGTCCACACTGCTCCTCGCCGTCCGCCGCCGAATATTTGACAGGGGGTATCTGAGCATCGCATGCGTCTGAGTGATCCGTGTAAGCTCAGACGCACCTTGGGTAAAGCCAGTGGCTCACAATATCTGGGTCTCAGACGGCGGCATTTCTCGCGAATTCCGCATTTTCGATGTCGGAGGGCAGAGGTCCATGGTGAGATAGATATATCTTGCGGTTTACGTCGTACAAAGGCTTATTCCGCGCTTCTAGCGTCGTAAGCCATCTCTCCTGCATCGCAGGTGGTGCCTCTCACAAATCATCAGCGAAATGGGTGCCTTATTTTGACGACGTTGACGCAATAATATTCCTTGCCCCAATATCTGCATTCGACCAAGCACTAGCAGAGGATTCGCGGGTCAACCGCCTCGTTCGTTATCGTGTTCGCCCGTCTTGCTATTCGAACTGATCTATCCTCGAACGCAGGCCGACTCGGTGGAGCTCTGGACAGCGATCATATCCAACAGATTGCTGGAGAAAGCTAACATGATTTTATTTCTCAACAAAGTAGACATCCTGCAGGCTAAGCTTGCGTCGGGCATTCGTCTCGCCGATTACTTGCCGTCCTATGGCCGCCGCCCGAACGATTTTGACAGTGCATCACGATGTACGCCGGAATTCACCCCCCTCATTCGCGCTGCATGGACTAACACAAAATATCTGTGTAGACTTGAAGCAACATTTTAGTTTGTGTTTACAGATACGCTTCGTCGGACGTACTACTGACACCATTGGCTCGTAGGTTCTATTCTAAAGCAATCCTCCCCGGTTCCGCGAATATTCTACTGCCATCTGACCAACGTTATCGTGCGTCCCACTCGTTTTCCCCGCTGCCTCATGCCCGGCCTCATGCTTTCCGTTCATCAAATTAAATTATATCATGCCGTTTCAGGACACCAAATCAACGACATATGTCCTCGCGGGGAGTCCGTGTCTCCGTCTACGTATCTCATCTTGACACTGACACGAATTAATCTAGTCAGAGACCACCTGATGCGCTTCAACCTTAAGGAGTCTCACCTCATCATATGACTCGTTATGTTCCCCCTCGCCCAGTGACAGATTGCTTGAAATCGCACGGACGCGTTCCATGCGGACACGAGTAGATAAGCTACGGGAGGAGGCTCCAAGTTGGCGGCTGAAGGTCGACACGTTGACACGACTTCACACTGAGTTGACAGGAGGAGTTAAGCGGCTGATATCAATTGTATACGGCTTACACGGCGTGGCGCCAGAGAACGGGAGAGTCGAATGCATCGGGGCCGAGTGATGCTACGATCCGAACTGGATGTTCGAGGCCACGATGTGGGTCGATAGAATAGTCCCTTTTTCGACCCGGGTGTTGGTTACAGTTGTAATTAGTACTTATCCACCCGGTTTCATTTTTCCCTTGAATGCTTATTCACGCCGTAATCGCGATATATCCCTTGGTCCTCCATAACAGGATATGCCGCTGAAGGTTTTCTCAGGAGGTCTAAAAATTGAGAATGCCTATCTAAGCCCTGGGTATTGCAATCCTCGGAGTCAAGACAAAGTTATGGACCATGGTAAAGGATGGTTTGCCACATGAAAAGGAGAAAGAAATCCAATCGAAAGGGGGAGCAGGGGGATCAACAGCTAGCCCTAGATCTGGATTTTTAAACCAGCTTCACCCTACATCTGACTGCTGAGCAGATTTTCGTGGTAGGCATCACCACAAATCGGTTTGCAGAAAAGATTGATGTACTCTATGTAACCAGTTTGAGCGTTTATTTATCTACTTTAAAACGAAGCACACCCTAGAGAGTTGCCGGCAAGGTTGCCGGGGCCGACAACGGCATCAAATCGAACTTTCAGACAAATCCCAGTTCCCTTCGACCCGAAGAGATATTTTGAAGTATTCTATTCCGGTTCCTGAGGTAGTGAGCGCTAGTGTGAGTTTGCAGTGACTAGTGAGCCAGAGAAATATTTGCGGATCATGACTACTTTGATCCGGAAGCAACGTGGCACTGACGCCCATTAATTCTTCCTTCCTCCTTGCTTCCTCCACCGACTCGACAAATCTCCGACCTGCACCAATGTTCTGATCGTCTTCTGGAAGCAATTTTCGCATCAGCGGTAAATGGACGTTCTCGCGCTTTGGAAAATCTTGGGAAAATCTGCGGATATTGTCCGAACTGTATCTCGATTCCGCCCGATCACATCTTGCCCATCGTATATGCAACATTGGACCCCATCTTGATCCCCGATATGCAACGGCTAAATTCCGAGTCCTCTTTGTCAGTCATTATGGTTGCCCGGGTTTTCATGTCGATCGGAATCCTGGCAGTGGCTGATATGTTAAAGGCGGAGCAAACTGCATTACGGGGCGACAGATACCTGGTGACTCCTTCCTGGACTTATGCCCTCGCCTATTCCAATGGGTCACATTCCTGGACACGCATCGAGATTGTCACCCAAATCTTCGCGTCCATCCACGATGCGCCATGTTATCCCTGTCTGCGTTATTGATATTTCAGTTCTGGACGCATGAACGAACTGTCGACTTCGTCTACATAACTCGCGGCTCTCCGACCCTCTTGTCTCGGATTGTTTAGGTTCTACGTCCAGTGCAGCGATTTTTTCGCCCATGCGGGCATGGTTGGGCACTGCGACACAATCAGTCAAGATACGGCAGCGGAGAACTCCGGGAACGGCGAAGGGATCCTCCTGGGTGGCAACGGCTCAATGGAAGAACTGGCGGCATTTCTGGTGAAGCATCTTGACTGACTCCTGGAATTCCCTGCGGCAAAGGAGGATCATCTCCTGGCTTATCTCTGAGCTCCCTCATTCGCCAGACATCGGATAACGTCGAGGAGGGTTTGCCGCCTGAGTTTCCGCGATCACTAGTTCTCGCTGGGACGCACAATCCAGGATACAGTTTGACCGAGCTTGTGGTTTATTTTCTGCACGACGGTCTGGCTCGCGCCGCGGTCTGCTTCGTCGTACTAGGGGAGATGAAACGCACGCTGGGGGACGTGAAGCTACTCGAGGCCACTCTGCCTTCCACCCCTCCCGCGTGATATCGTATTGGCGGGAATTTGTCTCGGTGGCGGAGAAGCACATCGGGTTTCTGGATCACCATCTATCGGAGTAGCATACTTTCTTTCAGATTGACGAGGTTTGTCGCTCATCTGCTGTTTATTTTTGCTTATCTTGTCAATCTAATGATTTATCATTATAGGGCGACTAGACTCCAGTGAAGCACACGACAAGGCGATGTTCCGCGTGTCAGGTTGGTCACTCCTGTTCTTAATCCTACCAACGCATCGGCTGGCCACGAGGAAAACATCGCAGAGATTAGAGGTGCAAAGCCTTGCTTTTTTCGGCTCAGTAAGTTTTCATCCCGCCGAATGCTATCACCGACTGGGGAATTTTAAAGGTGACCCAGAGTATCTCTCTCCGCCCGTGGCAAGTCCTTCATGTGCTTAGTCGTACTTGCCGCCTCCAAGATTCTGAGATACAAAGTAAGGTTACATGAACCAACTACTCCAGAATCCCGCGTGCGCTCGCCCGTAGCATCAGCCCCCTCACCCTCCTAGTGACCGCCGATATCTTGTAAATTTGGTCTGTAGGTGTGATCCCTTGCAAACAGGCGAATTGGGCCCCCGCTAAGGCCTCGGCGATCGCTTGCCAATCTCATATAACTCCCGGATGGGGCGTACTTCCAAGTCGATTGTGGTTAGCCGGTGGGACGTGAGGAGGGTGGTGAAGATGGTGGGGAGGGTCCGCGAATTTTGCGCGACGCAGGAGAGGTCGGGGAGGTTGGTGGTGAGGGACATGGCGTGCGCATCGAAGGCGTCGGTAACGGGATACATACGAGGCGGATATTAGCGTGGATCGGGAAAGAGCGTGGACGAACCACCCGCCTCCGCCATTGACCCAATACGTCAGCGACAGAGCCTCGAGTTTCGGCCCGACGAGTTGGAGGTAGGCGTCGATCGGCTCGATGCGGGCGCCGTTCGCCGTCCCTCCAAGTTTTAAGGACGTGATTGAGACAGGGTGGGTCAAAAGAATAAGTCTGTTCCGCGACGATACAGCGATACGTCGAGGGTGTGCAGGTGCCGGGGGATGCGATTTGCGTCGCTGGCAGAAGGGTAGTATCGAATTCATGGTCAAGAACGACGCCATATCTGTATTGTGAGTCGCCGCCGTGGCCGGAGAGTCACTGCGTTCAGACGGCTCGGCGGCACGGGTAAACGGGCGCTGCCGAGTTACGTCGCTATGGGACGGATCTATGCCCAGTGATGGCGGCACCCTGCGCCGAGGTCATCGGCATACCTCCATCGTCTGACGACGTAGCTCCGACGGGTCTGCCGCGGCTGAACGCAGTGATTCGCCAAGTGCGTGAAGGCGGGCAAGGCGGATATGGCCTCAATGACACTAGGAACGGCACGTCGCTTCCCAGGCCCACGAGTTCGAACTGCACGAGAGAGGGGTGGCAGGCTGCGCCGAAGAGCGGGATTGTATTGTGCAATAATCAGCGGTCGAGGGCGGGGCGTAGATACCTAGCTTCGTAAGTGCGCCGCAGTTCTGCGCTAGTTGTGCTACATGCGCGTCGGCGAAGCACCCGCGAACAAAATGCATGTCAAGAGATTTCACAAAAGAGAGGATTGGCATGGATGAACCGGAGACGATGGCCATGATGCATGAAGTTCTTGACAGCGCTGAATCTGGAGTTGGAAAGCGTGATGTGGGAGAAGAGGTGCGATGTAGCGGCAGTACCATCAGTGATCGATTCATGATCCGTGTTGAAGCTTGAAGAGTCAGCGCCATTACGCGGCATCCGCTCTTTCACCTCTTCTCCTCGATGGCCGAGTCTAACCAAACTGTCGCTCAAGTTTTTCAATTCTCCGAGAAAACCTTCATCGAGAACATCCACGTCCTTCCGAATGGACACCTCCTCCTCACCACGTTCGCCGGGGGCGATCTCTACACCATCGACCCCCACGCTGCGGAGCCAAAGGCGGAGACGGTAGTCACGCTATCCGGGAGCACTGGCCTCACGGGAATCGCGCCTCTCGGCGACGGCCTGTACGCGGTCAGCGGTGGGATCCACGAGACATTCAGCTTCGCGGAAGGCAGCATGCAGCTCTACATCGTATCCGTGACCGCGACGGCAGACAAAACTACGGGCGTAGTCGTCGGCCAGAGCATCCCCGTACCCGAGACGCGCGTGATGAACGGCATGACGGCGCTCCCTAACCGCCCGCACACGGTCCTCAGCGCGGACTCGACCACGGGGCGCCTGATCCGCATCGATACGAAGAGTAGGGCTGTCGAAGTCGCGATCGCCGACGCTGCGCTGGGCCCCGGGGAGTCCAAGTTCCCTATCGGCGTGAACGGCATCCGGGTGCGCGGCGGGTATGTGTACTACACTAACTCCGCGCTGGGGACGTTCGGGCGCTTCCCCATCGACGACGACGGGAACAATACGGGCCCTGTGGAGGTGCTGGCGCGTCATGAAGGCGTGCCCGGGATGGGCAACGCATTCGACGACTTCATCTTCGATGGGGAGGGCAACGCGTATGTTGCGATGCATTCCTCGACCATTGTTAAGATTACTCCGGAGGGCGTGCAGATTGCTTTTGCTGGCGGCGGAGAGAGCACGACGTTCAATGGCCCCACGTCAGCCGCGCTGGCGAATGACGGGAAGTCGATCTATGTCTCGACCGGCTACGGCGGGCAGGTCGTCAACGTCAAAATTTAAACGGTGTCGGATTGGGACAAGTGGAATATGTATGTACTCGACGAATCAATTTATTTCAAAGACGCCGTTTACGCTTGGCTCCAGAATTATAAAATCTTCCAAGATCATCTCTTTCCTGCCACGATTCCGGACTCGACAGTCTCCTCGCATGAGAATCCAAACCTCATGCTTCTCGGCGCTGTTCGAGACCTCCGCCCTCCGATGCCCTACCCACCTGTCTTCTGCGAATTTACCCCTTCGCTTCCATTTCCGTCTTCCATCGGGTGTGGTGCACGGCGCACGGCAGTCTCATATTGCTCTACTTCGTCATAAGGATGCAGGCAACAGATCTAGAACGGGGTTCGACTCCCCGCGCCTCAATTACGAGGTGCTCTTGTGTCTTTTTTTTTCGGCTCTGCCCTCATTGAAGTTCATTGTATCCCAAGTTCCGCCTCACTTGACTCTTAATCTCCGCAGAAGCTCTTGTATCTATCTCTGAGGAAATTGAACCTGAAGCCATCCAAAGCTCGCCGATGCATTAATTCGGTACGGTTCTTCTCGCCTTTGGTCAGCGGGACTTCGTCCGAATCGTACTCAATCTGGCTCACTTCATTGATTTCCATCGGGCATGGTGCACGGTGCACGGCCGTCTCAAATGTGGTAGGCAGCTGCAAGCAGATGACCGGGGTTCGACTCCCCGCGCCCGAATATGCCTGGATCTTGTCTCTTTTTTTCTGGCTCTGCCCTCGTTGATGTTTATTGGATTCCAAGTCCCGCCTCAATTTACTCTCAGTGTCCGGAGAGGTTCTGGTCCTGAGCAATTTGAGTCTGAAGCTATCCAAAGCTCGCCGATGCATCAATTCAGTACGGTTCTTCTCGCCTCTTGTAAGCGGGGCTTCGTCCGAATCGTACTCATTCCGGTTTACTTCATCGATTTCTATCGGGTGTGGTGCACGGTGCACGGCAGTCTTACTGTAAATAAGGTAGGTAGCTGCAGGGAAATGTAGGCAGCAGGGTTATACTCCCTGCGCCCGAATGGAACGGGTGATTTGATTTTTATTGATAAAATCTGCCGTCGTTTTTCTTGTTCTCTACAGTGCGATTTCTCTTCTCTCTACTCAGAGACTGGGAGATATTGTATCTAGATTTCATTTAAGATTACTTGGAGAGGAATGTCCCGTGCCTCTTGCTTACGGCGGATGGCCATCGCGGTTATCCGTCAAGTGAGGCGGGCAAATGAAGTACACTTCAAGTTGACCGGATCTTTTGCTCCCCGCTCAATATCTGAACTTACGCCGCCCTCTCCACAGTTCTTCGATTCTCCGAAGTAGAGGCGCACGATGAGTGCGGTTTCCGCCCACCATCTTTAATTTACACGCCGTGGTCTCATTTCTCGCCATTGAGACATGTATTTCACTGTGAAACTATCAGCGAGTCTGCATATGACTCACCGAACCTTCCTTTCATGAAGTTCAACGGGATGGACCGAGATCGGGGAGAATATTCTAATTTCTGGGGAAGGCCTCAGAAATACAACAAAGCGAAAATATAATGCAAGAACAAATGATTACCAGATGCCCTTTTCACGACCTGTCCGAGGATAAATAAATAAAATTAGTTGGCCGTTGTCCATGATATACGGAAGCGCATTTAGTTTCCAGGAACGTGTCAAGTAACCAATGAGAATACAACGCGACTGCACAATTTTAATCATATTTCTGAAACGGAGGAGACAGGGACGAGGGCGAGTGTCGTCCGCTGTGTATTGATGTAAGCGTCGAACTCCGCACAATCTGCACTCCCTCGGTTTCATCGTGTACGATCACACTAAGGCGATCTGCAGACGTCTCGTGACTAAAGAGCTCGTGGACGGCGCGGGTGGGTTTTAAACCGGAATCGCGGGGGCCATACGCCGTGCTGATGACAGTGGAGGGATCAAGGAGCCGGCTTCTCGCAAACGCTGTATAGGGAGACTTGCGACTCGCGATGACGGCCTTGAAAGTAATTACGGCCACCGAGACGCTGTTCGTTCGAAAACATGAGAATGTCAAGCCGGCTCTGACCGAGTTGCGCACCAATAGGCAAATGTGATGATAATGAGGAGCAAGAAGGGCGCCAACGGGAGGCGCGAGCCAATATAGGTCCGCGTATATTGTGTCTCGAGCACCTCGGCGGGCTCAACGACATACACCGTAGTCGCAAGGGTGACCAGCGAGAGCCGCGCCGCAAACGCATCGGTGTAACTGCCGGAATAAAGTCCGGCGCCATCGATGGCCGTCGCGACGTTGTGCAGGCCTACCCAAGACCCATCCGATATTCGCTGCCCCTGCGCGAGGTCTGACGGCGAGTTCGAGACAATGTTGTAGCTACCGTTGAAGTAGTGGTAGGTAACGTTGAGCGACTTCATCTCGCAAGTGATGATGTTATATCCGCCTTGGTTCCCGTGGAGGAAAAATCCGGTATTTCCCACAACTAGATAGTGGTTGTTTCAATATAAACATGGCAATGGAGTTGGTGGACGCACAAATCTCCCCGGAATCGCTACTATTCGCATTGTAAGCAGTCGAGATAACCTCCATCCCGAATCGAAAATCCCTGTTTCGTGTCAGTGAGGTAGTGATAGATGTGCTGGAACTGACGTGGAATTGGCATTCTGATCGCAAGCCAGAGGTGCGCCGTCGGGACCAAGCGGCCCTCCCGTTACGGACGTACCATGTGGATCGCAGCCTGTCGCACTGGTATTGAAATTGACGGACGAGGGGCAATTCGTGAGTAAGGATGCATCAGGACCAGGATTGCTCTGGTCAATACATTGTGAAGTAACACTGGTGCAAATCGACTTGACGCCGAGTGTTGTGGCCAAATATCCTGTCGGACCGGGGATCCCGGCAGCTGGTGGTACCATGATCGCAGTGGAATCGTCGGTAAAAGCGATGACATTCGTTTCGGAGATACCGTTCATAGCCAGGATCTGCATGGACGTCGCTCGGGGATTACCCGAGCTCCTATGGCGCTTGGATGAGCGTTGATGCTGTGAATCTGAGCCTAAGTACCTACCCTTGGTTCAAGCCACATTGATAAGGCTTGTTATCAGCCAGGTCCACGGTCTCGTTGCACAAGGTTTGATTTACTATGCGGCTATATTGTAGCCATTCCACGCCGCCGCCGTAATTGACGTTCGCCGTAACTGGATAAACGATAGCCTCGGACAAGGTGCCCAACCACGTTTCCACCCCCGTCGAAGTATAGGCGATAGCGAGGAAGGAGAAAAGCATCAAGACAGCGTGGCGTAACATTGGCGGCCTGCCTAGTGCTTTCCCACCTGGAAGACCGCCTCTCCCGAGGATGTAGTTGGAGCTATTCCAGAGCGAGAGGAGATTCGCGCCGCTGAGAGTTCCCATCAAAAGGCCAAGTCTAACAACAGTGTGAGTTATTTATTGCATAAATGGATGGTCGTTTATTACTGATATGGCGTCGGCCGATCGTCTCCTTCATGGCGAGAAGCTGCAAGCCACCTTGCTGCGAACAAATATGCACCTAGCCCTATAGAAATGGGTACCGACATGCCGACGAAGACGGACGATAGATGTGCAATTGCCAGCGTTTGACCAAGTGGAGCCGTTGTGAAAACAAATCCCCCTGCGACGTAATAGTCATTGAAGCCGAAGACTTGCACAAGGAGACCGGTGCTAACGAGAAGGAGCGCCAGCACGACTCCCCCGCCCGTGAGCACTATAGACGCGACGGGCTCCGATTTATGCGGTTGCGCGGTGCCGGCGGTGAGTGTCCAGGAATTTCCGGAGGCACTGATAGCACGGTAGGGCAAGAACCTCGAGCTCGTTGGGTCTGCGTCGGCGATAGAATCCGCGTCATGGTCGACGTCTGGATTATACTCGTCCATGAAGATGAGGGTGCGATGCAGGCGCACAAACCTGGTGCTTCTCGTCGTTACGGCGATGTGACCTCATTCCGAAACAGACTGCGTCCACTTGTTGAATTGCTGAATTGTCTCTGAGGGGCGTGCTTATCCCGGAGTTATCCGAACGATGCCATCATGGACTTATGTCACGCTCCACGAGTCCGACGGTCATCTTCGCTGCGGTCCCTCACACTTAACTGCCGCCATCCGCGCCGTTCCCTTATTTTACTGTGCTGTGTCATGATCGCGAGCGAGCCATTCTTTCCAGTCGATCTTAAACGCGAGATCTTTGAGCCCACAACACATATGCACCCGAATTCAATCTCGACACTTCTCCCAGTTCGATTGACAAACTGTATGAACCATTATTGGAGGTCCCATTCCATCCCCAAAACCCAAGCTCGGACACTTCAGGAGGTCCTGCCTCAATAAATGCAAGGTGGCCCACTAACCAGTCGCAATATCCGCAGAGGTGTCGCCTCCGAGTCCCCGCCGTTCAACAAGTGATTACCTTGAAACCGATGACCCTATGTTGCGGACTGCCGTCGGGTCGTGTTCATGTTCGTGGAAATCTGGATTTCAAGCAACAGTAGGTAGGTAAGTACAATCACACGGCCGGGCCCGCTGAGGAACGGTTTTTGTAAAGTCTGGTTGCTTCCCCGCGGCCGTAGAAGTGGATCATATGTCAAGATCACGTATGCGTTTACGACGCTCGTGTCCATTTTTTTGCCATAGGGTGCGCGGCTGGGACGCGCATGCAACGACTTATGCTTACGGACCTCTCCGATGGTGCCAAGGCAAGGTGAGTGATATTCACCGATCCGGCGCAAGGATAATTGCGCGCTATTTCAGGAAATTTTAGTTGCCCTTTCCTAATTACCTCCCACGATCTGTCTTGAAAATCTATACAGGGCCATACTTTCCCGTGCCGTTTCCTACACGTCAGACCGGCAAGTCTTCTCGGGGCGTATCACAGGACGCGTGTTCGGCCCTTGGGTTCTGGACTCGCAGTAAGTACCCACAGGCCGTCTGAGAATACTTAACACCCAGTTCATTCCGTAAGCAACGAACATCTCTCTGTTTAAATGCCAGCTCTGGCTACCTCCAAACTCGCAAATACCCAGTATCACCCGTCGTATATCCCGGTCGCAGTCTTTGCTGGCGGGACCGCCGGCGTGGGACACGCGATGGCGGAAGCTCTCGCCCGTTACACCTCGGGACGCATCCACATAATCCTCATCGGACAGAATGAGGCTGCTGCAACGCGCATCCTCTCTGGTCTCACCAAGTCCCCCGGCGGTGACGCCTGCAAGCGCGAGTTTGTCAAATGCAACGCATCGGAGATGAAGAATGTGCGGAAGACGTGTGCCGAGCTGCGCGCGCGCCTTGAGCGTATAAATCATTTAGTCCTCAGTGCTGGCTTCAACTCGACGGTTTGGGCGGGTGAAACGAAGGAGGGGCTTGATTATCACTTGTCGCTCAGGTAACTTTATCCCTAATTCGAAGTCCTGCATGGCATTGACAAGCCTAACTCTTTGATACAGATACTACTCCCGCTGTGTCTACATCCAGGAACTTGTGACCCTCCTCACGGCGGCCGCTGACCTAGGCCAGGATGCACGCGTAATGACTGTCTTGGGCGGGGGATTGGCATTACCCCTCGTCACAAAGGACATAAATAACTCGCAGGCGCGAGGAGGTGCGTACGAATGCCTCAAAGGAATAACCGCCGTGCGTCAAATCTGTATCTCCTACATCACCTCCGGCTGAACACTGAATTTTAACAGAGCATAGCTGGGATACGCGCGGGGACGATCAGCGCGGGATACAACGATGCTCTGGTGATTGTACGTCTTGCGGGTTGCTTCCAATCTCCAGGTGTGTCAAACATGATCCACTTGTAGTGGTTCGCCGCGCAGTATCCTCGGCTCGCATTCATACATATCCACCCGGGGATGGTGCGCACTCCGGAGTTCAATAAAGGCCTTAATTTGGGTTGGGCCCTCACACCTGTCGCATGGGCGATTCAGAGCCTCATCGATATCTCCGTCGCAGTGTCGCAGGTACGGAGCCCGCTGAACGACAACTTGATTGGATTCACTGATGATAAATTATACTACCAGGACGAATGCGCCGAGTACATGCTCTACGCCTTGCTCGACCCCACACACACCCGTGGCGTCTTCCTGCACCAACGGCACGGAGACCTAGTTAGCGGACGGGTGTTCGACGCAGTTGAGGAAATCAGCAGCGAGGAACGGAAGGTTCGTCTGCCTCGCTGGATCCGTGGAATGTCCATGAATCCATGTTTAACCCACGCAGGGCTTCGTCAATGGCGTAAAGATGAAGGGATATGGGGGTTCGGATGCGGCGGTGCGCATTATATGTAGGTACACAGAGGACGTTACACGAGCGAGATAAGGTTCACAGACCGTGTCAAAATTATCTCCCCGCATTGCAATATATCCTTCCATTACCCATAAGTCTCTACCATTTCCATCTCGCTCAATTTCTGGGCCTGTACACTGATTCTCCAGCGCTGCAGCCTTTTTCGCATGCATCACTTCTGGCATCTCAGCCGGCAGCTGCACGAGGGTGTCGGATATAGTGCAAGGCCAGGTTGCGCTCTGATTCGTCCGTGTTTCCGCCACCCGCGCCGTTGATAATAACACGGTGTATCCCCGTAGGAAATTCTTCCCATGCACTCCACATTGATCGCGCAAGGCCCCGCGAGATAATTGAAAATAGTGCAGAACTTCGTCGAGCGGTGGGCGATGATGAAGTGTATCTGCTTTCGGAGGATTTCAGGTTTGTTGATCATGTAGTCGCGTAGGACGATGAGGCGAATGAACACGTCATCCCGCCGCCTTAGGAAGTGCTCGCGGTTAAGCGGTGCTTGATGATGGTCAGAAACAAAATCAATCAGAGAGAGAAAAACTCACCGGAATGCCACCGGTTCTTACAAAACTCGCGATGCCCACCATGTCTCTAAGCATATGCCTGGCACTCGGGGGAACAATAATGGGCAAGACGACACCCAGTTTCATTTCAGAGCTTCTCTTGATGGCGCAGCACTGATGAATTCAAGTCAGTCGAACCACCGCGAATGACGAACGATCGAACCTTGGGATTATAATTACCACAGAATTTAATCGAGTAGTAGACGGGGGAATGGAATTCACGCCTGATTAGTTCGCGTTCGCAGGCGAGGTCAAGTAATGCAAGCCAATCCCGAAATATCGGTGATTTCCCTATTACCTAGCACCTACCACCATCATCTTCGCCAACCGTTTTTCCGACAGAAGCACCAACCAGAAAACTGACCTCAACAGTCTTTTAGACGACGATTTCTTCTTTAGGGACGCCAAATTTGGTCCCCATCTCCGAGTCGCCTCAGGTTCCTACTCAGGCTACTCTCTCCCACTGGAAAATCCGACATGTGGAGAGTGCTGGAATAAATCTTTGTATTTCCAGCGCTCTCCGAGTTCCTCATAACCGACCCAGAAGTTGTTTGTAGAACGTGCGCTAATTTATCCGAAACTAGAACACAGAAAACTGGAAAATTTTCGCTTTTTCGCGCCAAGTCGGGGGTACGTTGTCTTCTCTTCTGAGTTTTGAATAATCTGCCACGCCACTCGATGGCGGCTTCAGGATTGTTTTTCTTCCTTTTTCTTTTTGGTTTCAAACTACGCTCTAAAATGCACACGGAACGAGAGAAGACTCAGTTAAAATTTGACCTTTGAGTTTGCCCTCTTGCATCGGAAAAGAGACTCAGAGCGAATGGACAAGAACGGCAAACTAGTGAGAATTCCAGAGGCACGGTCAGAACTGTTACAGGTTACAACATCAGGGAACTAAGTATCATCGTGTGTGGTTTTCTTTCGAGACAATCGCCCGAGTCTCCGATAAGAGATGTCGAATTTAGGCGAGAGTAACTCTATATAATATATTCAGATCGTATGATTAGCGTGATATTCTCCATGAAAGACGGCAGACAAACGCACTCGAAGGTCCAGTCCAGAGCGGCTGGGACAAAGTTAACGCCACTTGGAAAGGCAATGCCGCTAGTGAAGCCGTTTCTTATACAATCTTGAGTGAGAATAGCACCAAGGCCGATGGACTACCACGCGCATTACATATATTGCTGATGAAAAAGGACAGAGAAAGACACGTACCACTTCTACGTAGCAGAACTCCAGAATGGCGCCACCCACGGGGTTGTCGTTGATGAATGCCCACAAACATGTCCCGAGGGAGAATTCTTGCGCGAACTGCGGATCTACGACGAAGAGTGTGGGGTCTGGATGGATAGTGGGATTCAGGAACATGCTTGATCAAGGAGGGCAAACACTTACCGCCCGGTTCCTCGAAGGCGGCTGCGATCGCTGCTGAGAGATTATCACAGTCGGTAAAAGTTGGCCCAGCGCCTTCGGCCACGCATTCGAAGTTCTGAGTTTCTTAAGAGCCTAGTCAATCACCGTCATCACATGGGTATCAACATGAAACCTACACGTCGAAAACCTGTCTCTTTTCGAGAGCACGAGAATTGAGGACATCGGCGGAACAGGCCTTCGTCGAAACCTGGAATTCGTAGTCAGCGGCGGTGACATTGCGAGTGCTGACAAGCACCTGGTCGCTCGCTTTGCAAGAGGACAAGCGTTGGTCTTGAGTCGCGATGGGTAAGTATTCATTGCGAACAGCGAGGCGAGGCGTACGAACCGGCCGTAGATAGTGATGTGCCGGGTCGGGCCTCAAGCCCAAGCCCAAGCCCGACCCGACCCGACCCACCCCTTGGGCCCGGGTCGGGCCCACCATTTTTGCCCGACCCTGAGTCGGGCTTGAGAAAAATTGTGCGGTATGGGCTGGGGAGGTGACGTAAATTGTGTGTACCATCTGCCTCTGACGCCTGGTTCAGCCATCTTTCATATTTGGAGGTATTCGATGCTGACATCACCTTTCTTAGCAGCGACCCAAGCCCGACCCGACCCTGGGTGGCAGTGCTCCGACCCGACCCAAGCCCGGGCTTTCAAGCCCGACCCGACCCGAACAACACTAGCCGTAGATGAGGACACCACGAGAGATGCAAGAGAAAGCAAAGCCACCAGCGAAGTAAACGGTTTCATGGCCAGAAATGTCTTCTTACAGCTGACTGGGTTGAGACTAGGAGAACTGGAGGCTTTTATACAAAATCCAACATACCATCAAGTATCCGTGCGGGCCGCGGAGAGCCAGAGCCATCCTGGACAAGATACTTGACATTGTCTTGATAAGAGATCTGACTTGGTACCTGATCGAAGCTACAAGCCTGACTGAACTGCGAGGACACATGGGTTCATCGATTTCTCAAAATTGTTGCAGCACACAGAACCTCGCCAATTGAACTTTCAGGAATTGGGCAGGGTTCATGCGCCTCCCTAGTCCAACTTTAGACAGTCGAACTCAAGTCCAAGTCGAGACTGCCGCAGAGAAGTCAGACGGACCTTGTGGTCACGTCGAACTTTGCTGTATGAAGTTGACGGCTCTGTCCTGGGCCTGACGAGTGACAGAGAGTCCTACCGTACTATATTCTCCGAGACACACTCCATTTTGTCAAACTTGAGTCTTGCCGCCTTACTAGACTTTCTTGAGATGATAGGTGAAGCATTCACGCGAGCCGCGGCACCCCTTGCGGAGCTGTCCGCGCCCCGCACTGCCGGAGCAGTGCCGAGACAGGACGGTCGCCGGTCGCATGCTGTCACACAGGCGGAGGTGGAAAGTGCTCCAAACGGCATTGATCGGCATCGATTCCTGCCGGCGGCCACCCTGGCAGTGGAACCCACCGATTCTCAGCTGGTTTATCTTTCTCTGTAGATCTTCACAGCGCCACCGAATTCACTCGAACATTATCCTGGTTTAATCCATGATTGGAGTCAGATTCCAGTAGCTCGCCATCCAATTGCAGTTTGATTAGCTGGGCTGCAGTGTATGTTCCACTGGATTTCGGAGGACCTGCACATGTCCCGTTGCCCCTAAGAGTAATCTCACGGGAACGCAGGAACTCGAGAACGGTCAATAATTGAGCAATACACAAATTTCTACAGTTCAACTGCCCCATTGATTACCTCGGTTTCAATTGGCATTCTGTTCTGTAGTACAATTGTACAGGGCAGTCCTTCAAACATTCATTAGATCCAGTGATAGCCGTTGAAGATAGGCAAGAATCGATATACATCAAGATTGCTACTGTCCGACTAACTTCGCTCCAAATTGCTGCATAAAAATCACCCTTGAAACCAATTAACAAGTGGTGTTTGAGACTGAGGTGGTGAGTGTGGATTTAATCATCCGCGGCAGAAAGGCCTTCAAACAAACGAGGTATAAGTTTCATTCTCCGCAGAGTAGCCGGAATCTAGGTATGCAATTCAACGGAGACGTCGCACACCGGTAAATCCCATAATCTTCATTCGTGGGATAACGAACCGGTTTGCTGCATCTTGAACTGGAGGGCGTTATTTACCCTGGCAGGATGAATTATACTAGAATCGAAGTACTGTACAAGGCTCAATTTTTGGCTGCTTTGACAGGACCTAGGCCCCAGACAAGATGCGGGTCTAGGTCATGGAATCACTGTCACCCACGTCTCGGCACATCAAATATCGCCAGAGATGAGTGCCACCGCTCTCTCGGACCGGGGCTTCACGACACAATCGAAAGGTTTCGGGTGGCTAAAGCGCTTTCACTGTTAGTGACTGAGGGATTCTTGAAATGAGGCCCACCTGATAGTTCCCTGCGTGTTCTCGTGCACGGGAAGCTCGCCAGCTCCCGGCTCGATATCGAACACCGCGAGCGTCATTGCAACACACAAGAAGAGCGACGCCTCCGCGAGCTCCCGACCGGGGCATACACGCCGCCCGAACCCAAAGCAGACACTACGCGGGTCAGCTTGAGCCGGAGTCGTGAGATACCGTGTTGGGTCGAAGGTAAAGGGCGACGGGTAGATATTCGAGTCGTTGAGCATGTTCCTGATCTGCTTGTCAGTCGTGATATAGGTCGGGTAGGCGGGATGGGAGTGCGCACCAGAGATTGGCGACAATGACTGAGCCTAGGCACGGTTCAATTGTAAAATCAGACGCGGGAATCGGGATTGATTGTACCTTTGGGAATCAGATAGCCGTTAACGAACGTGTCATCAAGGGCGGCATGGGGCACTCCTGCGATATCGCGGTGAGAGTCGTGACACGGGAACCGGTAAATATGGGTAGCATACCCAGAGGAGCGACGCTATGCCATCTGAGAAGTTCTGTCACGACGGCGGAGACGTACGGGAGCTGGTCGCGGTCGAGGAGATGGGGCAGACGTTCACCACCGATTACTGCGTCGATTTCGGCCTGCGCGCGCCGCTGAACATCTATGGAACGGAAATTCAGGATCAGACATGGGACATGCATAGGTAAACAATATAAAGCGCACCCGGGGTAAGCACCATCGCCAAGAAAAACCCGTAGAGGGACGCGGCCGTCGTATCCGCACCACCTGGGAGTCCGAATCAATGAATGGAATCAATCATCCGCGCGGTAGGTATGTAGGTAGAATTACGCGGAACACAGAATCGTGGGTGTGCGAACGCACCTCCATATAAAGAGCTGGCCGTGTATTTGACGTCACGGACTTCTTCTTCGGACATCTTCTCTTCGTTTTCCAGAAGACTCGAAACGAAGGAGATGGGCGCCGTCCCAACAGTCTGATGCATCACGTCAATGCCTATAATACGTCCAGGTATGGAGCTTACTGGAGCTTACCATTTGTCGCCGGACGAACAGATAAGGCTCCTCGACCATCTGGCGTGTTGCACGCGCCCAGACACGCGCGGTGCGTTTGAAGGGAGCGAGGAATTCAGGGATTTGCAACAAAACAGGGAATACATCTACAAGGAAGGCGCCTGTAAACAACCAGTTAATTAAGACTGTTAGTTTGAATGGAAGCAAGGACCTTCCTGGTACCGTTGCAACATTGAAATTGTCATTAGCCTTTTCTATTAGAGTTACGAAGGGGTCCTCTTGTTCTTGCACTTCGATTCCGTATGTTATTCGCAGGATAATTGCGCCTGTCAATCTTAAAATGTGAGCGAGACATATCAAAGGGAAGTACGTAGTGTTCGACTTACTTCCGTAGGTGGGGGCCAATGCTATTCGCGCTAGGTTTGGATAAAAGACGTTTCAAGAATCGTTGATTCTCGGCCTCGACCAGCGGGATGTATGGTTTGAGGCTGGGCATGGACCGTTTAAATTGAATTGGGAAGTGGGGGGCTTAGATACGAACTCACGCGGCGGGACTACCAATCAACTTCGCAAAGTGTTTGCGGAAAGTGCGAAAACGGGCGCCGTGACTTGTTCGATACGTTCAAAAAAAGGATGCAGCTCGAGATACAAACTCACGGCATGAGAACCAAAGTTTGGTCATAACCGAGTAGCTCCCCTGCCATTGGAAGCCGAGGCCGTGTGCTGAAAACGGAGCCCTTCGTGTCCATTTCCTCCATCGCTGACGCGGTGTTCAATATAACGATGGGCTGGCCGAGAAGAGTGACCGAGCACATTCCGCCTGTGGTTAACGCAAAGGGAGAGAAGTTGTTAGGATGTAGCTGGTTCTGGTGGGCCGCACGTACCAAATTTCGCGCCCCACTCTGCAAAAGTTTTCCATTCCGTCACGGCTGGCATATCGAGGACATTCTGCGGTTTTAAGGTGGTGCATCAGGATGGAAAATGGGGGACGGGAGGTCAGCGCACGCCTATCACGGGCAAGCCTGTCGGGCCAGGTGGCAGAGTCCCGCGCTGCTTTCGGAATACTTGTCGAAGGAGTAGTAAGGAAAGGACACCTGCGACGGGAGTGAGGATGACTATAGTGGAAGACATGGACAGTAAACGAGGGGAGCAGGGACCACACGGTCTTCTTATGACCCGGGTCGCTTGCCATTCACTGTGGGCGCGCGGTTGCGCCGGGCTTTTTTGGAAAAATTTTCACGGCATCTGATCAATATGCCGGCAAAGCGCGAACGGACAACTCCATTAGGAACGAAACTCCCATGCAGCAATTTGTCTCCGGCCGTTTAATTCGACCACGACCTCCATGACGCCTGTCGCATCGATGTTTATGCTTCCATAAAGGCCGCTCGTTTTCCTCGCTCTGAAGAACTTCTCGCTGGTTCTCCTCCATGTTCTCTCTGTTCTGCTCCACTGTTCCAGACTGGTCTACTCCGGTTCTCACCAGTCACTGGTGGGAAGATTCTATTCTGAGGAGATGGGTCCAGGGCGTCGTGCACATATCAGACGGGCGTAGACGGCCCCACTGGGCGACATGATCGGTCTTAATAATAACAGGCGACGTTCTCTGCCGCAAGTAAGTAGACCCACCCACTTTGACCCACAACCTCATCCTCCATGCCTTCCGCAACTTTGGATCCTGGCGCGGCTCTGGACAATACGTGAGGGGTCTCGTTGCATGCAGACGACCAGGACTCTGAGATGTAGCGTAGGATGGGCTCGATGCTTCTCGGTGTGATCCTGAGCGCGGTTTTGTATGGTCTCTTATGAATAGCGCTGCAGCAGATCTCACATTATGTGCTAGGTACGGTATCTCTGTCCTGCAGTGCCTATTCTATTTCACCCGTGCGTCTCGGATTGCCGTGACTGCATCCGCGAATTTAATTTCCCTCATTTTGTCTGGTGCTCGCATAGGCTATGACCGCGATCCCCAACTCCTCAAAGCCTTGGTAAAGAATCTGTATCTGCAACAAAACAAAGCACTCAATACTGCTCAGGTCGCCGCGACCGTCTTTCTCGACTCGCTTCATCTGGCGTTTGTGATGCATACAGGTACGCGAGTAGATAAAAATCTTGCCGCAAAAATGACGCACTTTCTAGTGTATCATTACCTGATAACAAACTATTAGTGAGCCACTTTATCAAGCGAATAAATACCCGATCTGACTTAACCTTCAGTAACAACCACGCGCTAGAGGTCATGGTGTGGTGAGATTGAAGTGAGTTTTGATGGGCATCCGCTGAAGCCTCTATCCTATCCAGGAGTGTCTCCGTGAGTCGACTCCTCCGTTCATCGAGAAAGGCATTTACTCCGAGGACAGTTGGAGGCGGTACCCACCGTATGTGATTTCAGTCCCCATTGGAATTTTCTGACAAATATTGCAGGGAGTGACCGCTGCCCTTGTTCAATCGTGCGTATCCTGTGGATCTATAAATTTTTCTTCCATCCATCTCCCCTCAGGTTTTATGCATACCGAGTATGGAGGAGTAAGCATTTTCTTTGGGAATATTGCTATAGACTTATCGCTTCTGCGTGAACAGTGAGCCACCATAACGTGCTGCTTACTGGGCTCATCTTGATACTCGTTATGGCCACTGCAGGTATGTTCTGTCTCCTTTGTGATTCACATCGACTTATCGACCTCGGTATCGAGCGTGCGGCACGGGTAAGTCCTAGGCTCTGCCCTCCGCGACCGACGCTGAATATCCTGGGAAATAAGCATGGGTGGTTCTCGCGTATGTACCTCTTTTCCTCGCCCATGTAAAACACCGGTAAATATTTCCATAGATTAGAAGCGCAGACGTATGAGCGCCTGCTTCGAATCTCGGTGCGTCTTCTCCCAGTCCCGCGCCACGACATTCTGTCTGAAATGACTCCGCAGCCACTTACAATTTCAATCAATGCACTCTCGACTGGCGTCGACGTTATTATCACCACGACGCTATGCACCATGCTGTATCAGACACGGCCCATGTCTCTAGCGTGTGTTTCAAACCATTTCCAGGTTCATTTTCAAGGCTTATTGATCTCTGATAACCACCTAGGACGGAAACGATGATCAACAGACTGGTGAGTTCTAAAGGAAATCCCATGTTACCTCCGTACCTCCTTAATCCAACATATAGATCCTGTTCACAATAAATACTGGATTGTGAGATATATTGCTTGGATGGCCAGGCGGCATCTAATGGTTCGGCCTCTCTTAGGTTAACGAGGTTGGAAATTGCCGATTCTTTTGCCCCTGTCAACTGATATCCGGGCAGCCTCTGCGCAGTCGCGTCTTTGATCTCGGTATGTATAAGCCAATGTCTCGTAGCATACCTTCCCGATCAATATGTGCCTTTTCCAGCTCATTGTATCACCCAAAACGCTCATATACGCATCGTTCTACTTCTGCATTGGGCGGCGTATGTACTCCGTCCTTCTCCCTATACTCCCACTCACATCCGTTTCAAGTGTATTCGAACGCCTTGCTCGCATCGCTGAACGCCCGCTCTGTGATCCGCGGGCAGATCAACGACATCGATACCAACTTCCATAACAAAACAAGCATTTCACGCTCACGGCTCTCCCGCGACGTTTTCGCCCGGCCAGCGGAGAACCTTACCGCGACCGAGCTCTCTATTCATATCAATCAGGAAATGCAGTTCTACGAGGATAGGGATTACAGCAAGCTTGAGCGCCCGCGAGTAAGTTTATTGTCTCTGCATCTCCTCTTACTGATTGAGAATTTGCTCACGTCGTTTTACCTTGCAGTCGGATAATCCCTCGACCGTGGTGGGCGAAGCATAGCTTCCTCATTGCGAGGAAGCAACAAAACAACACAGCGGCAACACTCAGACTTGCCTTCTGTTGTGCGGCCGTGTGCACCCGGGTTGCCCACAATGAGTACACCACGGATGGTATATCGAAAACTGACAAACAGATGTATGTATGTACATTAGATTTACTTCGCTGTAGTGGCCAGTTCGGATCCTCATCTCTGCTCGAAATTCTTCTCGTCAACTCGGTGTATCTCTTCACCACCGGGTTGAATCGTTAAATCGGCCTGGGCCCGGGGGTTGTGCAGGTATAGTACCTCCTCGTCCCAACTCCGGACGAATGGCCTAAATACACAGGGCACCGGGTAGTAATATATTAGTGCCAGTAATTTGAAGCTGCGTGGCCCCAGAGCTCTCGCACGTCTTGTTATTGGCCCATCGCCTACAACTGAATCAGCTTCCGGAACTATCGATCATTCATATCTAGATAACCTACTCGAGGGGGCAGGTCTTTACTTACTTTCGACTTGGCTGAGGTCACCACAAATTGTTGGCAAAAACGGGAGTCAGTCTCGCGCCGCGACATCGGCCCTGTCGTGACAGTTTGCCCGAGTAAAATTCTCGCCGCAGCCGGATTTTTTCGAAAATCAACTAACATTTGGCAACTCTGGACCGATGTGGGCTCCAGGCCTGTTCTATAGATTTACCATCATTTAGCCAAGATCAGCCAATGGCGCGCCCAAGTCCGGCAATCTACCACAAAAATGATCATCACATTTCGCACTGCCACCCAAACCTTTATTGCTCTCAGGATGCCCTTCTTCGCAATTTTGAAGAGGTAGAAGGGATGCGATTATATTTGAATGATTTATGGCCTCCAATTTTTTCCGAAATTGGTTAAGAGATGATTGAACAAGAGCCCTCAAAATCATAGCGAATCAACCAGACTGCCACGATGTCACGACACGGCTCCCAAATTGGGTGTCTTTGATTTGATTTTTGATTTGATTTCGTTGTCAGATAACGCTAAATTTAGGTCCGCATCCCCTGGACTCCCTTCACCACCTCGTACGTCTGCCCACTGGGTCAGGAAGACGACATCTGGCTTCGGCTTTCCGAGTTCACGCACTTCCGTTTTCGTTTTCGTTTCAAGTCTCCGAGCTGGGCCTTGGTTGAAGTCACCCAGCGTGGTCGTGTGCCGACTCTCTTTTTTCATAGATCGCCTTTTCCGAGCTCGTGCTGGTACGCGTGTCCGTGCGGACCCCATTCACCACCTTTCCTATCTATGCTTGTTGGGATCCGACTCCCTGCAGTGTCCATTATGCAGATGCCCAGCTACCTGCTCTACAGTAGAGTTCGGTGGATTGCGGTATTTCTAATCGTCGTCGTCTCCCTCGCTAGCATTGCTTTCTTGCTGGAAATGGACGCCACACTCAAAGTCGCCATTCCAGCCGAGGTAACCGCGCCTGCAGTGGTGACGGAGCTTCATGTCGCTGCGCTGCCAGTCCCGTCGCAGGTACCCGAGCTCGTGGGGTCGTCTGTATACCACCCCTTCCTCCCTCCACCCGCCGCCCAATACCTCGCGAATGGGACAATCCGACCCATCAAGGCGTACACGAACATCACAGACGCATGTATGGATAGATGGGTGTCGACTGGACAGTGGGAAGATCCATGCACAGGGAGCATGGCACTGTGGGAAGTAAATGTACTCACATGGAGTGCGTAAGCACTATTTACGCGAAAAAAGCACTGCCAGTGATGGCATCATTTTGTAATCCTTTTCCGGGTACTTCATCCGACCGCCGTCGAAGGTACTACTTTCCGGGTACTACATCTGAGTTCCTTCAGGGTATTCAATCCGAGTACCCCGGAAAGAGGCAAGAATTTATGTTCGTACAAGGTAGACATCTATTCTAAGTATAAGCCCAATACGGCAATTGCCGCCGATTAATCCCGATCAAGTCTTGCTTCGAGCAGCCTTGACCAGTTCGCTACCAATCCAATTTGCTCGAAACCACTGAGCTTTCGGCGTCATATTGACCGCTATACGGCGTCATTCGAACGCCGCGTACCAGTGACACGCCGCGAGGCGTGGCTTTCACCTTCTCACCACGGCGATCTAACTACGTTGTCTCCGCCGTCTCTTGTTTCCATTCAAGGCCATAGCCATGTTCCAGGTACTCAGGGTGGAATCTCTCTCTATTGCCCTTTTAATCCTGAGAATGTTATGTTTTAGCGGCTTTTTGTCCGACCGTCCCTCTAGATCTTTTTCCAAGTCTCCATTTAGTTCTTCTGGGCGTGGAAAATACTCAGAGGCACCGTCTAGGACGCCGCCGATACTCCCCCGTGACCCCTGATACACAATCCTCAATATGTATCGCAACGACCACCTGGATTGGGCAACTAGGGCGGAGTAGAGAATAGACGCACGAAGCACCGATTCCATCTCATTCGGTGCGTCTACTGCGAAATAGTTCTTCCGTTCCGTGCTTCTTATACCTGCGATCATTTTTCCAAGGGCTGCTACTTGGCTGCTATCCATATTTGCGCGCAAAGAACGGATTGACCCCGCGTTGCGAGACTTCTCTATATACGGCTATGAGAGTGCTTTCGCGATGGGATTGCTTTTTCCGTTTCCTTTCTTTGCACAATGCACCCACTGCTGGAAACAGAAGGGTTGGGAGGGCTGTTGGTGCGGCGCGGTCCGCGTAAGGCCTCAAGGTGCACCCATAGTCACCAACCTGGACCCTCGGATAGACGTGAGGGCCCGCTCCCGCTCCCCTGGGGCGCGGGCTGTTCCTCGGCTCCGCTCGTCGATTCCGAGTGGCTGGAAGAAGCGAGCCGGGGGGATACTCCCGGCGTATCTCCAGCTCATCTTGCGCTACCCGCGATCCCGACACGGACATCGTAGCGCTACGAATATTCGCTGCGGACCGTGCGGGTCCTGAATCGCGTGCTTCCCGAGCCCGCATCACAGCCAAAGATTCCCGAGGTTCGCTCGCACATCGCAGACGCATTTCTCGCGCTCATGGCGAGTATGATCGTGGGCTACGACACATGTGCATTGTAGCCACAGACGCCATGGACGGTGTGCACCACACTGGCAAGGTGCGTTTTCATGTGGTGGACACTGGCACGGTGCGCATCAGATATGGTTCTCTGAGCCGTCGTCGCAGACCGTGCAAGTCCCGCGGAACCGCGCGGGTTCCGGCGTAGGCCATGCATGGGTCGAGAACGGTAATCGGCAGTATGTACATTTTGTAAACTCGTCGTTTTGTGTTGTTTTACGAGCGGTATCATATCTCATACCATCACATATGTAGCTTAACTAGTCACCGCATGTCCCTGAATATTTTTGCGATTTCTGAACATTCTGAACATTTATGGTCGTCGTGGGCGCCGGCGAGAGTGAATTGATCGCTGTCTTCCAAATGCGGATATTTGTGCTCGCCGCAGACGACCGCAGTGACTGCTGAAAGCCATGGCTTGATGGCTGGAAGCTAAAATGAGAAGGGGGGAAGCCTGATGTATCAAATGGGTCTCTGAGTTAGCGGTGTTTATATATCAGGACTCGTCGATGATTAGGCCAGTCTAAGGTGTCTCATCCCTTTCGCTATTTTCACTAGTTCTTGTCCACAAAGAGCTCGCAATAGTGCCTTAGATCTTGTAATTGACGCATAAGCGCTCCAAATGTCTCGCGAAACCAGCTTGCTGTAGCATCACACCGTCTGTACGCTACTAGTATTCCCTGCATGCCATTGATGATACGTTGATGTTGCTCCCCGCGAAATTATTCTCAAAAGCTCCCTGGGGATTCGGAATATTTTATATTCCGACATCCGATAGTATTGTGTCCGCTCAAAACGCAAAGCTTGCAAATCGGAAGCCGGATCGCGCGAAATCAATCCATGTCACGTGGTCGCGATTTCAAACTCCGCTTCTTTCCTTTCCCCACCACGATCTCCTCATCGCGGACCATCGCAGGTCCCGTTGGGCCCAGGGCCGCACTAATACGGTAAGTAGAGTATCCATACACGATAATCTCCACTTAAAACATCCTTTCCAGCGAAATCGGCCTTCTTATCAGCGGATTTGTGGTTTTACCAAGAAGGGCGCGTAAGTCCCCCGTTCGTGTCCCCTTTCATTCCAAACCGTAACGCGCGCATCCATAGGAACCCCTGGATTCGATATATCCCCCAAACTCTTCCCAAACCTCTGCTTTTTGAGTGAAAAAAGGTCCGTATGTGATGCTTTATCTGCTTCTTTCTTTCGTGGTTGGCCCGCCTTCGTACCGAGTGCTCATACGTGCACTGGACGTACTGTACTCACCTTACTGAAGAAGAGACACAGAATAGGTGCGTTTTACTTTCTCTCTACGCCTGAAAGCCCTCGCCGCACGTGCTTACGTCTCCTCTAGACCATGAGTCGTCCATTCCACTTCCCGGGTTGGCTGTACCGCCGGGACGCTGACCTTCCGCGCGCGTAGAACTTCTCCTTCGCGCTTGCCGGCCAACTCCAATGACGTCGCGATTGTGAGCGACCCGCATGCTGGGCTAGTTTTCTTTTGCTATTTAATTGAATTCTGTTTAGCTTGGTACCACGCTCCGCTGCTCTGCCCTTCATCCTCCTCTCCCTCGCTCCTTCCTCCTCCCTCGACCAACTTTCCTTGTACGCCCGCCATGTTCACGAAAATCAGGTCAGCAGTAGTTACATCTCAACATTTCTGAGTCTCGTTAACGGAGGTATGATAGCTTCGCCCTCGCTCCGACCGCGTCGTCCGTCCTCGCGCTGTCAATCAACTCGAGGTCCGTCACTTCTACTGAAACATCACCTGGACCAACGCATTTTCCGACCCGTTCGTCCTTCCCTCCCTTCCGCCTCGTGCCCCGGCCAGCTAACTCCGCCACGAGCCTCGCAGCTGGTTGACCATCAATCTGAACTACCCCGGCCCTACCGGTCCGTCGTGCGGCCTCTTCCCTTACTACTTAGATTGAGCAGTAAGCTGAGAGAAGCCACAGAACAACGTGCTCGCGGTCGCGAACATCATCCCCGCGAACGACAAATCACCGTCACCGCCCGCCCGTGCATGCGTGCGTCCTTCCTTCCTCTCCTCCTCTCCTCCTTGTCCCCACTCCCCATTCCACTCGTCCCTTCCTCTTCCTGCGTATCTTATCTGTGAAATACACGTCAAACTAACCCCGTGGCACCCAACCCAGGGATGGTTACACTACATCCTCACCGTCGTCAACATCACCAACATTCGACGTCTTCGCTACCAGCTCCGACTGATCCATCGCTGCCGCGCCGAACTCCGCCTTTGCGTTTGCGACCGCTACGGGGGCGAGTGGAACCGGGACCGGCGCGGGCGCGAGTGCGACGGGTACGGGCGCACGTGTGAATGGGACGGGGGCCTCGAGCGGGGCGTAGGCGTCTGCGTGAGTGCTTCTTCTTTTTTTCCTTCCATTACTTCCCTCCCTCCCTCGCACAAACTGACGGGTTCGCCTCCTAGCACGTCCCCCATTGTTAGCGCTCGCGCCACGCTGCGCGCCCGACACCAGGTACGCCGCAGCGTACTCTTTGAATGTAGTTTCTAACTTCGCGCCGCTATCCATCTACGACACTCCGGCCGTTCGCACCTCAACGTCATCCAACTCGTCCATTCTCGCTGACCTCAGTCGCCCGCGCCGCGCTTCCCAGCTGCCGGCTCATCAAAGTCAACATCTTCATGGTGCGGTGAAATCTGGATACACCGGCCGCGGGAACTAGGGGCGGTCCATAACTCTCGATTGTACATACGTAGCATTGAATATAATATTTTTCGGAAATTATTGGCTAGTTTTAAGTAATCAGGGACAGTGTTTTGACGCTGTCATCGAGTACCTGAGGCACTCAGAAGGAGTGCCCAGGCACCCAAATGAAGTGTGTAGCACTCCATTGAAGTACCCGAAGCACTCTGATTGAGTACCTCAAGGTATTCGCATTGAGCGCCTAAGGCACTCATATGGAGCCGGTTTTTTGCAGAAAAGCACTCCGATTGAGTTCCCGAAAGGACTCAGATGTAGTATTGAGTAGCGCTACATCTGAGTCCTTTTAGGGTACTACATTCGAGTTCTTTTACTTCCCACAGTGATGGTGCGGGACGCCATCGTCGATCTTGTGTACGTCTGGATCAACGGATCGTACGTTACGTGATTCTTTCGCTGTCATATCCAGCCTACCATTTTCCTAGGGATCCACTCCACCAAGAAGCACGCACGACGTTGTCGAAGGTGATGAATTACACAACGGCGGAGGGGCGTTTTCGGGAACACGACGAGCTGCGCTATTCCCTGCGCGCCGCGTACGACGCCACGGCTAGCTGGCCAGACTCCCAGTGGCACGTCGTCACCGCTGATGTGCCACATCCCAACACCCATAACTCCTCCTCCGCGCCTCATCGCCGTCTCGGCCTCGTCCCGCAGTGGCTGGATATTGAATGCGCGCTCCAGGGTCCGGATGATCAGCCCGCCATTCATTTACATCACGGTATGGATAGAAGGCTATTTTCGTACCTTACTCCTTTTTCAACGGCGGTTCAGATTCCCAAATATTCCGGCTAACGTCGAACCCTGGTACCACCCTAACACCCGCGGATGCGAGCGGATGGTTAAATAAAGTTGTTCCCAGTTTCAACAGGTAATATTCTCCGCCAGCTGCATGGGATAATTCTAATCAGCAACCCCCGTAGTCGCGGTACGGGGGGTTGCTGAATAGAATTTTCTATTCAGCAACCCCACGTAATACTCTCGGCTAGTATTGCCGACAGGAATTGATACCCCGCTGTGATTTGCAGTGATGCCGTGTTCCGCCCACGGACCGGGGTGGCGCTCTCTGTTGGTGCACCAGGAACTGTCCTCCAATCAACCTCAAATCCTCCACCGAGTCTTATCTACAGTAGTATAGAAGACACTGCTCCTTTGATGAAGTTCCAAATCCGGAAAAAATACAGGTTTAGAAGTTGATTTCTGGCGGTTCACAATTCCTTGGAGTGACATAGAGTGGGTAATGGATTGAACTAGACCAGAACACCACGACATCGCATTAGTAAAAAATTCTGAGTCGGCAGAAAGTTTCATAGTGTATGTAAGGCACCTCTCAAATTTTCCATAAGCTCAGCGAAAGCCGGGACGACAGAGCAAGATAACCTCTCTTTTGATCACTGACTTTGACCGACGGCTTCTTCTCATTTGTTTCCTCTTAGTTCTTTCAGTCAGTTATAGGTGAGAAGGATAGTAAACAATTCCGAAAAAAAAACCGGAGGAGAGGGCAAGGGGAAACAGAGATATGTGAATCTCACTTGTATTGTGCATCAGTAGTGCCGACGGCACCAGCGGCAGACATCGGCAACACCGCTTATTAACAGGGGCTTGCTGATTAGCAGGGTTGCTGAATAGCGGCAACCCCCGTACCCAAAACTACGGGGGTTGCTGATTAGAATTATCCAGCTGCATGCGGGATTATTACTAAAGATATATTTCTCTAGCCACGCCATTGAGTCGCAACTGCCGCAGCTAGATCCTGAAATAGTCGCAGACAACATGTAAGTTCCCAGTTCCGATGTCCTTCCGCGGCGCTGACGTCAGGTCAGCATTGCAATGAACGACGATCAATTCCTAATGATGCCCCTCCCTCCGTCGGCGTTCCACAGTACACTATATGGCCCGGTATTCCGCATGCAGCCTAAGCTGCTGGTGGGTGGCGACGCGTCCGGCGATGCGGATGGCGGTGGCGAGTGGCGGTCTCTCGGCTGGAGCTCACACCTCCTGAGTAAGTAAACGCTCAACACATTGATAAACGGCCCACTTAGTTCTACAGGCCAGCACTTTGGGCTCCGGAAGCGGCCTTATATCCAACACAACGTGCGCGCACTCTCCCTCCCACTGATGCACGAGACGTCGCTTGCATTCGGATCGTTTTTTGCCGCGACCCCGCTCTCGCAATTCCGCGGCTCGCACAACGCGCCGAACGAACTAGAAGTCAACACGATTTATATGGCGACACATTTTGTTATCGAGCGGCATCGCGAGGCGCTCCTCTGGTCGTGGGTCGTCGGCAAGTGGGGTGGGCATCTGGGGGTGCTAGACAAGGACCAGAAGAAGCGTATGTGGCGCGAGCTGGGCGGACGGGAGGGCGATACACTAAAATTGCCGAAGGCAAAGCGGTCGACCATGGACGACCTAGATTTGAACATGTGGATGGCAGGAGTGCAGTCTCCAAGCCCATCCGATCCCGATATGGGGAAAACAGGATACCGCTGGGGTATGCCTTTAACGAATCCCCTGGCAGCGTGTTTGTGCTGATCGTCGCTGAAATTAGTCTCTATGGACGGATACAGTGCTTCGTTCACCGGCTTAGCTGGATCAACCACCATCAAACGCAGCGAGTGCATCGGCGAGGAGCTGGAGCACGCGTGGGATATGTTTCGCAGAGTTGCCAAAAATGACACCCAGTGCGGGGATAATAGTATGTATTCCTCGATCAATATTCCCTGTTCTTATTACCTTCGTCCAGTAATCGCTGCTCTAATGCATGCCTCAAAAAGCGGCCTCTCGGTTTTCCTTCCCCCACCATTGCCGCGGCCGCCCTCCCAGTCGGATCCCATAATCCTGCCGCTCGAAATGCCCGTCAATGCACCCCCACTTCCGCAAAACCCGCGCGCATTCGCCGTGCGGCTCCTCATGCGCTACGCCTATGCCATCGGTGACTCGCCGCTGCGCTTCATTCAGCTCAAGTCGGCAACCCAGGCTAAGGGGCTCCTGAACGCCACTCGCTGGCAGGGTATTACGATGCTGGGCATCAACGATGACTTGAAGGAAGGGGAGCTGGCTGCCGCGGATGAGATGCTACGGGACTGGTTTGAGCGGCGGTGGCCGGATAAACTGCAGTGCGAGGTATAACGGCGGAATGAGGTGATATCGCTATACCACTCCGGGACCCGGCCCATTCAACGGTAACCCAGAGCCAATGAGGTGTATTATATCTTGACATGTAATTTAACAACACTCATAGTGTTAACTTTCAAAATTTAGATTTCAGCGAAACTTGGTAGATGCGTACCTCCTATACACCAAGATAAGAGCCACTAATTCCCGTCACTGGCGGTGAACGATTACTTTTTTCCGGCCGTATTGCTTCGTCACCGCTCAGCATCCCTTCCCCAAAAGTTGCCGGTACCTTTTCATGTGCTGGCCCAGAGTCGAACCCAGATCCCCGTAAGATCCTTGACGGCCCACCTATGGCCTCGCTTACCTAGGACTTGTTTAAACGGGGATTTTGTAGACCGTGACAACAGAAATGGACTCCACCGGTCGAATCGACGACGAGTATCGAGCGTCGCTGTCCGTCAAAAGAGAACGCCAGTATCTGAGCAATTTTTCGGGATTGAAGGATCGTGGTCGCGGACCGAGTCCGAGATGATTTGGTTGAAATGAAAGTGCCAGCAGAGTACAGATCGTTCGTGGCTGCCATCTAACAGGCAAATGTGGTAACCGAAAATGGACATCTTTTGATGTTTTAGACACAGCACCGATATTCTTTGTAAATTCGTACATACTTGTAGATAATTTCACGGGACAGAAATTTAAAACTTATTTAATCCGACGCGATCATGTGACGCACTGAGAACGCGTAGCAAAGCTTAGTCATGCTATGGCCGTCTATACACAGTAAAACTAGGTTTGGTGTTGAAGATAATCCTGGTGAGAGAAGATCAACAATAGAGGATGCGTAGCTGTCCTGCAAGGGCAATTTAACACAATATTATCTTGGCTCGGAAGAATATATTGACCGATAGTTCTAGCAGGCAGCTATATTGGCTATGAGGGCCATATAACCCCCAGCCAACCCTACTACAACTACGGCAACAAATTCTGACACTATAATTAACGGGCGACTACCGTCACAGGACTTTTTCCTGATGCAGGTGTTGGAAGTTATCGTAAACCCGTTGCGTCTTTTCCGGCCCGCCCCACTTTGAGTGTGTCTGAGACACTCACGTCTTTTCTCACATAGATACGGGATGTAGAGGCATGATCGAAAAGCGTTTATCCCCCGTTGCCTCTTGCCATAGACGTGACTACCCACCCAAGCATTGACAGCCATGTCTCTCTTCAAACTGCCGGTGGCCTTGCAGGGCGTGATCTGCTACCTTCCTGCTCTTGCCCACGGATATTCCACCAACTGGGCCTCCCTACACTGCCCTTCCAGCTCCGCGGACGTGCTCCCGACGCCGACGTACGGCTCCGACCAGATCGTTTTCACCGTCTGCGCCGAGCTAAATATCAGCGCACCTCTCATCGACGTCTATAACACCATCCTAGACTTCCAGGCCTACCCTTCCTGGAACACATTTGTCTTCGCGGTCGACCTCCCATCCAACGTAACCACCACACCAACAGACGACTACGTCGGCATGCCCATGACGTTCCACACCGCGGGCGTGCTCCCGCCTTTCAACACCACGAGCAACGAGGTTCTCACGGTGCTGGACTACGCGAACGCGGCCGGCTACTCGTTGTCCGCGTGGCGGTATGATGACGGCCTGGGCGGCGTGGGGATGCGGGCCGAGCACCCAAATGTCCTCGTTGACGTGGGCGGCGGCACAACGCGCTACCTGTCGTTTCGTACTATGCGGGCACGGAGACGGCTGTGGTTCTCCCGTTAAAGGGGAATTTGCAGACGGCGTTTGAGAAGCAGGGGGCCGATCTGAAGGCGTATGTGGAGGCGGAGCCAGGGAAGTGATGTGTGGTGCTGCAGGAGGTGCGCGAACTTGTGGTGTGAAAGGAAATAGGCTGCCAACCAATTTCGTCGGTCTTTCAGTCGAGATAAACGGGACACAAATCTAGGCCTCGGATTTCAAGGGTTCTGAAATTTTTCTGCGTAGAAGGGGCTAGGATATTTCGCCGCGTCCGCCGCGTACGCGCCGCGTCACTGCCGCGTCAGCCGCGGACACCGCCGCGTCCTTCACACGACCGCCGCGTCCTTCCACGCGACCGCCGCGTCCTTCCACACGTCCGCCGCATCCCGTCTTAGGACCACCGCGTCCTCCAACTTCGACGCCGCGCACACCGCCGCTGTCCAAATTAATAGCAACAAACATGTCTAATCTACCCTCGCTGTTACACAACCAGCTCAACCTTACCGACAGGAAAAGTGACAACTCGTTTTTTCTTCAGTCCTGTGTTTCCGCGCGCGCAGAGCTGGCGAATCGTCATCTGGTGCTTGGCGGGAGTGTCTTCATCATCGTTGTGATTTGGTTGATAATTCCCCCTGAGCTTCACCGCCGCATCTACCCCGCGTACCCACCGTGTCACTGCGCGCCAACACCGCGTCAATGCGCGTCAACGCCGTGTCACGGCCGCGTCAGTGGCTGTGTTGACGCCGCAAGCCGAACATGCTTAAGCAAGTGGCGTACCGAGTTCCTTCTATTCATGGAAGTTCAAAATGAGGAATGAACTGTACATGGCCTTATATTATTTGTAGTCTATGCCCGTTCTAAAGCGAATCTTTCCCGATCTGTTCTTTTAATCAAATTCCGCAGGATTGGCCAAATATTACAATGCTTGAATTACCTGCACTTGAGATTGAGAGGTGTAGGAGGGTGTAGGAGTACGGAGAGCTACATATCCAGAATTAAACATCAGCCAGGCAATAACCAACTTCGTACCTCGGATGGCCTGATTGGCAGTGATAGGTGACCGTGTTTTTTCAAGAACTGTTACGGCCAATAAATCTAACTCTTAACTGGGTGAAATAGCAGTATAGAGCTCTCCCATTGAATGAGGTGATTGAAAGGTTTCTGTGTGGAGGAATTCTATCTCTACTCACAGTTACTCACAGATGCCGGTACGTTGAGCCTGATTCCCACGGTTGGACTTGGGTGATTTGCCGCTCGTCATTTGATTGGCTATACAAATTGAAGTCATTGCGATATCATCCGTGTTTGATTTGCTTCTGACCTTTATGTTGGCTGGAAGTATACCACGATGTTGGCAGTCGGGGAGGTGGGTCGCCACCACGTTGCGAGTTTAAACTTGGCCGCGTTGCTTTGTCCTGTTCACGAATTTCAGTTGATTCGTGTAGTACGAGAGTAAGATGGAACAGAATGTATAGTGTAATAGTTTTTTTTGGGCCTGGAAATGGTGTCTGCGGATCCATAGACCATTCTTGGGTCTCAGTGATTTTACACTTAAACCGTAGTGAAGCATTCCCGCCTTTTTCTTCGGGTCACATGTGCCATCTCCATATTCAAACACTGAATGAGGGCCTATTGCTTAACATAACCATACTACACAAAATTGGGCGAAAATGCAATGAGAATCTCCGTGGAAACTGCAAATCTCTGCATTGTGTGTTAGGATTAAGCAGGGAAAATCCTGACACACGGCTTCATCTGCGGCTTTTGGATCAGATATTTTGGAAGATGAATTTTATACAGTGCCTCAGGACATGTTTCCAAAAAAAACTCATTCTGGGAGTCACTCTCGATTCATTTGGTGCGGTTGAAACAGGTGGCTGTGCAAGCAATATCAGAGTGAACAACATTGGGGTCATACGGGGCCTAATTTATGTCTATAGATTGAGCGCACAAGAATACCTCAGTTGTACACACATTCCAGAAAGTTTTTGACGGCTTGGGCACTTTCAACAGCCAGATCGGCGCAGAAATACGGACGCGGCGCCATCGGGTACTTCGCCGCGTCGCGCCGCACGTCTCTCAACCTCCATATTTCTAGCCAAATTGCACTCTTGAAAGATTATCAACACAATTGCTTCTGAAATCTCGAATTTGGGGTCTTGATAGGCCAGCATTGGAGCCATGAAATGGTGTTCGTGCGTGACGCACAAGTGGCTGTGCACACCATATGATCGTGAACCACGTTAAGGAGCTTCGGGGGCGCATTTCAATCTATGCGTCGGGTTTACAAGACTATTTGACCTGTATACATATTCTAGGAGATTTCCGTCGGCTTGGGCGGCTTCCACGGTCAGATCGGCGCGGAACTAATGATGCGGCGCCATTGGGTACTTCGCCGCGTCGCGCCGCACGTCTCTCAACCTTCATATTTCCATCCACATTGTACACTCAGAAGATCATCAACACAATGACTTCCGAAATCTAATTTTTGGGGTCTTCAAGCATCAGGGAGCGTTGCCGGAAACAGTGCCCTCCTTACCACTGTGCGGCATTTTACACTCCGCCGCTCTCGGCTGTTCAGCATTTGCAGGCATCATTTTAAACGGAATTATGCTTACAGAGAATGGATCTTCCATCTGGCGACAACATTTTGCCCTTTCAACTGAGCGCGGTTAATCCCATTCTCGAGGTAGTTCAACCAGTGGCTGTGCAAATAGCCGTCAAATCTTGAACAATGTTGAAACATACGGGGGGAGATTTCGATATGTGGCTTTTTTGCACAACGTTATATGAACCCAATAAATATCTTATGAACTTTTGGTGGGCATCGGCCCTTTCAATAGCCGGATCGGCGCAGAAGTACTGACGCGGCGCCACCGTGCACTTCGCCGCGTCGCGCCGCGCAGCTTGTATACCGGATGCTTTCACTCACATTGCACACTCAAACGTTTACCTCCATCGTAGCTTGGTTTTCGCTCATATTTGGCCGTTGAAAAGCGGAGATTGGGATCATCCAAGTTGGACTGATTCCAAGCTGTGTTCAACACTGCCGCGTCAGTAGCTGTGTTGACGCGGCAATCCCAACGTGCTTAAGCGAGTAACGTACCGTGTTCTTTCTCCAATCCAGAAGTTCAAAATGAAGAATAAACAACCCTACATGACCTTATATCATTTGTAGTTCATGCCCGTTCTAACGCCAATCTTTCCCGGGATGTTCTTTCAATCAAATTCCGCAGGATTGGCCCAATATTATAAATACTGCTTGAATTGCCTGCACTTGAGATCGAGGGGTGTAGGACGGTGCAGGAGTCTGGAGAACTACATTTCTAAAATTAAACACGAGCTGAGGCAAAATAACGACCTTCGTATTTTTCAATGCCTCGGATGGCCTGGTACTAGTAGGTGATCATGTTTTTTCGGGAACTGTTGTGGACAATAAATCTAAAACTTAATTCGACGCAATAGAAATATGTAACTATCCCAGTTAATAAGGTGATTGAAAGGTTTCTGTGCCGAGGAATTATATCTCTACTCACAGATGCCGCCTGATTTCCACGGTTGAACTTGGGATGATTTGCGCCGCTCGTCATTTGACTGGCCATACAAATTGAAGTTGTTGTAATATCATCCGCGCTTGATCTACTTCCGACTCCGATCTTGGCGTCTGAGGTGCAGCACGAACCAAAGTAAATCAATTCTGCAGTACATTGTGCCCTTGCCCTAGCCTTCACAAACCACTTTAAACTTGAAATGAAACATCCAATGATGTCTTAGCATAAATCAGAGAGATTATGTGATGTAATAAAAATTTGGAGCCACGAAATGGTGTGTGCGGACCCATAGACCATTCTCTGGTCTTGGTGATTTTACATTTGAATCGTACCGAAGCATTCCCGCGTTTTTGTTTTGGGCGAAATGTGACAACACCACGTTTCGAACATTCAATGAGGGCCTACCGCTTAATATAACGATACTACACAATAATTTGACCAAAATGAAGTGAGGATCTCCGCGGAAACCGCAAATTTCTGCATAATGTGTTGGTATTAAATATCAAAAATATTCACACACGGCTTGATCTGTGAGTTTTGGGTCGTGTATTCGAGAAGGTGTACGCCATACATTGCCCCAGGACATGTTTCCCGAAAACCCATTCTGGGAGTCACTGTCGATTCATTTCTTGCGTTTCGAACAAGTGGCTGTGCACCCAATCTGATCGTGAACAACGTCGAGGACCTACGGGGGCGGATTTCAATGTATAGGTCGAGTGTACAGGACTATCCGACCTGTATACATATTCTAGGAGGGTTTTTTCGGCTTGGGCGGCTTCAACGGTCAGATCGGCGTGGAACAACTAACGCGGCGCTATCGGGTACTTCGCCGCGTCGCGCCGCGCATCTCTCAAGCTCCATATTTTTATCCAGATTGCACACTCGGTAAATGCTTAACACAATGGTGTTTAAAATCTCAATTTTTGGGTCCTGAAGCACTTGCTAGCGGCGCCGGCAGGAGTCACTTCCTTACCACCACGGCGGAATTTTACACTCCGCCGCTCCGCGCCGTTCAGCTTGCTGAGGCATCATTTCAAACTAATTTATACGTACCGCTTCTTCCAGACGACGTAGCCTCCATCATCTTAGTCTGTCTTTTGAAATCGAGGGCAGATATTCAATAGGATGAACTTCCTAACCGTCGCGGTAATTTACGGTACACCTCCTGTAAATCTTCCCGTTCACAACTGTACACAAATTTCTGTGCTTTAATTACCTGTCGCAAAAAAAATATGTCCGAGGATGGTCTTATGGATGTTTTCCCCTAGTCATTCCCGAAGTCACTCTCGATTTATTTCCAACAGGTGGCTGTGCAACCAGCCAGCCATCGAATTAACGTTGAGGTCATACGGGGGCGAGTTTCAATTTTTGGGTTAGGTGTGGGAGACTACGTGAATTGCGTACATATTCTACGAAGCTTTTGTGAGCTTGAGTGGTTTCAACGGCCAGATCGGCGCGGAAGCAGTGATGCGGCGCCGTCGTGCACTTCGCCGCGTCCCGCTGCATGGCTGTGAACGTCGTCCTCGCCATACGGCTTGACTTCACAGACCAGAATTATTACCAACACCCATGGCGTATGTATTTCAGACACGCAACATCGTGTCCAGAAGGCATGGAAGTTCATGTTGTGTTTGATAAAGGTTTGGTTTCCGAAGAGTATTGTGGACGATGGTGAAGAAAGCAATGGAACACAGGACAATGTTCATGAAGGAATTGGCGAAATATGAATCAAATAAGCGTTGCATGATGGACTTGGGGTGGTGCCGCGGGACCGCCGCGTCGAGTGTGATGTGCGCCGCGTCGAGTATGGTGAGCGCCGCGTCGTGTATTGTGAGCGCCGCGTCATGTGTCTGACACGCCGCGTCCCTCATGTTGGAGCGCCGCATACCGCCGCGTCACCCGGCGGTATCGCCGCGTCCGAAAGGAGGGACGCGGCGAAGTTACCGTGCACTTCGCCGCGTCCGCCGCATCATCGCCGCGTCCCGCCGCGTGACCGCCGCGTCCAAGTTTGACTACATGGTGTCAAGCACGACGTATGTGCAAGCAATTTAACCACTTCAATGGCCATCCTACACCGATACATGGGGGCTACACATCCTGCTTATTACGGGGTAGCTACGGTCTCCAGAACGTGCGAACGGCGATCGCCAATTTTGGACCGCCGCGTCAACCGCCGCGGCAGCGCCGCGTCACCGCCGCGCCCACTTGACGCGGCGAATTATCTTTGCCCGCGTAGAAGTCTTGGGAGGCGTCCATCAGGAAAATCTCCTTTTCTGAGTTTGTAACAACTTGTACCAATAGAGCGTGCTCGAAGTTCTTTACACTAGTTGAACATGTTACGGCACTCCGATCCTGATACGTGTGGTGTTTATCGTCAAAATTGAATCCATTCCTTGCCAACAGGATCCTGGACCTCAACGGTGTGGAGGTTATTTTCTGGCCCCACCACATTCAGGACTCATGGAAAACTTTTATACTAGTCTAGGAGTGCCGCTCCTAAACCATAAATCTCATTGGGTTTCAAGCTTCATATTTCAAGACCCGTCTCAAGCCCATCCCTTCCCGGTCTCCGGGTTCCTTCGCACATCCGTGTTTCCTACCATGAAGAGCACTGTGCCGAGATTTTATTCAAGTTATGTCGAGGATAAAAGAACGACTTACGATCGGCCTTCATCACTGATATGCGCCAAGGATTTCCGGTCCCGTCAAGAGTGGATTTGATGAGTTTGAACTTCCAGGTCGCCTGAGGAAAATAGTTCAGGATCAGTGCAAGTACGTTCTACATCCGAGGAATTAGAGCTCACTCCATTTTGCAGGATGGGACCCTCGTTTGCGGCATCGCGCCGCAGAATAACTAACGGGCTGCAGCTCGCGGAGGCTTCCGTAGGAGGCTCGATCGCTGTTTTGGTGAGAGGCTGCGGGAGCTCCACCAACACTCCCCTTCCAGGCATACAGATTAATTAGCATCAACCAGATGTGCCATGTTAATTGAAATACGTACAGAGGAGCAGTCAAGGTCGCGTCCATGTGGTCTAACCTTCCTTTGAAAACTTGCGCCTGGGCCACCGGTGTAGTGTCTAAAATCTCAACACGTTGACGAGTTTACCCAGCCAGGGCGGAGACTACTCACGGACTGATTGGCCGCCCAGCACACTGCCTAATTGATTGGAAGCATCATCCTAGTCAGTGGTGTGTATCCGGCTGAGACTACGCACTATAATCCATGATAAGGTCGTCGGCGAAAACGGAGGCCACTTTGTCCCATTCTCTCCGGTCGAGGTGCCAAGCCTGGACAAGAAAGGGATTGAATGCCTTAGATGGAAAATTACTATGTTGAAACATACCATCCGAGTGCTTCATAGAGTAGTCTTTGTGGTTGGGTCCCGAAAAAGACAAAATGACACTGACATGGTATCCTGAATATTGGCCCGGTCGAGGAGGTAGCTAGTTATTGAGTAGGGGGGCATTTTCTTTCTTGCTTCGAGGCGAGATAGATGTTCGGGAGAGCCTTTATATGTGTTTGCGTTGGTTGAGAATGTGTCATTCGAAACTGTCATAGGTTCGGATGGTATCCGTTGCGAAGTTGAAACTACTAGCCGAATAGCCGATGAACCGGATAGCCGCATAGAATATGCGTGAATTCTCAACATACCAGGGTGACGTTCACTTAATCCGGGCCGAACGGGGGATAGAAAAAGGTGAAAAGATGCTTGGATTCTCAGCGGCGCGGAGCCCTTCGCGCCCAGATCCGAGGTACTTACGCTAACCTACCGTGTGTGCTTCATTTACCGGGATAAACATCAAATCAAATGGAGCCAGGAGCTCCGGGTATCCACAGGGATGCGATGGGCTCGGCAAAAGTAGAGAGAAGAGGGGGACCGCGATGGGGAGAACTGACGAGAAGATCGAGAAATAAACCAGAATATATATGGTCGTTGTGAGGAAACTGGAAGATATCCAGGTATAGAGCCAAAAATGCAATATTGGAACGCGACTCCGAACAGAGAGCAAGAGCAGCAGTTCTTTTCCAATATTAATTCCGGAAGGGCGAGACATTCCGAAAATTCCCGAAAAAAGCGTCGGCGTCGATATTCTGGCGACGAGGGCCGAATCGAACAGACGAAAGGCTGCGCAAGATTCCCACCCGAGTTAATTACGACCATGAGGAAACTGCTTCGCATCTCGTCCTTGATAAATTATAGAGGTAGGAAGAGTGGCTGTGAGGAGTCGGATCCGGGAAGCGTGGAAACGCAGGCAACACGGGAAGTCCTCGGCATGCAAGCTTTCTAGTTTAATTGCAAATATCATGGGGTCTAGTTTCACGGACTCAGAGGTGCACCGAGATCTTGAAGCTCTTCTACGTCGCTTCGACGTCTTTTTGCCCGACTCGCCCGAGTACTTTTTGCCCGAGTACTTTGGAGTAATCAATATGTATGGTGGAGTCCACCCGTATTGATACAAAAAAGGAGATAAAGAGTCCATTCTCACGTTTTTGGGCCATTTGAGGGAATCAGATATATACCCACACATCTGGGCCCTAGTTTCACGGACTCAGAGATGTGCCGACTCCCGCGATTACATTCGAAGTCGCTTCGACGTATTTTTGCCCGAGTATTATGGAGTACGGAAACGGATTAAACAGGACGAACTACGGAACTGTGCACGAACATGACGCACGGACTAGTGGTACGAATGAATCGTACATGTACGCAATATTCCGGGAAAATGCTTTTATACCCAACAGACTAATGCTCGTATCCCACTTCTAGGTTTGCGATTTTCACCGCGTTCTCCCAAACCGCCGAATCCACCTGCGGCGCCCCAGCTCTATACCATGCATCCGCGAGCCAAGCTCCGGGCCCCATCGTCTTGTAGGGTCGCTGGTAGGTATTGCTGCTCACCGTGGTCGGGTCCCACCACCGCGCCCCCACCTTCGAGCCAAAGAAAAATTCGAAGGCGATGGTCGCTCCCTTGGATTCCGCTCGCAGCATATCATCTAAACCATTCCCCCGCGTCCACTGCTCGACCGGCATTGTTGACTCCCAGCCAAGCTGCTTCGCAATCGCGGCCGCTCGGCGGGACTCGCGCTTACGGTACAGTAAACACTCCAAGAGCATGCGCTGGTCAATCTTAGGTAAGACGACGCCATTGGAGACCTGCCTCGCCATTTCGTTGACGCATACGTCGATGCTGACATTCGCATGAGGGACTTTGTTATGTTCCGTCGCTAGTACTTGGAGCAGGGCGGTGTCCTGTGTTGACAGAGGCCGGAAAGCAATGTTGGCGTCGCTGGATCTAACCGCCCCGACGACGCTGTCCCCACTCTCAGCTGGCACCGAGGACTCGACAACCTGCAAGCGGTCGAGGAAGCTTGCCGTGAACGGACGGATCGGGAGCTGCGACGGGGTATCTGGGGCAGGGTCGAACACAGAGTTCGCTTCGTTGTACGTCCCAGCCATGGCTCGGCGAAGTGTATCTGTCCACGAATCCACATCCTGCGTAGATCGGCGGGGTTCGTGGGTTTGGTGGCGGTCGAAGGCGGCCAGGAGCATCCATGACGGACTTCTCCACCATCCGGTATGGCAGGCGATGGATACTAGGAATACCCGGTTTTGAGGGACGTTGATGTCGTCTAACGCAAGTTCAACCTGCGTCTTGGACAGCGGCTCATGATAGGCTCCAGGTTTGCCGATGACGAGGCTGCCGGTCCCTTCTTCTCCGTGTCCACAGAGGACGATGATGATGGTGTCGTTCGTGTTAGCCTTGGCGGTGGTTTTCGCAAGGGATGTAAGGAATTTAGCCTTGAGATCCTCGACCGGAACGGTGGTGACGGCTGATGAGGAGGGAAGCGCTAGACGCTGAGCGTGGGGGTCGCCGAAAATCGGCGTCCAATGGGGGAATTGCCACGGCACGGCGGTGAGCCACAAGCCTTCATCGGCTTCACTAAACAAATCATGAAACGCCGAGAAGTCGAGCGCCATCCAACGGTCTTGGTTTGAAGCCAAACTGGTTGACGCGAGTATGCCGAAGACGCAAACTTTGCCTCTTGTTTCAAGTTCTGCAGGATTTCAGTCAGTACGTAGGAAGGTGTAGCGAGACTGGAAATCAACGTACTTGTAAGCGTTGGGTCCATTTATAGAATCGCCTAGAACGAATAGTAGTTTCGAGGTCTAAGGTGGTGGGAGTCGGATACAGGAAGAACAGGAGTGAGGCGCAATGTTTGGCTGGCCAAACAAACCTGTAGCAAATATTGGAATAGGGGACAACTGGACATTATTTCACCTAATACCTCGAACCTTAACTACGCAGCCTTTTCTGGATGATCAACCGCCCGCTCCCCGACGAAGCCATCTCTCTCCCCAGTGCCGATCAAATTGAGTTCGGTTTCCCTCCGATCAAGGTCGCGGAAACTGGAGAATCATCAGCAATGAGATCTATGAACTTCCATGGGGCACGATAGGGCACATACGTCCAATAGAAGATCCCAGCAAAAATTGCTGCAGTGATTCCGAAGGACGCGAAGAGCCACTCGAACCGCGCCTCGACGTTGACCGCCGTCAGTGCGAAGTTCAAGGCGGATGCCAAGGCCGTTTGGAGCGCCGAGAACGCCATGACGACGCTCTTCATGCGCTTGGGAGCTTTGGTGTACGCATACTCCCTAGATCCTAACGTCAATCTTGCCTCAAGTCAAGGCAGGATACTTCTCGCACAAACTGGTGATGCTTGCGAAGATCTCCGAGATGGCAACGAGGATGTAGGGGCCGGAGACGATCCACACATTCAACGGGGCAGCATCGGGTTCGCCGTTGGCAGTCGTACATGCCGATGGCTGGTGATTATCGCACGGCGAGCGGTCGTACAGAAATTTCTCGAGTACCGAGGCATACGCCATCGCTGTGTATACCCTTTACTGACGTAGATTTTTCGAAGCGTGACAATGCCCACCTAAACCGGCGACAACAAATCCTGCGGTTATGCGCTTGATGGGGCTGAAGTTGATTCCGAATCTGCGAAGACCGGGATAGATAACCTTCTCGAATATCGGGATCAGAATGACGATCGAAATGGGGTCGAGATTCTTGATGAGGTCGTTCGGGGTCCCTGGTTATATTTTAATTCAGCACGATTTTTGACATAAATGCTATCCTTGCCATGTAGTGTCATCCCCGCTGCCACAGTCCCGAGGTTTCCGTCGATTTGAGAGTAGCCTGCATGGGTGATTGAAGTCAATCTTGAAGATGGGAGAAGTCGACCTGCGCGTACAGAGCCAATAGATCGGGAAGAATAGAAAGACTTTGCATGCATCCAGCGTTCTGCTCACCTCCCCTACGAACTGATCATCCCAGGTAATTCTAGCCGGGATCTCCCCAGTCTTGTAAGAACCTATGACCATCAAAGACTATAATTCTACAGGATACTAACACCGACGTACTGGGTTTGGCGGGATCCCAGAACCCCGGCTGCGCGATACTGCGCCAGACAGCGAGGGGATTCCAGCACCAGCGCGCGGCGAGGCAGACGCCGACCACGCGGAAAGTCTCCAGCAGGATGGACCCGCGCGGGGGCGTGATCACGTAGTATTTCCTGCGCGACGTCAGGAAACGGGTTGAGCGGGAATCCGAAGATCGAGTCGAGATCTCACCGGCAGCTGTACAGTACGATAGGCACCGCGGCAAAGATGCAGGTCGGTACAAGGTATGCGACCCAGAATCCGTTGTCGCGCGCAAGGAACGCAGCACTGATTGCCCCGGTGGAACCGAGGTTAATAGCCATATAGAAGTCTGTTTTACCCTTAATAAGTCTCAGAAAGAAGACTGACCATGAAGGAGCGACGTACACAAGTATAGACTCTCGATAGTTATACTCGGCGAAACAATGACCACTTCACCGGTTTGTAGCGTTTCTGGAAGGATGGACTTGTTCAAACGGACAGGCCGCAAAAAATGAAGCCTGCGCACCTTTCCGCATCTTTCCGGTGTATTGGTCTGCGATGAGAGGCGAGACGTTGGATTTGATCGAGCTAGAGATATTCAGGCCGGCAACGATGGTCTCAAACCGCATTATTTACCCGGCACCCACAGCCATCACGAAAATCGCGAGAACGAGCAATGCAAGTGACGTCTCGGGGTGCTGAAGAGTAGCTGGTGTCGAAGACGCCACGAGGATGATATGGCCCAGACTGTCCTTCGGTGAGAATGTTACAAAGGATCGACGACACATGAACGCACAAGATGACTCCGGTGAAGACGCATATGGTTTTGTAGCGGCCCCACTTTGTGTCTGCCAGAATCGCGCCGATGAAAGGGGTGACGTAGACGAAGAATGTATTGAACTGGGGGTAGAGGAGATTATTGGGGCTTGAGAAGGGACATGAGAAGCGCACCGTCTGGATGGCAAAGGACTTCTCCTGGCCCATGCCCAGAGCACCAGCAACACCAAACGCACGGTTCGCGGGAGCTACGGCGCCATTGGTAGAGCCCGGCGGCAGCGGGGCGCGGATGTAATTGTTGTACAAATTCTCATATCGGTGGTAAATGGCGTTATCGGGTCGTAGATCAGACAACCGAGACATACCGTAGTTCCATAATACGTCCATCGCTCCGCGAACTCCACCACCGCTACCGTGAATGCCTGCCATCTGGGTATCGAAAAATGAATGGGTGGAGAGATAACGCAACGATCGAGACGCACGGGATCTTATCTCTGACGTGCCTCAGCGTCGCGAGGTCGTGCTGCGTGACGCCCTCCGAGTTTTCGAGGACGCTATCCGAGTCTACGTCGCTCGCCTGCTTGACATCCTCGTCGATGATCGAGCCGCTGCCAGCCTTTTCGGCCGCAGAAGGGAGCACGGACATGATTGTAGGCGTTGAGACAGATTCGTCAGAGAACGCCTTTATAACGAAAGTTGAGTTCTGCGTGAGTAATCTTGGCGGGAAAAAGAAGCTCGAATCCCCGTTGCGCAGGACATGAGACTGCTTTCCGACCGGTCGATTTCGTTGCGACTGGCACACAATAGATCATAGAAACCGATGTTGTATATGGCCTAGTATGAGACGAGGCATTCACGTCTGTCTGGGGGGGATGTTCACGGCGGAGTAGGAGGTGTACATGTGGGACAGGTCAGTGACTGTAATTAGCCTGACGTTACTTCGGGCCGCAATAAAGGTTGTGCGGACCGCAAGCCAACTTGTGCGGGAATATTCTCGCCTGTCCGGACCGAAGTGATCGAGCGCCCCAGTCCGGGACTCCGTCGGGATATCTTGGTATGTAAGTCGAGATGGCGCCACAATCTCAGCGGGGAGGGGCCAAGTCGACTGACGCAGATGAGAGTTCGTGACGGGAGTCCTTCGAAAGTATGAGCAGCTTGTTCGGGATGAATCCTTTGAATCCTGTTATATTTCAAATTTATTCATCCTGTACTAAAATCACAGTGGGATGCGGGCGATAATCACCGGCCCCATCACGTTCCCAGACCTTCAGCACTTTCTGACCCCTGCCATTCGATTTCCGGAGGACATTCGTACCCACAGCAATGAGATCCGCTAGTGGGATGGCTTCCGGCACGTTGGACTCCACCAGTGCGAGCTCACAAAGGTTCTTGATATTTGCCAAACGCGAAAGCAGGGCCTATGATGAGAGAAAAGTTTGAAACAGCTATGTATATGCATTACCTTGGAATGGCTGGTGATGGGCGCCGCGATTGCCACTGCGCGAAGGGACGGAAATCCGCACAGGTGTTCTAAGTATGGGTTAAATCCGAACACCACAGACAGAAACCGGAGCGCGTTTACCGACGACGATGTGGTCAACCAATTGTACGCCAGAGAGAGAATACAAGCGAGGAAATGCGTTCTTCGCGGCCATCAGCGCTTCAGAGCTAAAATACATCGACGGAGAAGCGAGAGTTTGGATATTGGGGAAGGCAGAAAACATCCTGTGCGTGAAAGCGGGAATAGAAAGTGTCGTAACGGTTGTGAATTTGACTTCACTGAACGCACGATCGTTAGCGAGGGTATTCAGAACGTAGGAGTTAATGGACTGGATCTCGATGCAATCGAGGTTCGGGAGTGCTTGTAGGAGTAGGAACAGCTTGGACAGCTCGTGCGCGCCATTATACTGCACGCCATGGAAAGATCTAACGAGGGATATATGTTTTTTTATGATGCGGCATGGGGAGATTCTGCGGAGAGCACACCTTATGTGGGGAAAAATGACCTTCCGCAGCGAACTGTTGATGCGACGAAGATGAAGCCTTAATTTTGAAGTCTCTACATGACGCCAGAGCAGAGGCAAAAAAAGGGTTTGCAATGCTTGGGACAACGTTGCAAAAATCTGGCGACGTTCCAAGCGTTCCTGCTCCGTCGTCGCGATCTGGCGTAGCGGAGGTGGGAACACATCAAATGGGAAGGGGGGTGGCGAAGCAATCTCCAGAAGAAGTTCGGTTGGGAGCTCCAAAAACGAGGAAGCTGGGGATGGTCGAGGCGACGACATGAAGGCAGACAGCAACGACGTGCGGCCCGGATACTCCCGAGGCACAGCCTTGGCATAGCCTCGACACGTGCTTGCTGTGCTTTCTCAGCGACGACCTCACCAATTTCCACCAGTCACCGAAATCTTGCCGAAATCTTTTGCACGGCCTCCGAGTCCGAGTTGGTCATTTCCGCTCAAGCGGAAGATTCAGCTCACTCCCAAACTCTTTTTTTCCTGCAGGCTCGCAAGCGTTATGATCTGCCAGAAACAAGTTTTACAGAAATCGTCTCCGGGAGCCTAGCATTGTGCGTCGACCGAAGTCTTAGTCAACTATTATCGTCCCACAGCATCTTGGCCACAGTAGGGCCATCAACCGCGGCTCCATAAGCGCAGTCGGTAGGTACCGGTGGCCACAAATTCTGATCGGCTGTTGCGCCATCTGTTGATTCATTTTGACGCTCCTGTACCCGGAAGCGGCACATAAAAGGGCCCGATGGTATGACACTTGGCGTCGAATCTCTTCCTTTACTATCCATGTCCGCACCAACGCGAATCCGGAAAGCAAACGGGACGACTGCTGCTGCCCCGCCTTCAGGCGACAGCGATGCAACACCGGACCCCCAGATAAACGAGCGACTAGCTACAGATATCCAGAGAGAGCTCTGGTTTCGTACATTCCAACTTCCTAGCAAGATAACGCGCACTATTGGTATGGTCCCATTATCCCGTGAGTCGTATTCATTTCTTAGTCTGAATCGTCTGAATCACCTTACCCAGTGCTCTCTTTGTGGATCCTACTTGTATACACAAACCATTACGGTAGAAGCACACTCCCCTTCTACCTGGAGGATCTAACGAAATCTGACTTCAGGTCCGCTTGGATATTGGGAAGCTTTCATATTGCGCTCCACCGACTATAGGAAGCGGTTCACAGACACGAGCTTTGCTCGTACACTCGGCCTCGATTCTCCCGGACTTAATCAATACAGCCTGTGGCGAGGCGTTGTCGTGATATCGTTTTCGACTAGTCTCACGTACATATGGTAAGGGCCCCCAAGTAATCTCGAACGCTGCCTAATATTCGCGCAGCATAGCGCTGCTCGCACTGAGGCATGAGCTATTCCATTGGAAGCCCGAGCTGCTGCAACGATATCTCGTGGACGCAAAAGCCTCGTTCCCTGGTCGATTCCTCCCAGAGTCGTGGCTGCATTATATTTTTAATCTCTACGAGGTCGGGCACACCCAGCGGACCAGAAACCGGATCCAGAATCGGGACCATCGCGCGACGGACGACCATCATGAGCTAGCCAAAGTTGTCAGATGCGTGCTGCGGAATCTGGTGACGATTCGATCTCCCCTTCTGATCTATCCTTGATGCTCTTTCCAGCTCGTTTCTACCTGCGTCGTGTTTTGCATGTGGATGGCCCTGTTGCAAACGGGATTTGATTCGCACAATATCATTAAGCTGCCTCGAAGCCCGGTCCCGCCCGCACAGGCTAGTATCCGCAGTCTAATTGCATCGACATGACTGATTGAAAAGTTCCTAGATCCTTGTGTGGCACCTAATCACCGACACGTTGTACTTCTTTCCCCACTACATTGCGCATACGCCAAGGGGCAGCAAAGGGATCCACCATAAAGTTCTCCCGGGCTCCCTCGCGGAGAAACTGGGCAGCTTCCTTCGCAACGCGCACAAGACGCACCATCGGTCCAAAGCAAATCTGGCGATCGCCGCATGGTATTGTAGCGTGACGGAACAAGTTCTGTTCAATCTTTTCCCGGTGAGCTACTCTTTTCTCGTTTCCGCCCTGGAAATCCAACGGCTACAATTCGTAGGCAATGGTGGGCCCGGTGTTCACTCAGATTATCGCGGACAAAACGGGGACGGCGGACACCTGGGGCACGCATCTCATCACGCTTTATGCGTGGCTACTGGCAGGGACCGCAACTTCAGTCCTCGCACATACCGGATTTCGAACGAGCTGGAACGATCCAGGCGGCCATGGTATGCTAAAAGCTCGATTTTCCCCAATTTTTCTCTGAAGCCGAGTGCGACAGACGAACACCATGAATACGCGTTCGGGCAACACGCCGTGAATTTTGGTACGGCTGGATTTTGGGATCGGGTGTTCAGGACGAAGGGAACCAAGGCTGCTGAAGGAGCGATGAAGTGGCAACGTCAACGCGCACGCCAGGGGGCCTTGGTCATAGCGTCCAAACGCTCGGGAATCCCGCTGACGAGGGAGCAGAAGCTGGTTGTCGAGCAGCCGATGGTCGATTATGAGTGGATCGATACACGAGTGGAAGACTAGGCGTCACCATTTTCATTAGGAAATCTACACAAGTACGCGCCAATTCAGGACCTTTAACTCAAATGTTGGTAGCCTTGAAGTTAAAGTTGGTAGCTCTCTGCCGTTGATGAAAGCCTTCGGAGCCGCAGACTCAGGATCAGTAGGGTCTGATAGCCGGCACGGCACGAGAGTTCCGGCCGAAAAGCAAACCATATTTAAGCAAACAGGTCAAGCTACGCATGTGAAGCTGATTCTCTGGGTCAGAATACGATGGTATATTCTTACCCGCGAAACAGAATGAGATATGCTGGGCTGTAATCGGCGAAGTTCTTTCAGAGTCCGACGCAAAGTGTGGGATTACGTGATTATTTAGACGCTTGATTGATGTGGCACCTTTTCCTTTACCCCCATCTCCCGCCCCTTTCTGCTCGCTACACGTCGCATATCGACCCTTTAAGCATTCCACAAGATACTCAATCCGCTGCTCCGTGGTCTTTCAAGCCGATGCTCCATGATCGTCAAGCCGCTGCTCCAAGGTCTTCAAGCCCACTGTCACGGTAGTTGAAGCCTCACCAAGAACTCTTCGGGTCTCTGGCTCTATGATATCAAGGCTGGGTTTATTCATCAAGTTATGTTCGTATATCGCCTGCCTCGACCCACGGCTGCATCAAGACTCCCTTCGACTCCGAGTCGGTAGCGCTACGGACCTACGGTAGCCGTCGGAGCCACCGGCGCTGCAGTACGTATCTAGCGTCTCTCTGCAGAGTATAGTATCTGAACATCCTTCAGGCAAACCTCCGCTTCGCAGATAGTCCCTGGTTGCCATATAATGGGGACTAGACGACTTGGCTACCGGCGCTATCAGACGGTACATAACCAAGTGATTTTTTTCTTGATGTTGATCTACAACTGCCGTGCGTAAGCCTGGGACACAGACCCAGATCCGTGCCTTAAGTATATATATTCAGGTTTTCGTATACATTCAGAAGATCCGCCAAGACTCAAAATGCGGCGGATTGTCGCCGTATGGGATCGCCATTAAGCGAGGATGGCATTCAAAGCCAGGAGGCCGATCTCAGCCTTCTCTCGGAACCAAATGTACCCTCTGACGATTTTTGCCTTCTTCGCGACAGCCGGAGCATATATATGGCCCTCGCCACAGCTCGATGCCCTCGAGGCCGCGCGCTTCGACCAGAGTGGATTCAACGCGCTTCCGATGGCGCTATTCGTTTCACCCTGTGATTTATTCATCTTCGGTAACACTGGTGCCACAGGTAGGTCTGATGCCGCCGACTGGATACGAACGGTACGGAGCACCAAGTACCACGTCGAAGATTCATCCAGATCTAATGCGCGCAGGCATATCATGACATGGCTACATACAACATCACGGACGGTACTGGAGGCTTGGACGCCTCAATCCGTTTTGGTGAGGAACAGGCTCGCCCGGAGGTGCGTCGCGCCGTCTACTTTTCAAATATGCTTCTAAGTGAAGAGACATACCGCCACAGAATGTCGGTGACGGTTTCAACAATACTTTCTCCGTGCTTCTTGGGTTCTCCACCCGCTACATCTCCAGTATGCCCCCGCATTCTGGATGATACATCCCTGACCATCTTGCTTCCTGGTAGTCGCGGACATCATAGCGCTCGGAACTATCATCGCGATTGAGAATTGGTAAATCCGGTTCTCACTTCAAAGTCTCTGTTATACCGATCGTGTATAGCGGAGGCCCAGAAATCGCTTTCCGCGGCGGACGCGTTGATGCTGGAGTACCGAATGCCCCCGGTGTGCCGGAACCGCAGCAAGATCTGGACTCACACATGGCCTCCTTCGCTCGGCAAGGATTCACACAGACCGAAATGATTGGCCTGGTCGCATGCGGGAGCGTAATATTGTTGTCCATAAATCAACACATGTTCATCTGACTATTGCTAGCCACACATTCGGTGGCGTGCAGCACGACCCATTCTTCGATATTGTGGGCGTATTGAACGACACTCACAGCACCGAGGACGTCGCCCACTTTGATATTACCTTCGTGACGTTCGACAACAACGTCTAAGGCGGACCTCGTCTACTTTTCAACTCACTCACCACCCCGCAGCGCGAAGGAGTACATCTCCGGCACCACTCAAAATACACTGGTTGTAGGGTTCAATGACACTACAAACTCCGACAAGCGTATCTTCGCCAGCGATGGGAACGCCACCATCCTCTCGTAAGTCTCCCAACGTATTACCATCTCACTGAACTCTGGACAGATTCGCCAACTCTCTAGACCTATATACTTCAACGTGCGCCGATCTCTTTGCGCGCATGCTGGATACTGTTGCGAGCGGGGTGGAGCTCACCGACGTGATCACACCACTGCCCGTGAAACCATCTAATCTGCAACTCATATTGAGTGGCGACACGATCCAGTTTGCCGGTGAAGTCAGGGTACGATGGGACGCGGCGCTCCTTTCAACGAATCTGATCCGCTATGAATAATTGCAGCTCTGGAACATCTCGACGAGCAGTCTTCCTACGGTTTCCCTCGTCTGGGACGACCACTCCGGGGGCACAAACAACGCCGCGCCGGCCAAGTTTCTGGGCCTCTCGACCGCAGTCGCCGGGAGCTATACCGCAGCGTGATACAGTTTTAATACTACTGCTAACGGGGTGGGCCCCCACGGCCGGCATCACGAGCATGCGCTTCCTCGTGGACGGCGTGCCGGAGGACCAGGGTGGCGTGGGGTTTGCGGTACAGGACGGATTTATGTTCTCCACGACATCCTGCGTCAGTTCTCGGAACTCTACTACCAATCTCCCCGATGGGGGGAGGGTAGACGTCGCGGTGCGTGTATACATCTGTCTAGATAAAAACGTCAAGCTAGCTGCGCTTCTCCTATTACATAGGTCCGCAACGGCGTGAACATAACCCGCGTGTACCTCGAGGAATAACCCGCGACAACGTAGAACGCCCCGTCCTTATCGAGATCGAAATTGCGCCGCCCACGCAGCCAGTCGTCGCAAACTCAGCCTACTCTCTATGTACCCTCAACATGACCGATGCAGATCCGTTCACACAGTTTACCATCGGTGCAGAGATTGATGACGTTGTCTACTCAACGTTCGATGTGCATTCTTTGTTGCAGTTTCCTACGTGCACAACGTAATCCACGTACTCGAGACTCCGCATGTAGTTGCAGAATTCGGTTTGGGTATTTCTGCTTGTTTTACGCCGCATAGAGTTATATGGTCACGATATTCCTTCACGTGGAATGCTATGAGGAAGGATTGTCTGAGAACATTGCTTTCACTACCTTCATTTCGGCTACGGGTCGATTTCTTTCCTTGTAATAAATTTCTTATTTATCCCCTCCTCCTAACTGATTTCTCCTTGTAACAAACTACGACTCATCCCCGTACGGGAACGGCCCCATTTACCCTGTGTACCTATGTAGTGTCTGTCGCGCAGCCCTAGTAGCTAGGTACGACAACCACAGAAATCCAATCTAATTGCAGATCCGTACCAGGCAATTATCACATCTACCACAATGTGGAGAATTTGGGTAGAACGTGGCCGCCGTCCACTTCTGCTAGTACATTTTCGTTTAGCATCAGTGATAACTAAACGATTTTCAAGTCACTCACCTGGATTCCCACTTGATAACCTCTTGATAACCTCTCAACTAACGGTTAGAAATACACCCGAGGGCTCCGAGATTTAAACCGAAAATATGTAGCTACATGCTGTGATCATGAGTCTTCTGGTTTTGAGTGGCGCGATTGAGTGCTGCCCTTGATTATTTGCGCCATTGCGCTGGCCTTACTATACGCGCTTTTTCTGCTCCGAAGAAATCCGGCCACATTTTACCGTTAGGTGAACTTCAGCCGCAAAGAAGTGCACAGATTCGGATTTCGCGTGCTTAAACTTCCCAATGAGTCGAAAGGAAAGAAGTTTTCATTAATGGATTACGCACTTGTATGTAAGTTCAAATTTTGCATGTTCATCGCACAGAAAGATGGTTCTGGATTTTACTCTTCTATCAAAACTAGCGCGGTATTTTGGGTATGAAAATGTAGATTGAACATGTATGTGGTAGACTTTGTGTTAGATTTGAAAAGGGAAAAGCGTCAAAAGTCGTCAGGTAGAAGCGTCCGGAACCCAAAAAAAAACAGCACGTCTCTACACCCGATCTTCCGCATCGCTCCCATAATCGCTGTCACTATCCGGCTCGTCGCTCCACTTCTTCTCCATACTGCTCCGCCCGCGCGCCGTCGTCTCGACCTCACGCCGCTTGAAGCTCATGGCGGGCACGCTGAGCACGCGCCCAGGGCTCGATTCACTGTACACCGGAGCGCTCCGCGCGTTGTTGGCGTTGGAGTTGGCGTTGCGCAGAGCGGAGGTCGTGTGGTACACCGGGGAGGCGGCGGACAAGTTCTCGATCTCAGAGTCCACGCGGCGGTGGTTGAGCGCGAGGAGGAGGGGTGTTGGCGGAGCTGCGGCGTAAAGTTTAGTAAATATGCGCGAGAATGGTAGGGAGGGAGATGGATGAACGTACATTGCGGGGAGGACCATTGTGGGGCAGATCCAGTATGTCGTGTTCTGAGGAGGAAATTTGTGAGTATTATTTGTGGTTGAGATGTGAGTGAGGGACGCACGGGTACGCCGACATAGAGGATGAGGCCGAGAAGGGCGGCGATGGCAGATAGGGCGTTCGTCTCAACGACGAGACGTACCACGGTTTTAACGATGTCACGCGGGACAGTCGGGACTTTCAGTATCTGCAGGTGGATTGGTAAAAGTGTTGACTCGCAAAGTAAGAACGGGACGCACGAGGATGGTCATGGTAACGGCGATCAGCAAGTCCACAGCGGCGCCGCCGATGAGCCAGAGGTAAACGAAGACGGTGCGCTTCGTGTCGTGCACAGCGTCGGCCTCCATGTAGGAGAGAATCCCGGTGCCCATGCCGCCGACGCACTGTAACATCGCAACCTAGGAGGTACGAAGTCAGACGCAGCACTACGTCAGAGGGAACGGGCGACGCACGAAGAAAACGAGGACGGTGATAGGCCACGTCCGCATGCCGGCTATGCGGAGGGAGAAGAAGATCTGCACGAGCATCGCGATGAGCGATCCTAGTAGTGGCGTGTAGATGCGCAAGTTCCGCGGGTCGTCGAAACGTGCAATATCGCCAAAGCCCGTGCCGAACCAGAACTCGACGTCCGCGGCGTTGAGGCAGGTGCAGACGGTCGTGGCCAGGAGGATGAAGTACACTGTAACACCGGATATTAGACAGAATGAATAGCTGCACGGAGTAGGACGCACCGATGAATTTCATGCCGAGCGTGTCTTTGGGGAAGCATAACCGGTAGATGTCTGAATGCGAGTCAGAACGGGGTAGCGTGTGTTGGAAGGGAGGAGTGGACGCACAGGATTGTACCAGGAGCATACCAAACAAGAAGAAGTTGAGTAGCGAGCCGATGAGTTGTGTACTCTGGGGAGGAGTCATTGAGATGACGAGAAACGGGATGATGAGAGAAAGGGAACTCACATCGGTGCGTAGCTGGTAATCGTGGGCGTCAGAGTGGGTGCTTGAATCGTCGAGTCCATGCTTGTCGACATTGAGGTGGTTTAGATGTCGGAATAGGGTTGCTGACGAGCTTGGGAGTCGTCATGCTCTCCGCGCACGTTAAATAGAGATTCTGAGACTTGTCTCGGATAATGAGCGGGCCGCAGGTGGGGGCCTTTCTATGGAGGCCAGACTGGTTCCGCGGAAAGATGGTCGCATCCGGTGTTCCGCGAAAGGAGAGTGAGCCTCGGGGGATGAATCGATCATCGATGAAGGTGAAAAAGGTGTTTGGCGGTAGTGTGTTTGGTTCGGATATTGTCGGACCCGATCCGAATCCGATCGATGGTCCGTGCGCAAGGATGAAAGTCAATGAGCAATGTAAAAATGATAACTGCTGTCCAGATCTTCCGATAATTTTGGTGTATTCAATGTGAGGCTGACCCGTTGTCTGTGTCTGTATTGCATTGTACTCCCATACCTGCCGAAATATATTCTTCGTGCTGCCTACGGTACAATTGTACATACATGTTATGTTGCATTCGTTCGTTATCATTCGTCCGTACAGATATTTTCTTTTCCGCGCTCACACAATCCCTATGTACTTCGCCCCTGCAGCGTCGGACGCCGCCCTCATCCCCTCAAACTGCTCCGTAAACTCGTCCATCGCATCGAGCGTCTCCTCGAAGTGGCGCAGACCAACTGCCTCGCGACGCCCGAGCGCAATTGAATGCGCTGTACGCACGGCGTTCTTGATCTGCCGCCCGTTCACGCCGCGTCGCGCGAGCAGGGCGACCTGCTCGTCCGAGATATTCTGCACGCCCGCGCGCGCGATGAACGCCCGCCACACTTGCGCGCGAGACGCCTCGGAAAGCTCGCCGAAGTGGAGCGCGACGTGGATACGCGAGAGGAATGCCTCGTCGAAGGCCTGCACGCGGTTCGTCGTGAGGAAGAGGATCCCGCGGTAATATTCGACGTGGCGCAAGCTGGTGAGTATCGATGAACATTTATTGTTCACGGCGTGAAATGAAGAATCGACTCACAAGACGGCAACCATGGCGTACGCTCAAGGTCGTGCAGAGAGCGGCGCTCGAGGAATACGTCCGCCTGGATTCATGGTGAATATTCTGATTGGTATCTGGGAGGAAGATATATACCTCGTCAATGAGTACGATCGCCTTCCACGCCGTCGCTACATCGAAGACGCGCTCCAGCGCCGCATCCAGGTCCGCCGCACGCGTGCCGAGATCCCCGCCCCCGATAACATACAGCGGGCGCTTCACATGCTCGCTGGTCGCCTCCGCCGAGAAGGTCTTGCCTAGGGATAGCATCAGCGGGCTCGTGTGGTGCAAGGGAAGGAGAGTGAAGAAAAGTAGGAATAATACTGACCAACTCCGGGAGGGCCAAAGAGATTCACAACGAGCCCCGCGCCCTTGCCCTTGACAAAGTCGTCGAAGCCCGCCTCCTCGTGGTGTGCCTCGACGAGCGAGCGAAGAAGTGTCTTGCGGTCTGCGGGGAGCACGAGGTTCGCGAAGGCGTCTTCGTTCCAGGAGACCGGGACGATCTTGGTGATATCGAATTCGACTGCGGGGGTGTCAGCGGAATCATGAGGATAGGATGGAGAGAGATGGCGTCAGAGGAAGAAGAGTATAGTCGAAATGAGGGAGCATTCGAAGGGCGGAAGAAGAAGGGCAAGAAAAGGGCGGGCAAGGACTGAGGAGAAGTTATCAAGAGGCAGACAGGGAAAATAATAAATGCGAGGATAGATGTGGAAAACATGGATATGGACACAAAACAGTGAGAAATACGCACGCCAGATCTTATCGCCCAAACTGAATCCATACACCACCGTCGGCGTCAGCAGTAGCTCCTCCTCTGCCAGCTCTGCCGCAGCGGTCTCGGCCGTCGCGCTCGCATGCGCATGCACGAGCGCGCCGTCGCCGAACGCCTGCCCCGGGAGCACCGGCGGCGGGACCATCACGGGCTCGCCGTACATGTCGTATCCCATATTGCCGTGCATCCCGTGCATGTTGGGCGGGTTCCTGCCGGCGTGGACGTTGTCATGCTCGCTCTTGGGGGGAACGGGCGTCGGGAATGCGTAGTTCGCGTTCAAGCGGTGGAACGTCGCTGAAGATTTTGTATATCAATATCTTGCGCAAAGAAGAATAGTGTGGGACGTACCGCGGTCGACCATGATACGGCCCTTGACCTAGAGGAGAAGATTAGCATGATCTGGAAGAACGAAGAGGATTCCGATACTTACATTGTGCCGCATCAACTTGCCCATAACCTTCAGTGCCGCAATCCCGCTGTACTGCATGTGGTGCACCCCAATCATCTCGACCCACTTCTTCCCCCGCTGGATGATCGTCTCGCGGAGCTGTGCCTCGGCACCATGGAACTTCAGCGGGAAGGCGTCGAGCGAGTCGATGCGCGCCGCGCCTTTGAAATAAGGGATGTATATGCTCGTCGAGACGCGCCCGACTGCGACGCTCTGTGTGAGCGGGCGGTCGACGAGGTCAACGGCCTCGAGCGCGAGCTGGTAGACGGGCACACCATCGACGGCGGTGCGTGTAAAGTGTTGAAGCTGGAAGAGGCGCTCGAGGCCCGTGACGGCGCAGCGCGCGACAACGAGCGTGCGCGGGACAAAGATGGCATAGAGGAGGTCAAAAGTGATCTCTCCGTGGGCGGTGAGGCGGTCGATCGTGGCGATGGTGCTACGGTAGTCGGCGGAGAGGAAGGAGAGAAGGAGGTTAACAGAAGAGAGGACGTGCGACTCCTGTTCGGAGCGGCGCTTGCGTGCGCCGAGCACGTCGCGGTACTCGATAAAACTCTGCAGCCACGTCAGGAAGATCTCAGGCTCGAGCTGCCACGGCGTCAATTCCTTCCAAGAAAGACGAAAGGAGCAGCGTACCTCGAGCGGGTCAGCATTCCAGGACACGCCGGGCCACGTTTGGATGACATCCTGGCAGGCCTTCAAAATGTACTCGCTCTTGATCACAATTTTGAATGTTGGCTGTCGGTTTTCCTGCTGCGGAATCGTGCGAACGACACTGACTCAAAATTAGGGCCAGCGCTCATCAACGAGAAGGGGGCTTACACAAAGCTGTAATCCTTCCACGGGTCATTCCCTCCTCCACCAAGGATAGGCAGCGTCTCCACCGTCACCTTGGAATTCATATTCTGCCCGACTGTGAGGCTGTATCAGGTGTTGCACACTTCGCAGACATACCTTGTACTTCCATCCCTTGGACCAGCGCGAGTAGAAGTAGTCCACGCGCTTGATCTTGGACGACGCAGGCGGGAGGGGCTCATCCCTGACAATCGTCGACACCTTCGACTCCGAGTCGTCGTTCTCATCATAGAACGGCGTCGAAGACCCCGAGGCCTTAGGCGACTTCACAAGGGAGGAAAAGCGGCGATGCATGGTGGGATGAAGATGGAAGGATTTGGCGTGTCCTTTAAGGACCCTGAGCGCGAGAGCGATCGAGCGTCAAAAGGCTGTGGAGTCTGGAGATGACTAGGATCCAGAGGGGGCTTCGAATTCCACGTAGACAGACACTGCTATCGCTGCCGGAAGCGGGCGCTTGACATTGAGGGGGAATGACTCCACGCTGTGCACCGGTCCCGCCCATCTGATGGACACGTGTTTGCCGCCTCGACGATCCCGCCGCTCAGTCAGTGGAGAAAAATCAAGCGTAGATTCTACCGTTGGACAGCGGCGCCAAAGCGGCGCTTGTATTCTGGTGTGATAAAGATCGGGCGATACAGCTTCTTGCTATTACAATTAAAGGCGGTGCACGATCTAGATGAAGTCGTGAAAATGGGGTCAGGACTCAGGAGGATCTGAAAGCGAGTGTCGATTGAGTGTCGAGGTGACTGTCAGTGTTTGCCAGGTGTTTGTCACTTTATTGTCGATCAGATTGATCCCATCACATTCACTCTTCCGTCCATAACACCTCCGACTTGCGAGCAGGAGCTCACAGAGACGGTGCCTGTGAGTTAAATTCCTCCACAGATTGGTGCTTTGAACCGACAGAAAACTGCGTTTTTCTGTCAGAATGTCGGATGTGCTAGAGTTCCCGCCACTTTCGATCGCCGCCTGCGACATCATCAATGGTTTACAATCTGGCGAAACGACCGAAGTCAACTTGATCATGCAGATTTTGAGCTTTAAGCCAGTCGGAGACAGAATCCTTCTCATACTATCTGACGGAGCGCACTACATGGAGGCACTACTCTCACTGGGCCAGGCACACCCCGCCAATCAGTCGATGAGGTGGATTATGGATGCTGATCCCAAACCGAGGAACGCTGTTGCGGGGATTGAAAATGTCGTGTGGGTTGAATTTCCACCTCATATTCATTCTCCCCGTGGGTATGTTTTGTGTAGGATCCTCGAAACCTCCCAACTGACAATCCTGTACAGTAGGATTCTGAGTATTGAAGGCATGCATCTTATCGAGGATCGAGAAGGCCGCATCGGGCGTCCTGTGAGATATGAACCTGAGCTCGCGCGGCCGCCGCAATAGACATACTCAGTAAATAAATCTTGGGCGAAGATTCCTTCCGGGTGCTGTCTACTAACTCCCTCGTCAGATTTTTATTCGAATGTAACAACGCATTTGGTCGCATGGTGTCCGATGCGGATTGTAGTACGACAGAATACGCAATTCTGCGACCCAACGACATGCATCTTGTTGGCTCAGTCGTGACTTGTTTTGAAGAGACCGAACCCCAAGCATCTCGACCCCCAACGAGAATCAAACGATGAACCCATCCTAGATATTCTCGAGGGAACGTCGAGGCGAGAGTGCATGAATAAAAATGTGGGTCCTCTTTCCATTATATGTTGTATCCGGTGAGAGCACAGACTTAAAGTTGAGCATTTCCGTTGAGAACCTCTTTCTAGATTTTCATTGAGCAGCGGCCCCGCGCGAACACGACGCATGTCATTCACGCCGTTTGCTACGTCCGACTAAATATCAATACACTTCTCCACAATTAGAAGCAGCCGTCTCGGGACGTAGGCTACAACGCCTGAACCCTTCTCCACGATGTTGAAGATACGACGACGGAACCGTCAGTTGGATAAAACGAAGGCTTCAGAACAGAGCTATCACCATGGCTAAGCTCGGTGAGGGACAATCAAATGTGGCGATTCCACCTACCTCTGTTTACACCATCTGACATAGCTCCCCGACACTTTTTGCGTAGCGCCCACCTGGCGAGATGGCAAGTTCGCCGCCTGGATGTGGACATTGCGGAGCCAAAGCCAACCAAGTTCCCTTCTCATACAGCTTGACGAGGAAATCATCTCCGGGGTGAGGATTGGAGCGGACGATATTCCACATCCCACAGGCCCGTAGAGCGGCGAATACGACCAGCGTGCAGATAAAATTGATCTCTATCACGGCGAGCAGCGGGAACGGAACCGCCGCGAGCTGGAGGAGCGCGAGCACCATCAGAGAGGACGCGGAGAACGCAACGAAGAGTTCTCCGAGTACTTGGGAGACGGTGAGTGCCTGGATCATTGTGGACGTTGACATGGGAGGTCTGAGTCCTCAAGATAAACGGTATATTAATAAGTTGGGTAAAGCTTGGCATTTGGCGGTAATTCGAACGTGCCAGGAACAGCTGACGTTGGACGCGGCAGAAACTCCGTTCGGCCGACTTCCCGACCCGCGGCGTGCAATGCGCACATGGGCAGGAGGGAGGGGAAGATTCCTCCTGGGCCGTACCCGGGAGGCACCCAGAGGCCGGTTGAGAGAAAGTCGCTATTCATATATTTATATAGGTCCCCCGTCGGTGCGACAAAACGTGAGCTGATTTTATTTCACGCATCTACTCCTGCTATCCTTGGTGAGATCTGACGGCTATCGCTGACAGGCGGGAACGACGTACACGGAAATTTAATGCTTTATCGGAATTGCACGGGTAAAAAAAGTGTTGCCATAAGTACTAGTAGGAAGTGACATTGGGGATGAAATCCGAACCGCTTTTCATTCGTAGGTGAGCGCACGATGTCGAAAAATCCGGAAGTGTAAATTGGATTTCCCAAGATGCCATGTGCAAGTGGCCGGACCGAGCTCCGGAATCCGCATAGCCGACATGGAACGGGCGAAGAAGTGTCTCAATTTATGGAGTGGAGTCCGATTTCCCTTAAATTCGAGATTCCGTTGGAAGGACGAGAATAAGTTTCAAGAGGCTAAGTTGCATGGTTTGCCGAGTCGATGCCGATGATCACCGTGCTCGGCTTGAGCCGAATAGGTGGTCCGTGCGATGCATGAACGTTCGAACACCCGTCAGGTCCGTTCTCGTTCACGGTATAATGCAAAATAAGGACGAGTTTCCTCAGCCGGCTTCCGGATCCACCAATATCCACAAATAAGTACCGGTCCCGTTCAATGCCCTCGCTATTCGTGGAAGTTGCCATCGGCGTCTCAGCGGTTGCGGAATTTATCTTCACACATCTATGCGTACGAAGGCCCCGAGAAAGCCCACTACATGTAATAGTGAGAAATATGAAATCACCTAACTATACATCCCGGTTGAGACAGGTCGAGCTCGCTACAGACTACAGTCTCGCGATGTAAATGAGCACGTTTGTGCGGCCCTGATATGGCAGGTACGGGCTAGGATATTTCGCCGCGTCCGCCGCATACGCGCCGCGTCACTGCCGCGTCAGCCGCGGACACTGCCGCGTCCTTCCACACGACCGCCGCGTCCTTCCAGATGACTGCCGCATCCCATCTTAGGACCACCGCGTCCTCCGACTTCGACGCCGTGCACCGCCGCTGTCCAAATGACCACCACGAGATAAGTCTAGTTTACCCTCGTCGTTACACCACCAGCTCAACCACTACACGAGCACTGATGTTTTTACGTTGCCGCTGTACTGCCAGGTGTCAATGCACTTTAATTTGAACTAGGAGTCGCTGCTCCGGCCTCCACTCCCGCCGTTGAGTTGATCTATCTTTGTTGTACTCCCGGCACTTTACGGCCAGAAAGCCATGGCTTCGACTTTGTAGTACAATTGGGATAAGGAGCAATGTTTTGATGTTCATGCAAGCATTCATGTGGGTTTTGAGGAGACTGAGAATGCAGGAAAGCTCACATGTATTCAACTGGTAGATTGAGCACTTATTTAACAGTTCCACATCAGGTTGAATTGATAGTTCCCGGGCATCAGCACAGCCTGATTGTGCATGTTCACAATCTATATCTATCTTCAGCCTCTCAATGAATATAAAGCTGCTTGAGCTGTTTTACAGGTGAGTAGGACCAGTTTTCTGACCTTTCCCAACCTCCACAACCGTGGGAAATTTTTTATCTACAGCCATGGCTTAAGCCAAAGCCAAGCCAAGCCAAGCCACATCCCATGGCTTTGGCTTTGGCTTCAGGCTTCTCAAGCCAAAGCCAGATGAAGCCAAGCCAAAGCCAGGGTTTGAAAGCCAAGCCAAGCCAAAGACATCACTATTCAAGTTGGCCGCGCCCCTATGTACTGTTGACATATTTCAGTGGAATCACTTAGTACGAGAGTGAGGTGGCACAGACTATATAGTGTAATAACAATTTTTTGAGCCTGGAAATGGTGTCTGCGGATCCGTAGACAATGCTCTGGTATCGGTGATTTTACATCTGAACGTACCAAAGTATATTCCTGCCATTTTTTTTGGTAAAATGTGGTATCTCCACAATTCAAACACTGAATAAGGATCTGTTACATTAATACAACCATTCTATACAAAAATTCGATGAAAATGCCCCGATGATCTTCGTGGAAACCGCAAATCTCTGCATTGTGTGTTGGCAGTAAACATCCAAAATCTTGACACACGAGTTGATCTGCGGGATTTCGATTGGATATTCAAGTAGGTGTATTATATACAGTGCCTCAGGACATGTTTCCCAAAAACTAATTCTGGGAGTCAATCTCGATTGCTTCTTCAACAAGTGGCTGTGCAAACAATCTGATCGTGAACCACGTTGAGGACCTTCGGGGGCGCATTTCAATCTATATGTTGGGTTTACAACACTATCTAAACTGTATACACATTCTAGGAGATTTGTGTCGGCCTGGGTGGCTTCCACGGTCAGATCGGCGCGGAACTAATGACGCGGCGCCATTGGGTACTTCGCCGCGTCGCGCCGCACGTCTCTCAACCTCGATATTTCCATACACATTGCACACTCTACAGATTATCAACACAAGGGCTTCTCAAATCTCGATTTTGGGGTCTTCATGGGCCAGCATTAGAGCCACGAAATGGTGTTCGTACGGTGCGCACAAGTGGCTGTGCACATAATATGATCGTGAACCTAGTGTCTGCGGGCCCTCGTTTCGGGCGCCTGTTAAGTGGAATCGTTTCTCCTCAACGCGGAATTGGAATATTCCAATTTTTTTTAAGTGTATTCCCATCTTTGCCTCCCCCCCCCTCTGAGATCCATCCATCCCCCCTCAAATACTTTAAATGCCCGTAAAAAAATCCTCCACCATGGCCCAAAAATGCCAGGGGGAAAGTAATTACACCGAGATTTTGAGTCCGTTTGCCTTCAAAAAACTACTCTCCCCTCCGTTTTCGCCCAAACAAAGTTTATAGGACCGTTTATACCATTACCAACTCCACATCCAACAAGTTACAGCTCAAACGCTCCATTATTGATCGAGTTCCAAGCCGAACAATCACACCAACTTGAAGATACTGAAAATTACACTTCTACCGTACCACTTTACCTTTCCTTATACAATTTTACCGAATCTGTACATATCACCAGAAAGCCCTGCATTTTCTGCGCCTGTACATGTAAGAATCACATTTTTCTATGCCGAACCCATAAAGCACTGAATTTAATTTTCACCCCAATTCTCTTGCGAGAACGCGCTTTGACCGTTTCTCACGGGATGATCGTTCGTCTGTGGCGCGGGCCCACTGATCGACATCATCCCCAACGTTAAAACGTTCGAACGTTTCGGGCCCGATCGATCTCCACTCGATCATCCCCGCCGCGTCATCATTTCCACTCTCCGACCCACTCCGACGTCCCGCGCAAGCTCCCGCCCACGCCGGCGCACATTTCGCCAACACTCCCGCCCCCTCCCGACGATGCCGCGCCACATCCCACCCACATCCCGCCCCCCTCCGACCAAAACTACACACAACCTCCGACCCACCCCGAAGACGCCCCCCCACATTCGCGCCGATCCCGACCCCACCGACGCACAGCCATCCCCACCCTCCGACGCATCCCGACGACCCTGCCCACACGCCCGCCCCCTTCCGACGATGCTGCCGCACATCCCGCCCACTCCCCGATCCCCTCCGACGATGCCATCGTATATCAGCCCACCGCTGCCCGAATCCCTCCGCAACTGCCGCCACGGCCCATATCGCGCCGTCCCGCCGCTCCATCCACGCCGCTCCTACGACGCGACGCGTTTGTTTGTACATGTCCGCCTTCGCCCGCATCACCTGCACCGCCGCGATGACGCGGCCGCCGCCCTCCTCAAAGTCCATCCGCTGCTGCCCGTTCTCTTGCCGGCCCACGCACCGCATCGCCCCAACATCACTACACCGCCCTTCTACGCCAAGCCGCTACGCCGTCCGCTATGCCAAGCCGCCCTGAGCCACCTCCCATTGCCGTTCTGCCGCACTATGCCGTGCGTTGCCTAGCTGCCCTCCCCGCCGTTCCGCTACGCCTCGCGACGCCGCACGTTGCCTACCTGCTCTCCCCGCTGTTCTGCTACGCCACGCTGGGATGCCGTCCCACTACGCTACGTCCCGTTAAGATGTCTACACTGGTGCCCCGCCCTCGGTGCGTCCTCCGCCTAACTCTCGCCCTTCAAGTACCGCTGCACCACTCTAACCTCCTTTCCCTCCCCGTCTAGCGCCTCTTTTCCCCGTGTTGCCAGCGCCCGATTCGTCATTGCCGTGCATAGTGGAGCGGCGGCACTCCTTTTCGTGTGTCTCGAACAGGTGCGCCCGTCCAATCCTCATCTCTTCCCCTCTTCCAAGCACAAACTAACAATGTTTCCAGAGACATCCCGGAAATGTCCTTGTACTATGTATCCCCCAACGCAGCGACGGACCTCGATACATCGAATATCTTGTCCCATCTCGCACGCAAGATCTGCCTTTTCCGTGAGGTTCGCCGGCTCTAATCTCGCTCGATAATCCTGCAAGTGCGTTCCCTCTACATTCCTGTCGCCAGTAGAAGTCACCAGCCCGAGAATGTGTACTGCGCTGTGCCACACCGCCTCCGCATTTCACCTCATGTGAGGATTTTGGCCTCGATCCGGACCCCCACGCGGTTTTCAGCGCTGCTCATCGCGGCCCGGATAATTGCCATCAACCCTGGAAAGTTGTTTCCAGCAAACTCGGTGAGCGTCTCGCAATATCTGATATGATGTAAGTGAATCTCGGCAGGGACGGTTGCTGCGATCATATCAGCCGATGGTGGGTAGTCAACGAGCCTCTGGGCTTTTCACTTGAAGAGCCCCCGTTCTCCGTCGCGGTCATGTTGCCAACGCAGCAAGCGGCAAGCGGCGGCCCTCCCTTTCGTGCGTCTCGAACGGGTGCGCCCATCCAATTATCCAATTCCTCCCCTCTTCCAAACACAACCTAACGATCTTCCCAGTGAATTCCTGGCAATGTCTGTGTGCTCCGCCAAATCGAACAATGTATGTATCCCCAACGCACCGGCGGACTCCGATCTCGCGCCAAATTTTGACGGCGACTTCCCTCCCGTGAGTTCGCCAGCTATATCATTCCTCAGCCGTCCGCAGCGGAATTCGCCCGCCTCCGGGTACTGTGTCGTATCACGTTACGTGCCCGCTCGCTTTCTCTTCCTTTTTGGTGTGTTCCGGCTCGACCCGGAACCTGACGCGGTGATCAGCGTCGCACCCTGGATACGTGCGATCTCCCCTCGAAATTCTGTGCAGTTTCTCGCAAATCTGATAGCATGTACCTAGATCCCCAGACGAGTTGTTATCGTACCAGCCGACGGAGAGTAGTCAGCGAGGCCTCTGTGCTTTTCATTTGAAGAGCCGGCGGCTCGTTGACTACTCATCCTGAGATCGTACCACTCTCTGCAGTAGCTGCCCCGATACGATGGCCTGCATCGTACCAAGCCCGCGTGCAGCATGTGTCAAGATATTTCTCCCGGGAATTCCTGGAAGAATTACTACCCGTTTTATAGAGACACCTTTGTCCGCCTGAGCCTCGTCAGCGAAACCTCCTTGCTTTTCTTTTGAATAGCCAGTGGCACGCGGCACGTTGAGCATTGAACCCGAGCTGCTGGCTGCGGAGTGATACTAAGGCCGCATCTGGATTCTGAATCCTCGCGCACATCAGCGGGCCATCTTCGGTGCTTTCATATGGTCAGCCCACTCGCATTTGGTTTTCATTCACTCTCTGTGTTGAATCGGCCTTGAAATCGAGGTATCTCTACAAGCCTACACACAAGTTTGATTAACGTGAGCATCACCTCAATCTGACAAGTCTACGGCGACTTTCTCGCATTCCCTTCACGGCCCCTTCTTTCTCAAACTCGGTGCCGACCTCTTTACGGACCGGCAATAGAGTCTACTCGGTGAATCCCCACGTCTCTCATCTCGCGTTGCATCACTGACTTTATCACAGAGTTCACTTTCCCCGAGCTTAGACCTGTATCAGCGTTTACTCGGTGTGTCCCTCCCCCTTCTCAGCGTCTTACTTTAAACTGACTGCTGTTTTACTCTTGCGTTGTAAGCCTGTAATAGGACTGTTTTCCACGGAACTTGGCCTTGAGTTTCAGCTGCACACGGACTTGATTCGAGGCGTCGTGCACTCAGTGGCGCCGTCGAGTTTGACCATCACAATCTTCGGGCCACTTGATGAGGCGAATTTGTGTCTGCTATATGTACTGACATTTCTCGAGAATCAACTGTGTTCTGTCTCAAGAAGTATGTCCCGACCCTATTCGCACTCCTTCAACAAATTCTGACTCGAGTCTTGTCCAACAGTGATTGCAGCCTCGTTTCGGGCAGACTCCACCGTCAAGAAGTCTTTTTTTCAAGTTACAGCATGCTTAGCGTCTGTTAGGCAAGTCTGTTAGTGCTATCATCTCGACTTCATCACTGACTTGAGTTTCATTTTAGTTGCCACCGCACTTTCACGCTGAAGTATTTAATAGTCATCAGGTCTGTCTCCTTTTACTACACGCCTTCAACGCTCATTCGTGCTTGTAGACTCGATTCGACACAGGGATTATTAACCAACGTAGGTATCGATCCAACCTCGAGCAATTAATCTCGGTGTGTCAACTACGTACATACCAACTACTCCTCCCTCTCCTTATCATTGATTTGCACCGGTCTTCCAGATACAGTCCCCCATGTTACTTTAAACCTGAACCTCGGTCGGATTTCCTGGTGAATTTAAATTCTTTTGTGAACCTCGACCTCATCACTCCCCGGTCTTCCCGGACTCAGATCCCCGGGTTTTCTCGCCGCTGAAATTTACGCCCGACGTGTGAAACTGGCACCTGAAAATATAGATCTCCTTCAATATTCTCAGGGCACCTTCGCGACGGCATGTTTCTTTCCGTGAGGGCCGCTGTCTTTTCCATATTAACAGTACTGACACTGTTTACTCCCTTCATGGCTCTCACACGTGAGCAGTAGAAGTTTACTGCCGAACCTCAAACCACATATTCGTACCGCATGTTCCCATTTTCCTTTCTATCTCATTAATTGACAAGGACTTTCACCCCATCTCCGCACTTCTATGGTATTCAACACCGCTCATTGTGTCCCCGTTTGAACGCCCCAGTAGCCACTCACCCGCGCCCTAGCAGGTCATGCTGTTGCCCAGAGAAGTACAGCGCATCCTCTTCCGATGACTCGGCTAGTGCATCCCGCAACCAGGGAATTAATGCCAAGAATGAGCGGGCAACGGATCGTCACGGTCAGGTAATCAATTAATGAATCGCCCGGGAATCCCAGGAGCAATTCATAAAGTGCTCCACTCACCTATTGTAGGTCTGCTCCTCGAGGCGGAGGTGCTCCTTCAAATTGTAAGCAAGGGTCTGGGTGTGAGGAACAAAATACCGATGCTGTAGTGCAGCATCTGCACCAGCATGCAGAGTCTCCTCGTTCGACGCGGGCTTGGTATATGTCCAAGGCATTCCATGCATTTTATTGATATTTTTCTTGCTTGCGGCAACAAATGGTACGTTCGACACCAGCTTAGTCTACTGCATATTTCCTCTCATTCCCTCTCGACAGCGCTTCGTTAAATGTGAGTTAGACGCGCCTTTGTACCATTCCCTTCCCCACATTCCCAGCCATGTTAATACCTATGAGCTGGGTGTTCGCTCATGTTCCCATTTATCCCATGGTCCGAATATTTCTACGGGAACTGGTTCCATATTTTAAAAAACATGTTTGAAATATTATGACACCAAGCCGGAATCGAACCAGCTTCTCCTGCCGAACTTGAAAACATCCAAGTATAGATAAAGCAGGTGCGTTGCAATACGCCATTGATCTCCACCTCTCTGCCTTCCATCCTGCATTAGTTGCACAACCTACAGCGCAATACTTCATGTCCTTTGGTTCACCTCCAACTTTGTACCAGTGTCCAAGTGCAATGCAATTAAAAAATCGAATAAGTCTCACGTGACCCTTTGACATGCTGAACGCTCAGACGATGAGCATGTCAGCAGCATAGCATTTCACATGCCCTCTCAAATCATGATACTTTCCCCCATCCTTCACGACACTTGCTTTCCCACTCGCGCATACTGCGAACACGCTTCAAACCCCGCACCCCTGTTGCAATCAACGCAAATGTGCTGTACCTTTTTTCCAGAGCACCAGAACCGGTTAAAGATACTGGTGAAAGTCGAAGGTGTCGGGCATTTTGATTTTTAGGTCCCCCATCACTTTAGGCGACATCTAAACTCTCCAGGGAATTCTCTGGACAATTTGACAAGTCACACTCATTTCCCGCAAGGCATTCGCTCTATGTTCCCTTCCAAAAAATTCCTCCGGAGTCCGTACCGTTTTCGCTCCGGCCATGCTGACAAATGCAGTGCGCACCATTATTGCTCAACTGTACAACACTCGATTTGGCAATTATCTTGAATGTGCTACACCGTGTGTACCAACCTCCTTGTAAACACCAGAACTCATTCGTGAAAGTCGAAGTTATCGGGCATTTAATTTCGTGTGATCGAGTCGCCCCTAACTTCCCGATCACAATCAGCCGACATCTAAAATCTCCCGGGAATTCCCTGGACAATTTGACAAGCCGCGGTCATTTCCCAGGGAATCCCTGGCGTTTGTCCAAGGCATCCGTTTCTCGTCGCACAAATCCTTCTGTACTCCTTCAGAGTGGACAAGAAGAAAAAAAACAGAAGAGGAAATGATATGCTTTCGACAAAAAGCCTGCCACGCTCACTCATCACCAACGGTCTAGGTTATTCAAAATGTGAAATCCAGACAACCACCACTGGCAAAAGCTCATTTGTTAAAATCGAAAGTGTTGGCATTTTTTGTGACCGAGTTTGATCGAGCCGCCGTTAAGTTCGATCGCTTTCAACCGATCTCCAGGGAATTCCCTGGGCAATTGGACAAGTAACCGATCACTTCGTGGGGACTCCCTGATACTCGTTCAACGAATCCGTCCCTTTTTTCGGCACCTTGGCGACTTTCTATCCCAACACGTGACGCCTTATTTCAGTCGTACTTCCAATATAATCCGTGAGCTTGTTTCTCTGTATGTATGTATCGCTCAACAAATGACTTCAGGGTGTTTCCAACTTCACTGAATTCAAAGCACCGAGAAGAAACATTGGTATCGGACCGGCCTTCGGATACCTCGACATTTCCAAGGCTTCAATTCAAGGACGCTGAATCGCCAGGTAAGTTCTCTTCCCTTGATATTCTATGCCTGGTTCTTATGATGTTTATTCTCCGCGGCAAGTCTACACCGCTTGGCCCGTGCGTTGTTCGGAATTGGCCGGTTTCAGAGCACAAGCTTCTCAAGCTTCTCTTTTCAAACTCCGCCCACTCTTTTCTTCCTCCCTCTCCACGCCACAAATTATGAGGTGTGTGGCGCGTTAAATCCCCCTAATCGCAATTCTGTTTTAACCACATTCATCTAGCGGCAGCCCTAAGTGCACTAAATGCAGCCTGCCTCTCGAAGGCCTCTCGCAACAATATCACGATCGGCTCGTACACCAGCAAAAGGCGACGGTGGCCTACCCGGCAGAGCAGCCTCAAATCCTCAAGAGGGTGCTCGGCCAGTTCAAATGTCTGCGCTGTCATTTTAACACACCGGACCCTACACGCCTCCAAGAGCATGTTCGTGGCTGTCAGGCGCTTAATCCCGACGTCCATCCTACGCCGCCAGATTTCACCGAGCCCGTTTTGTTCCCCCGCCGGACGCCGCCAACTACCCCTTCCAGCTCACCCAGTCGTGGAGCCGGCGCGCCGGGCCCCTCCTCCCCAAATTCTAGCCCGGTTCCTCCGCCTCGGCCTAATCTTCCGCAGGACATCGATGATCTCCCCACATTCTATGAGTCGGAATATTTCCGAGTCCCCGAGCCCACAACCATAACCTCACATCCCACCCTTCCCCTCCGCGCATGCAGTATCGTTATAAATGTCGAACTCGGCGGCGTGATTATCTGCGTCAACTGCGGTTGCTGCGTTACCCCAAACGACGTCTACGACCACGTTCGCGGCCATTTCCACGAACTGCAAGTCCCGAGGGATCTCGGAAGTCGTCTACAGGAGGAATTCAGCTTGACACCCTGGCGAGACATTCCCTTCCCATCTACGATCCGCGAGCCAGTCTTCGGTCTCAAAATCTTCCCCGAACCGTTCTACTTTTGTCTACGGTGCGGTCACGGTTACCAGAACGACGGTGCGCTGGCGGCGCATCAATCCTCGACGCGGTGTCCGCGTTCCGCCGGTGAAAAGCACGAGCACTACGTCGCGTATGGGCAAAGTTTTGGTTTCACTTCGTCAAAGTTCGCCGTCGACATCAGCAACCTCCTTCGTCACGAAGACGCGCAATTTGATGCCTCCACACTGTACACAACCACATTCGCCCCTCCCCCCGACTATTCTCTTCTTCCCTAGGACAATTCCGATTTCCCATCAAACAGACATTATGCCGGAATCGTGTTCTGGAACATGCCCATTCCCCGGCTCTCATCGACACCCTTTGATGACCCGTCTCTGTTGTTCAGCCAAGCCGTCCCCGCAACGCTGCGGGAACGGCCCGAAATGGGCCGGCACTGGACCTATTGCATGTTACCGAGATGAATTAATGAGAAATTGACCTACGTCCTCCAACCTTGCAAAATGTTGTCACCTTTGAGGATTGAACCTGCTACCGCTTGCATTCCATCCTACTGTTAGGTTCGCAACATAACCAACTGAGCTAAAAGGCCACTGTGATCCACTAACACGATCACAACTATGTCAACAATATACTCTTTGATCCGCTCCAACTTTCTCCGTCCCTTTGACCCCCACCCCTCAATTTTTTTTCCTGAATTCACCCCACCTTTCCCCTTCCGTTTACATACCCTTCCCTTCTCGATCCGATCCGAACTCATTCCGCCATACATTTATTTCGGCGGCGGGTTGATCCGTGCCCAAACACTCCGGAACCTCGACAACGGACGTCAATATCTTCCCACCCTTCAATCCTCCGCGACGTAACCTAGGTCAGTTCGAATCATCTCTGTGAACACTCTCCTGAAATAGTGGAGCCCTTCCCCCATTATTGGGTGAGTTTCGAATCGATCTTTCCCGTCCTTTCAAAATTACGCCAAGTTGCATTGAACCCGCCATTGCTCTTTCAAAATTGAATATTTCCTGTCCGTTCCTTCACAACTATTGTAGCCACAGGGGTTTCCATCGTGTACATACACAATGAGCAGATACATCCCCCACGCCTATGGTCATACAAATCATTTTCTTGAATTTTAGTACTCGACGCGTTTTTGGTGCAACGTTCTTTGAACGGTCTTACCAAAAATACCCACGACATGCTCCACGAACGTCACGGAGCCGTGTCATCTCACTCTGTCATCACCACCTTTGCTTCCTAGTCCTGCTGGGATGCCGACTCATTTGCTCTATCGCGCTCCTCCTAACCTTGTCCACCGCCAATCACCCTGCTATCAACCCTCAATTATCCCAGGCTGTCCAGGGAGTTTGGATCGGCAGCACGGATCGTTACTAGGTCAGCTTTTCAACCTTTCATCACACTGCCAATCGTCTAATCCAAGAACAAGTCCATCGTTGTGTCCCCACTCGGCGGGGTCAACCTTCTCAGCTCTCTAGAGAACAACTCTCTTCTAACGATCGCCCCTTTTTCCTCCCAGGAATTCCCGGATTCACCGCCCAAACCGCGTTTTTTTAAAAAACCCTGCGCGCACAACCACCATCTACGATCTGCGGTTCAGCCTCAGGCCAGCCTTCCCCCCCGCACGTCAGCTCATCGTCATTGACAATGTCATCCCGGCGTCACCGACGGCGATTAGCAATAAATTGCGCGGGAGCCGAACAGGCGCCACATAAATAGCGTCCCCCTCACGAACCTCTTTTCCTCCTCCCACCATGTCCAACCCTCCAAAATCCTACCGTGCCCAGCAGCACATAAATTCCACCGCGCCCACCGACGACGAGTCAGTCAACCCATTTCCCTGCTTCACCCACGCTAACGCTTCGGCAGCGACGTCTTCAACGCCCGTCCCAGTCCCGTGCCCTCAAAATACCGGTCTTCCCAGAGTTCTGACTGGTCTAGTCCGCCGTCTTCCACCGGCTCCACCCCCAGCCTCACAAGCGGCTCCTCCGGCTCATCCTCCCGCTCCCTCCGCAGTCCCCCGCCCTCAAGCCCGTTGACGGAGCGCTCCCAGCGCCTTCACCAAGCGGGTCATCCGTACCTGTACGTTCCACCCGTCAGTACGCGAACAAACTAACCTGAGAATGGCAGCACCAAGGCCCCCACCCGTCTCCACCTCCTCACCGTTCCTGCTGCCCCCGACACCGAACCTCCCCGCGTTCCCACCGATGCACGCCACACCGCCCGTTACACCACCATTCCAACACGCAACCCGCGCGCGGCCTCCGTCGCTTCGGAGCCCGTCTTCCAGGGAAAAAAAAATCTCTCGTGCTCCCTCCCCCGCGTACGCACATCCCATCCGCTTTACACCTCCTAGCCACTGATCGTTCGCAGACACTCCGACCCGGCACCCTTTGCACCCGCCCCCGCCTTCCTTCCACCTTCCCGCCGCGCCCACGACCCGCAACAACCTGGACGCCAGCATCCGGGCACTGCCGCGCACTCCATGAACGGCTCCGCCTCCGGCCCCGACCACAACCGCGCACATCAAGATGACCGCGGCGCCGGCAGCAACACCCCCGCACCCTCCCCTCCGGGCGGCTCCGTTCACGGACGCACCGGGCTCGGCAACGACGGCGACAATGGCGGCGATGAGGACATGGGGGGCGACGGCGTTGGCGACGGCGGCGTTGGCGACGGCGGCGTTGGCGACGGCGGCGTTGGCGACAACGATTTGGAAGACCCCGATTACGGCGGAATCGGGTGCGTCTCTTTTTTATCCCTCCCCTTCCTCGCTGATGAACCGCCGCAGCGCCGCGTACAACGACGCCCGTAACCTCGGCAAACTCGAACGCAAGGGCGCCCAGCACGCCTACCGGCAGCACGACCTCTCCCGGGTCTTCAATCAGGAAATATTCCCCTACTTCCTTGGCCGGTGCGCGCCCTGCGCCGTGCGCGGGCTCGAGCACGACCACGCCCTTGACGACTGCCAGATAGGAACGGGATGCTCCGACAAGGACGCCGCGTACGGCGCCTGGCATCACAATGCCTTCGACCTCCCGCACAAGAAGTGGTGCACTTTTTGTGTGATGGCCCTCGTATGTCGACCGCCTTCTTCCCATCCACCTTCTCACCCTTCTCCCCAGGCCTCGGGTGGAGGATGGCACCCTCCTGGCTTCGGTGTACTCTGCCCCTACGCCCAAATCCTGAAACCCGCCCTCTACGCGCTCTTCACCAACCCCGCACCCGCCCCCCACATCGCCACCTCCGACCTCATACCCGCCACCCTCTTCCAGGACCCCGTCCCCGGCCTGTATGCGCTCCGCCAATGGGCACAGACCCCCGTCGATGCGCACCCCGGACTCCTTAATCTGCATGTCCTGCTTCTCTGGGTGTTTGACTACGTCGGCATATCTCAGATCCCCGCCAGCTGCCGACCCCTCGTCACGGAGCTCGAAGCCCGCACCGCGCAGCACTCCCCGGCCACTGCTTAGATTTATTTAACTCAACCACGCATTCCGTAGTACAACCGCACGTACTCTGTATTTCTTACCTCTTGCCGCCCACTTGTACCGATCGCCGCATCAAATAAATTGAAATAAAATTTCTTGTACCACAAAAATACGGAATATCGCTCCCCAGAAGATGAACTCAATCAGCCCATCGACGCCATATACGCCGCTCAAATCCTAACCCTAAGCTGACTTTGCCCACGATGGGCGTGAGATGCCCATGCAACCTAAACGATCCTAGATAAATTTTACCGCGATGTTACCAAACTTTCTCACAGACTCCACCGACCATATCAGCCGCCTTGCAGAACAGCCTCCAACGGCGTACAGCCTGTGTTGAAACACATCACACTTAAAGCGCAGAATTAATCTATTAGATATCAAAGAGAGCTCCCCAAATGCCGCTCAACATCGCCCCGAAGCCGCCTCCCATTGCCTCCTTCTTCCGAATGCAATAAACCGACCACTACACGCCGCCGTCCCCCGCGCATTCACCTGATGCTCCCTCACTGCGTTACCCCGAAAAAGGTAATCCGCTGACACACATCGCGCGTCGAGCCCCGCTTTGTCACACATCACGTGGCCCGCGCCCCTATAACTCCCGCGGAAATCCCGGGTACCACAACCCACTCCAGGTTTAATAAACCTCATGTCCTCAACTACTTTCCAGCCGCAAAATTAAAATAATACCCTTCGCGCCCTGAGCTTTCATAATCACAAAATTTCCATGCTACACAAATTCCACTACCGTACTGAGAGCCTAGTATCGTAATGCACAGCACCCTTCCGCGTTGCCCAGCCACACTTCCGCCCACGAAAAATACCCTGCAGCCGGCAACCATCACAAAATCACGCGCGAATGTCCCAAATCCACAAACAAAGCAAATGGCTCGGCTAGTCGGTGCTCTTGGAAAGCTCAAAAGAAGGGAGATTTATTTGGCCGCCCATGGTTTCGCTTGGAAACCAAAAGTAGGTTGTGACTAGGAACATCCGAAACCGTTCATTTTCGGTGCCATGAACCATAAATTAGAAAGGAAGCATAAACGAACGTATTAGAATCCCGCACAGTCCATGGATCTCAGCGCCTGCCAACGAGATCCTCCACAACAAACTCGCAAGGAAATCCACCGGAGTTTCCGGTGCTCATTTTCCCCATCGCCCTCCTGCTGCGATCGGCTGTTCCTCAAGATTTCCTCCCCCATCTCCGATATATAGTACATGCGAGGATCTAGACCTGACAAACCGTCGACTTCAATTCAACATTCGTCTCGGGGATCCAAAATATTACCTCAGGACCGTTTTCACTGCTACCAGTACTTGATCTTCCATTATCTGTACTCCTCTTTCCCTTACACAAGCATCGGCGAAAAACGCTCAGGATTTCCGGATTAGGCAAGGGACGGTCCTCACGTGGCGTTCGTGTGCCTCTGCTCCCACCATGAACGACGACAACACACTCTGTCCCGAATGCCATCTTGCCTGCACAATCTCGCTCGCTGTCCACAACCAGGAGCATCACATCAACCAGCAAGCTGTGACCTTCCACGACGGTCATTCGCTAATCCTCCAACGCGACGAAGACCAAAAAGTATTTTTTTGCCCCCGATGCCTACATCCAGAGCTTCGTACGCGGAGCATACAGGTGTGTCCTACCCTTACAAAACCTCCCATCTCACCCCTCGCAGTTCCACTGTGCCGAATGTACCGCCCCCGTGGATACGGCAATGCCGTCGCCGCATCCGACTCCTCCTTCGGAGCACGATACACCTCCCGCTCCGCCCCCTTCCCCCGGACTAGACGACCTGGACTTGCCTCCTCCCAACGCACCCCACCCCGAGCCAGCGTACAGCGACCCCACCATCCTATACCCCGGTGCCGACACAATAACTTCGCACGCGACCTATCTTCTCCCGAACTACTCTGTAGTCATCAATCTTTACCACCGCTTGCTCATTTGCATTGCCTGTCAAACTGCCCTCTCTCCCAGCTCTGCGTACCAGCACCTCTGTACCGCCCACGACACGCTCACAAAACCGCCGCCCGGGATGGTTCTTGCTCTCACGCAGGAATACGCGCTGCGCGACCCTGACGACCGCATCACGCTCCCTCACCCCACCAACAGGCCACCGCCTGCGTTCGGCCTCCGGGTGTCCCAGAAACCGTACATCGAATGCGGAAAGTGCGCGCACGCCTACTCGTCCCAGCATGGGATTACCTCCCATGCGTGTCACGGTGGTCTTCATCCCCCTAGATCCAACACCAAGGGCTACGCGCAGCAGTTCTCGGCGGGCGCTCGCAACTCCTGGTTCCTCGTCGACTTGGAGCAGCGCACTCTCGCTCCCGACGTCGACTTTTCCTCCCTCGCTTCGCAACTCGACCTCGGCGTCCCCGACTACAACTCCGAGCATCTCGCCCCCACCCTGGCAGATTCGAAGAAGGATATTCTCATCGCTCGCGAGAGCTGGGACGAGGTGATGCGAAAGGTACCGCCGCCCAATGCGCGCGAGCTCACCCGTCTGTCTACCTCGGAGGATGAGCTGCACAACCTCGGGCCTCCGGTTGTTGCGTACGTCGCTCGCTTGCAAGGGCAACTCCGCAAATACTCGACCTACGGTCAACAGCGAGACCTCGCGGATTATGGCGTACAGTAAGTCTTTTCCTTCTCTCATCCCATAATCGCCCAACTGTACCGGCAGGTCCCACTCGCTTAATACGTTCAATACGATAACACTGGAGAGCTGCAAGCGGTACGGCCGAACTCTCTGGTCGCTTATCTTCAATCTTCTTCGTCAAGTCGACGATTCCTCCGCCTACAAACCCACCCACCTTTACCCAATCACAACCGAGCAACGCGCCGCCCTCCTCCACCTCCTCCATTCTTTCAGAGGCCACCCAAACAACAACACCCCCACCGAGGACTACGCGGATACCCAGCGCGAGATGGACGACGACGAGGATATCGAGCTCTTCGACTTGGATGAACCCCCCTCCGAGAACGATCCCCAGGCAACCAGCGACGACCTACTCTCCTCCGCGCTTGATCAAGCCATCCAGCGCGTCGTCCTTGCACTATTTCGCCATGAGCAGACGGGACAAACCCATGAAAAGTTCTTTTCCCCGGTGCTGCTATTCCTCGTGCTCTCGAGCATCAAGTCAGATGGTGCGCTCATCCTCGCCAACTCGATAACGCAGAGAATTGCGCATCTCACGTATTGCGGACGCGGCTCATTCATGCTCGAGATCGAGCGGCTACTGGCTGAACATCCCGATTGGAATTTCCACCAGTACGTCCCTCTCCCTGCGGCTCTAACACGTCCATCCTAACAACCACCGCAGAGCCCACGGCGTCCTGAAAAAGTACCACACCAATGGCTACGTAACACCCCTGGTGGCCATCTTCCAGCTTTTCACGCTGCTCAAGATCATCGCCCAGACGGAGGTCGCTCCATGCGACGGCCGCTGGGCTGATCTCAACCGCGAGGTCGTCGATTGGAAGGGCACCCTCATACCCCGCGACAAGCTCCGCCGACCCTACGATCATCTCATCCAAGAAATCGAGACCATCTACCGTCGCGATGTCTTTTTCAACAAAACTATCCCATTCGAGCTCTCCCAAGACTTTTTCCGCGACCGCGACATCACCGACCCTGCGATGAATCGTGCCGTTGGATTCTGTGCGCTCGATCACCCCCCCAACGGATTTCGCGAATTGGGCCACAATTATCTGCGCTGGCTTCTCAGCCAACCAGATCTCCGGCACACATTCGTATACTACGCGGAAGGACAGATTCATTGGCGCCCTACGCCGGTCAAGCGTCTCATGGATGCACTCGACACGCTCGGGCTCAAGATCGCCCTTGCACACGACCTCGCTGCCCCGTCTTTGTCGCGTGCACAAGAGATAGCGAATATGTCCTTGCGCAACACGCCCGGCAGCACCACCCGAAACTTCCAGGTCATTCTTAACACGGTCGCACTCGTGTCTATCCTCGACAAGACGTCCCACAAACGTCTCAACTACCGCCTCATTCCCTCGGCCCCTCCCACTCTCCTCTCCCGCTACATCCTCCAACTCCTCGTCTTCATCCGCCCCGCGCAAGTCTTCTTTGCGCGTCGCTTCTTTGGCATTGACGCCGCTCACCGGTTCCATACCGCCCTCTGGCCCCGCGTCAATGGAACACTTACCGGAGGTATGCTCAGCAAACATCTTGCTCAGCTCACCCACACGTATTTCGGCGTCTATCTCCGCATCACCCCCCTCCGCAAGTTTGTGAGCTTCTGGCTCAAGGAGCATATCTCCCCCGCGCTCCAGAACACCCACGCCATCATCGACCGAATGGCCAGCCACAGCCCACAAACCGCCCTACAACATTACGACCAGGACTCGGGGCTTGCCGCCGGCATCTCCGCCAACGATGTCCATCTCATGCTCCTTGTCTGCCGCGACTGGCAGACGTTCATTGGCGTTGATCGACGCGAGCCCCTCGCACTCTCTATCCACGGTGAGACAATCGATGAGCAAGGTCCTCTTGCGGAGCAGTATCGAGCACTTGTCAACCACTATGGTGAGTTCCTTGCTAATGTATCCCTACTTATCTGATAAGCAGCTTCTATAGACGTTCCCGACACTGATCCCCCCGCCAGCACCATCCCATCGCCCACAATCGACGTCCTCCGCGGAGACCTCCCCAAGGAGCTCGGTACCATGATTCACGCAGTGCGCAATGAGCTCATCACAAACCGTACCACGCTTCACGCATTCCGCAATGAGTTGATCACAGATGTTGCGTCGACCATCCGCGATGAGATGATCATCCAACAAGCTATCCTCCACCCCACCCTTCCCCCCGTCCATTCATTTCACGAACTCCGCGACGTCTCCAACGTCTACGTCCATCCCCATCGACGCGCGCAGCTTCGACAGCTTACCTGGGGACCCCAATTCCGACTTTATCTGCGTCCCGCAGGCGATTTTCTTCGAAAAGCTTGCTACAAACAAGACCAACCTCCTCGCAATCCTCCGGTGCGGGTTGGGCAAGACGTGGATGACGCTTGCAGCATTGCGCATCCTTGCTCCCACGCAGCAGCTCATCTGGCTGATACCCACATCGGGATTGCAAGCAGACACGGTTTTGACTGCGAAAAATCTCGGTCTCAGCATAGCTCGCTACAAACCCGGCGCAGCATTCAACACCGAAGCAGACCTCGTTTGGGCGCCCATTGAGATTATAGCCCGAGAGGACTTTCAGACGTGGGTGAAGCAACGCGTGAACGCCGGACGCGTCTGGTGGGTTGTCCTCGATGAAATCCACAAGTTCCTCACCGACATCGGGTACCGCCCAATCTTCACCCACCTCATCTCCCTTGCCCGTTTCGGCGCTCGCTTCCTTGGTCTCTCCGGCACAGCCCCCCCTCCCCTTCTCCCCATCCTTTTCGCGCTCTCCGGGATCACTACCTGGGACATCCTCCGCATGCCCATCAGCCGCAGCAACATCGCGCTGAGGGCAAAGCGTCACACCACCCATGCCCTCGCCCGCGCAGCCCTCATCGCCGACGTCGAAAACGTGCTCCCGACTCTCGGTGACGAAGATCGGATCATGATCTTTTGTCGCAAGCGCGATATGGCCACAGAGATGGCTGCAGTCTTCAACACGGACGCGTACCTCGCACCCGGCCAGGATGACCCCGCGCAGGCCGAGTTGAACGAGAAGTTGCTCCCCGCTTGGCGCGCCGGCCTCAACTCGCGCAATCAGCCGTGCAAAGTCTCGGTCTCGACGTCTATCCTCGGCACCGGCCTCAACTACGCGCACGTCCGCCATGTTTTCATGCTCGAACGCCCCGCAACGTTGTTCGACTACCAGCAACAAGTCGAGCGCGCAGGACGCGATAACCAGCATGCCGAGTCGACGCTGTACACCAGTGAACAAGATTCGAGGCGCATTCCCTCCTCTGCCACCGACATCACCCTTGGTGTTCGAGAGCTGGACGAACTCGCCAAGAGTGAAGATACCTGCCGGCGGTCCATCCCATCCGTCTACTTTGACGGTGTTCTCACCACCTGCATGATCACCACCAAAACGACAAGCGAGCCAACCGCGTTCTGTGACTACTGCGAACGCATGTCAACCGAAATTCCTCCCTCCAACCCCGTCCCAATCATCACCATCGACACGCGCCTCATCATCGGCCGTCAAGATCCAGTTCAAAGACTTCTTCCCTTTGACGTCACCCCCAGGGAGAATAACAAGTCGGCGGCGTCTTCCTCCAACGTGCATGCGCGCGCCGCACCTCCCCCCAAGGTCCCGAGGTGCGTTCCCCTTGCGTGGTCATCTTCTGGATCTGACATTCTTCAGACGCGCTCTACCGCCGCCTAAAGCTGCTCCCGCGGTACCTCAGCAACCAGCGCCTGCACAAGAAGCACCGCAGCCGTTGCCCCCTCTGCACGTAGCGCCTCCACGGTACGTTCTTCCTGCATAGATACTTTCTCCTTGTAACATTCTTCAGACGCGCTCTACCGCCGCCTAAAGCTGCTCCCGCGGTACCTCAGCAACCAACGCCTGCACAAGAGGCACCGCAGCCGTTGCCCCCTCTGCACGTAGCGCCTCCGCGGTACGTTCTTCCTGCATAGATACTTTCTCCTTGTAAAATTCTTCAGACGCGCTCTACCCGCTCCCGCTCAAGCTACGAACGCTGCACCTACGTACACTTCCTTCCTTCTATACTCGTGCCTTGCTCACAAGCGGACAGATTCGCTGCGGCTGCTCCCGCTCCGCTCCCGCCGCAGCGCACGCATCCTCACCCACAACGGGCGTCAGCTCGTGCACAGCTTGCACCCCCATCGCAATCGCTTGCTGCTCCTCAAGCTGCGACACCCGCACACGCTTCCGCTCCGCCGTGCGTACTCCGTTCTTCCGCACACTCTGCTCTCATCTTTCTCTAGCCCCGCGTTTACGGAAGCCGTGGCATCCCGCCCTCCTTCTTTCATCCGAAACGGTCGAGCCCACCCGTGAGTGTCTTCAGGTCTACTTTGGAAATCCGCTAACCCGTCTTTTTCTCAGACTGGCCATGCCAACGCAGTAAGCACATCGACGGCCCTCTACCCAGAAGCTAACCTACCTGCAGCAACGACTTGATTGTGCAGCACGGCGCAACTTTCCTCCCCCGCCTCCGAGCCCAAGGCAACGTATGGCAGACAAGACGTGATATCCTAGCCCGCGTCTGGGCTCCGGCCGTCGACAAGATACGCGGCAAGTGCCCGTTCTGCTGGGTCCTCGGCCAGCTCGACGACGCGCACGCCGACAGGGATTGCACCGTCCTGCCCCTCGAAGAGACGGACAAGTTGTGGAAAAAATGGGCCAAGGTGGACGGCCTCTGCTGGAACTGCTCCGTTCCGCACGTACGTCGTCCCTTCCATTAAGTCTCGTCCGCCTCATCCCTCTTCAGCGCGTCGATGGATGGCATCCAGACTGCAAGCCCGCAGACTGCCGAGACGCGCACATCCTACTCCCCGCTGTCTACGCCTACCTCCTGCATCCTCCTCCCGATCTCCCGCTCACCGCCGCGACCTTCTTGCCCCGCACAGTCTTCACCAATGGAACTCTGGACGCGCCCGCATTTAGCCGGTGGGCCCACCAGCGCGTCCCTGACCACGGACCAATGTTAAACCTGCATGTACTATCGCTATGGCTCCTCGTACGCCGCAGTGCACTTGTACTTCCTCCCGAGCTCCGTTCGGTATTTCCTGTAAACTCCTTACCGTAGAGTACGCTGTAAATCCCAATATGGAAATTTGTCACATCCGTGACCCGCCTCTTCCTCTTGACCTCCATGGCCGACATCTGTACCAACGTCGAGGCTCTACTCGCCCTCCAAGCAACACTCACAGCCCAGCTTGAAAACGCTGAAGATCCTCCCTCCACTCCCGAAGTCGCTGCCCTCAAGCGCCTCAAAGACGCTGGAATCAAGGTCGGACCGCCCAAAAAACCGCGCAAAGGCGACAACTCGAAGCCGACGGAGAAGAAACAGGCGAGCAAGGTGCGTGTCTAACTCCTATCCACTTCCAGCCTAACTTTTTCTAGGCGCCTATACAGCCCAAGTCGACGGAAATCGAGCTCGACAACATTGCCGACGAGCGCATCGCCGCCCTCCTCCCCGAGATTCTGCCCCCTCCGCTCACCGCGCAAGAGCTCGTCAACCTGCTCCTCCATCCCCCCGCCTTGTCCACGGCGGAGGAGGAGGACGCCTTTGTTGTGCAGATGATGCGGGGCTTTGCTTCGCCCGATGGCTCATGGGTGTGTCCCTCCCTCGTCCCGCTTCCTCCGCTCACCTTCCTAGACCGACCTTCTCACTGCCGCCGGTTTACATTCGAACCAGACGGTATCCATACACACCGCAACCGCCGCCGCCGCCGCACAAGTACCCGGACAGCCCTTGTCCCTCGTCACCACCGAATCCGTGCGCGCCTACGCCCTCTGCTACTACTCGGCTAACCCATCTCGCAGAATCTGCTCTCTTTCATCAAAAGCGCCCGTGCAGACACGTACGCCACCGGACGAATTCTCCTCTGCGAGATTATGTGCAGCCAGCCGGCGTGGAACCAACTCAGCAATATCGAGCGGGGGGTCCACAACCGTGAGGTCTTTATGGCACAAAACCCCACGTTCTTCGACGCCGACAAGACGAAAGCGGAGAAGCACACGATGCTCACGCGCAACGGCGACCACTACAAGGCAATGACCGCCTTCCTGAAGAACGACCGTGAGCCGCTCACCCGCGCTCGCAACCAAGTTTTTAACTTTGGTCAAGTCGTGTGTACACTCTTTTACTACCCCTCCTAGCTCTGACTTTTCCCAGTTTGGCTTTGGCGCCATCATCCATCCCGCCGCCTCCCTCGAGTCCCTCGGCCGCCGCACCCCCACCCTCTCCCGTGTCAGCGGCCGCCTCCACCTCGCGCTCGCAAAGCGCCCCGAGCTCCGCAGCGAAATCGAAGCACGCGGCCCAGCGAACCTCAACGTCGTGCGCGAATTTGTGCGTGGTCTGGTAGTACCCGAGAACAAGGACCCGGTTAGAGAATATTTCACCGACTTTCACCTACGCCTCCCCGTATATAAATACTGATGATCACCCTGGCCTGTCGCTATACCGGATAAGGTTAGGTAGAACACCAAAGAGACAACGGCCGTTACTTCCTTACAGAAACAATATTTGTTTTTTTTCAGCGAATATTCCGCGCCGCGTCAGTTTTGAGCGTACACGCTTTCAAATGGGTTCGCCACCATTCCGGCACAATAACAAGTCTACGTTCGATATGGATCCTAACAGGCTGGTGATACCGTCCTATCATGGCAATCTCGGCGACAAAAAATCATCTGGGACTCGCGCGCGTTCGCGCAAGACCCGCCGCTCAATTGAACGGGGGAATCCTGGCGACATCTCGTGGGAATGAGATTCGCGTCCAACTCTAAATGACCTAAACATTCAGTCGCTGACAAAACGCTACGGAAAAGAAAAGAAAAACATTCAAATTTGCCTTTAAGGGACCCGGGCCCGAATCGAACGAGCGACTCCCGCCGACAAGAAAGTTCACAAATTTTCATTGCAAGCGGGTGTGTACAGAACACTACTGGGTCTTGGCCTCTGCTTATCTACAATGGAATAGAGCTACCTATAATTATGATGTAACCGCTCTACCGCTATCCAACCCGCTTGTCCGCCGCACAACCCTATGCGACAGCGTCAGAGAACACTGCAGAAAGACGGTCTAGATTCGATAAAAGAGCTAGTGTCTGCGGGCCCTCGTGTCCTCCGCCTTTTAAGCGGAATCGTCCCTCCTCAACGCGCAATTGGAATATTCCAATTTTTCTCAAGTGTATTCCCATCCTTGACCCACCCTCCAGCGAAAGTCATTTCACCGACATTTTGAGTCCGTTTGCCTCCAAAAACTACTCTCCCCTCCGTTTTCGCTCAAACAAAGTTTACAGCGACAGTTATACCATTACCAACTCCACATGCACAAAGCTATTCAGCTCCATTATTAATCGAGTCACAAGCCCAACAACCACCCCAACTCGCAGATACTCAAAATCTATACACAAAATTCGCCCTTTGCGACACACGCAACCGCAGATTTTCCGTGTTTCCCCATCCACGTTTCTATGACACAAGAATCCACGACCCCGGCAAAGCAAACCATTCTAATTCCCCACAGCTACATCCCAACCGTCCATCGAAGAAGCGCAAGACGATCTAGGTGTACACAATCCTTGATCGTAGACAAACAGATCGCCATATATTCCTACGCGTCACGGCAGCAGCAACTTCAAACGAGTCGTGCCTTGCCCAACCTCCCCGGGAATTCCCTGGGAGGTTTGGTAAAAGTCACCGTCGAAATTGGACAACACAGCATCGTCTCCGTCGATTTCCCAGAACTCGCTCACCACAACTCGCACGGAACCCGGTTCAACTACATATTTCGCGCCCTAGTTATACAAGGGGATCTGTACCGGCACTTCTCCCAACCTCCGCATCCAGTACTCGATGATCCCCGCCACGCCGTCCAAGCCCCCCGCTGCCCCTTCCCCGAAATACTCCCGGTGCCATACCCCGCACCCCTCGCACTCCTCCGGCTGGCGTTTTGCGCCGCGCGCAGTCAGGGTGAGATGCACCAGCCGCTCTTCGCGCCGTCAGACTCCACGCGAAAACAAAGGATACCAAGAAAAGAACAAAATCTTACCGAGCAACACCGAATATTTCGTTTCATAACAATACTGCCATGCTAATTCCACCCCCACGCACTTGTCCGCGTACGATTCCCGCCGTGCCGCCAAGTCTGTAGCGCGCCCCGGCTTGACATCCACCCAATCGACCTCCTCCCCCGCCGGACGTGTCGGAATCGAACCAAACATCGCCGCGTTCCGCCTCATGTGGACGTAAACTAGCCCCGGTTTCTCCAAGTACGGGCGTAAATTAAAATACGCCTCGGCTGCGTCCATTGGATCGATGTATGCGCGCTCCCGCCTGATGCGCCCCCAGATCACCGAATTGAACCCAAAGAAAAGACCACCTACAGTGCCCGTAGCATCGTCTGGCGTTCTTCCTCACAATAGAGTGCGTGAGACATGACTACGCAAAAAAAAACCACATTAAAACACCCACAGGCCATCGAGAAACACACTTACCGTCGCGTCGTTGAGTTGGTTTGAGAAAAGAGTTCCCGCCGCCGGATTGCCGCCCATATGCCGCCGGCGCCCGCAGCCGCGCGGCATTGCGCGGCACCGCCCGGCATCCCGAAATTTTGCCCCGCCGCCGTCCCCCGACCCCCGCGCGCATTTATCTGATGCGCCCTCACATGTGACCGCGTGACTCCCAAAAAGGTAATCGGCTGACAAACGTCGCGCGCGGGGCCCCGCTTCGTCACAGATCACGTGACCCGTGCCTCCGCGGAAATCCGGGTACCACCAGGTTCAATAGCGCCCATCTTTTCCGTCCACCACCACAACTACTTGGCAGCTCCCCCACAAATAAAAAACCTTCAGGCTCCGAGTTTCCATAATCACAAAATATAATGCCCAGTGCCTATACAAATTCAACCACCGTACCCAGAGGCTAATATCGTAATGTAAACATGCACAGCATCCGCGATGCCCGGCCACAATTTGTCTAACGACAATAACCTTGCAGCCCGCAACGACGGGTGCGAATGTCCCAAATCCCCAAACAAAGTGACGCGACGTATATTCGCATAAATATAATCAACGCAGGCACGACACGCGAGCCATTATACTCACCGGACAAACGTTCTGACAATTTCCTTGCGCTAGACTACGCGCACAACTTGTGCTACGTGGAGATCAATGGCGTATTGAAACGCACCTGCTTTATCGATACTCTCACGTCTTCAGCAGGAGAAGTCGGTTCGATTCCGGCTCGGTGTCATAAGGATTCCACGACGTTTTTTTTTATATGCAACCAGTTCCCGCAGAAATATTCTGACCACAGGATAAATGGGAACGTGAGTGCACACCATGTATTAACATGACCGGGGAAGTCGGCAAGGGAATGGTATCTAACTCACATTCCCAGAACGCTGTCGCGAGGGAATGAGGGGAAATATGCAGTAGACTAAGCCGGTGTCGAACCTACCACTTGTTACCGCAAGCAAGAAAAAAAGAGCAACAAACTCCATGGAATGTCTAGGACATATACCAAGCCCGGGTCCAACCAGCACACTCTGTATAACCTCCGCACCATCAATCTCATACTGCCTCACACCTCCTTCCACCGGCCTCACTTCCACTGATAAAAACAGGTCGCTTCCTCGCACTCGCTCCCGCTTTTACTACATTCCCATATATTCTACTCCAGGAAATAAAACCAAAAACCTTCACAAGAATATCATACACAGCCATCGGGAGTCGAACCCGCATCCGAAACGCTGCCACCACACATCTCGCAGTTGCGCACCGTGCACCACGGCTGATGAATCACTTACTAAATCTTCCTTTCATCTTCCACCTTCTCCCCACAGCCCCAACGACAAAGGAGAATACACTATGCGTACACCCACGCCACTACCCCCGCCGCCGAACACGCCACATGTCATGAACCACGCACTGCCCTCCATCAACGTAAAACCAAATCCGGGGGTCAAATATCGTCCCACGTCCCAAAAAAAAAGCTTCCAAGATGATGTTCAATGACCTTGTACCGGGAATCGAACCCGTCGCTGCCGCCCGTTTCTTGCAGCCGTGCACCCTGCACTACGTCCGATAAATCACTCCCTTGCGTCTCTCGCATTCATCTGCGAACCTACCACCAAAAACAAAAGAACTTCCAGAGATCTAACGCAGGCGCCGGGAGTCGAACCCGGTTCTGCCACATCTATTCCATCGCTTCATAGGGATGTAGCATGGCCGCTCACCGTGAGCCACGTCTGCGAAATAGTATCCCTAACATACGCATTTTATCTCGACCCGCTCGCAGCCGTTCACTGCTGAATAGACATAGCCCCTCAGCCTGCTATCTTCTCCGCGCAGGCACCCTCCCACCCTGACGACAGCTACCGTCAAACGAAATAGACATAAAAAGGTGAGATTCAATCCATTCACAGGCCGGCAGCCGAACCCACATCCGCTGCAGAACAACATCCATCCCACTCCTGCGCGCAAAAAAAAAACGCATCAAACATGATGTTTAATTGACCATGTATCGGGAATCGAACCCGCCGCTGCCGCCCGTTTCTTGCAGCCGTGCACCCTGCACTACGTCCGATAAATCACTCCCTTGCGCCTTCGTCCGCATTTCAAAAACACGAACCACATGAAATCTTATCGCAGCCGCCGGGAGTCGAACCCGTCCCAGCCACATATAATCCATTGCTATTTTATAATATAGCATGGCCGCTCACCGTCAGCCACGTCTGCGAAATAGTATTCCCAATACCCGCTTTTTATCCCCGCATTACCATCCACGCTCGACACGCTCGCAGCCATGAACCGTCCACTACCCTCGATAAACACAACCTCCCAGCCTGTTCTCTTCTTCGCGCACGCACCCCGTCATTATGACGTTATTTCTTCGTTGTTTATTATTCGGTTCAGAGCGGACGTTGAAGACCATACATGTGATGGTCTTCGTCGTTGACAACCGAGGCTTTCTGCCAACTTCGTGGTTTAAGAACGGCGTTTTGGAACATTTATTTCCTTCCTGTGTGTGATTTTGGACGTTGAATGAGGCCTTGAGATGTTGAAAGTGCCTCTGGTGACTAGCACCCAAGGTTGACACAAATTTCAACGACCGAAACTAGACTGCACCAAAGCCGGATCAGTTGAAGTTGATCCGGGACTCTGCCGGGTCACTTTTTTCGACTTGTAGGGTCCCACTCATTCACGTTGGATGTCAGAAGCGGAATAATGAGGGGTAGGCAGCTTCAATACCAACTTCACCTGCTCGCGCACCTATTCTGACGCTGTAATCCATAGTCATTGTAATATTTCATTGTGCATAAAATCCCCGCCTCAGTGGGACACGTCTCCGTTACACTTGCAATTTCCCCATTGGAATCAGCTTGTAACGCATCCGGCTGTAGTATACCCCTCTTACGGCGAAGTGGAACGGTATTCGGAACGGCATCAAACCGTGAGAGTTCGGCCGATCTCGGCCAGTCGGTTAGCGCCGGCAAACCAGGATGGGAGATTCCCATGGGTGTCGGATTCAGAGATCTTGCGCAGACAATACTCAACAAAAAAATACTTTTATGGATACGGGTTAGGGTTTCCAATCCACTCACCACGATCCATAACCAAGAAGCACATCCAAAACCACGACTACGGACCACAATGCACTAAAATAACCACAACATTGCAATAATAAACAACCAAAAAAAAACTTTATACGTGATCCCAGAACTGGCCACCAAGCACACCAGAAAAATATGTGTACTCATCTAAAGATCAACTGCAACAGTGCTCGCAACGCCACCCTACCCACACAGTTCCGCCATCTCGACTTTTCTGCTAGCGTCGTCAACCACGACCACGGAGCACGAAACACAAATCACAACCGCAACCCCGGCATATTCACGAATCAGATACACAATGCAAAAAAAGTACCCCCCCCCCCCCCCAAAAAAAAAAAAAAAACTATACAAGTGGATCATAATCAGGCGCCGGGAGTCGAACCCCGAACTTCCGCATCATCGGTCAACTTTACCAACTCGCGCGGACGTACACCTTGTACTACACCTGGATATTTACCCCCGCACTCCCCCTCTTTTGCACTCATCGAGAAAACCCGGCAAAAAGCAAATGCCGTCCTACACCTCGCACGCTAAGGGTATATTCCGCACATTCAAGGTGTTACTCTTTACGAGAGGGCTGGGGTCGACGACCACGCCTTGCAAAAATTGGACTGTAATCGTGGAACGAACAAGGTCGAAGGGAAGGGGCCACCTGGCGACATTTACCATAAATTTGCTGCCCTTCACTGTATGTTGCCAAATCATTCGCCCTCCGACGCAGCTCATTGGATTGCATGTTCTGCAGCTGGGCCAAAACTTACTGTCAATTCCCTTTCAGACCATAATGTGTGTTTTATTATCCATGACGATCTCCGACTCAATTCCGAGCAGGCCAATCCGATACACGTCTATAATGTTGACTGGGACTATCAACACTCGTTGGCCCACATCAACCGGACTTCATTCCTACTTAACTACCCATTCCAGATATGATTCACTCCAAATATCTGCCGTGAGTCGAACCTAATACTTCTACACATTTAGAATCACTCCATCTTAACCCCTTTCTTTATTCCTTTTTCGCGATTTTCCCTTTTTGGTGACCCACGGAAAACCCCGAGGTCACGAGGCATTTCAACAGCCAAGCGCGACCAAACAACACCGTCACACCACCACCTACACGCACCCCACCGACGAGGTCTAACCCGGTGAGTTCCTTTATTTTCGAGTCAGGCCTGCTCTCTGGTGTGTCAAGAATCGGTACTCGGGTCTGACACGTGGAACCACCGAGCAGGCCGCCGTGCCCCATTCCCTTGCCACGTACAACTACTCACCCACCCTTAATTTTCAGATGCTGTGGCTCCCGGTTAACCGAGAGGTACAGTTTCACTTTTTCTGTTGAAGTTCAATCACCCTACTAATCCACATTCAGATGCGTAGTGAAGCCGAATGCGGTCCACCCAACTCCACCCTTCCCGCATCCATCACTCTACTTCAAAACTCGATTTTCGACTTTTCACCCCTCGTTTCACGCGCCGTGGCTTCTGAAAGTGACAGCCAAGCGGACCGCGAGGATGATGACATACCACTCCACGAGGTCGACGCGATCGACGAGGTATGGCCCCCCGCAGACGAGCCTGTCGCGGATCCCTGGAACGACGTTGATGAGGTCAACCCTGTCCATTCATCAGCTGCGGGTAAGAAGCGGCGCCGTTCACGATCACACTCCCCCAGCTTCAGCGAGGTCATGGCCAGCAGCTCACGACCGCACACCGGTGCGCATCGCCAGCGCCCTGCGAAGCGCGCCGGCCCACCCACAAAGAAATCGGAGAAAACCGCCAAGAGGACCGCCGCCGCTCACCACCGACGCGCCGCCCAGCGCGAGCGTAAGTTCGCGGAAACTGGGCATGTCCCCTCCGATACTACCGTCCAGACGCACGTTCACAGCGCAGTGCCTCTCACAACTCCCGTCGACGCCTCCGCGCTTCCTGCTGCAGCCGGTGCTTATGCAGGGAAATTAGAGGGCCGTGACGAGAAGCGCGGCCGCACAGTGCGCCGCTGCGTCGCCGACTATGTACGAGTTGGGTTTCACCTGGTCTGCTGGGATGGACGGTGCGTTTTTATCCCTCTCTCTTCGCAAATGTACCTTATATCTCTCATTCCAAGCACCGCCCAGCCCATCGTCGATGCGAACGGCCGTATTGTCGCGGTCCTCGCCGGCCAACCTGACCACCCGGGATACAAGGCTGCTACTGCGGCGGCTTTCGAGGCAATTCGTGATGCAGGGCGCGAAGCAAATTTCCCCGCGGTCATGCGTAAGCACCGCCGAGGCCTTTTTGCTGCCATCACCGTCGGCCTCTACTACGGCCAGGGCCACACCTTTCCGTCCTGGCTCGACAATGCCGAATACAACGCGCTCGCGGAGAAGCTACTTGCAAATTCAAGTATCGCGCAGCTGGCAGGCTTTGCTGATGGTGTGATCTCCCCTCTTCTTTCTTCTCTTTTCTCAACGCCACCCCCAGCCGCATTCGGTATTTGGGGGTCTCGCCTATACCAGTACTACCGGCAGCACGACGCCCAGCTCCGCAACAAATTTCCACACCTACGCCGACCCTTTTCGCGATCCATTTTCACGTGCTGTGCTTTCAATTTCGGCCCAAATGTCTGGACATTCAAGCATCGCGATGTTCTAAATCTCGCGTTCGGCTGGTGTGCTGTCCAAGCGCTCGGCAGGTTCAACCACAAAACCGGCGGCCATCTTGTTTTACACGATTTGAAACTAATCGTTGAATTTCCCGCAGGGGCACTCATTCTGCTCCCATCGGCCACCGTCGCACACTCCAACATCCCCGTTCAGCCAGGTGAAGAGCGTGTTTCCTTTACTCAGTTCACACCCGGGGGTATATTCCGCTTTGTTGATAACGGGTTCCGCACCATCGAAGAATTGGCGCAGGCCGACCCTACTGAATATGCACGTGTAATGGCATTGAAGGATTCGCGATGGGAGATGGGCCTAAATTTGCTTAGTACCTCGGACGAACTGTTTTTACCACCTCGATAGATTTATTCCCTGAACTCTTCGTATCGGAAAAAGCAAAGAAACCTCGGATGGTGAGGCGGTCTTGTCGTTTCCAAGACGGTGCGTCGTTACGTGCCACAGTTGATGTTTTCTCGAGACCGTAGAGCACCCTTGTCCCCACGGAGAATCCGTTTGCTGGTCCTCCGTTCCACTCTGGCGCGGGTCGTTGGCCAAGACATTTATTTTTATGTTTGTCAACCCCGTGTGCAGCGCTCATCCCATTTCCTACCTCGGCGGCGCCTACAGAAACCTAACCTACAACTCAGACACACTTTGCGACTCCTGATTAGCTTGCCTCTCCTATTCCAGGTCTCTAGACAACTACCACGACTCAGTGGAGGACAGCCTAATCAGCCACTCATATATTCAGCTTTGGTATATCTCCCGACTTCCAGCAAATTTTTCCCCTTCCTTGCAATCGCCACTCTGTCACATCATCCAGGGATTCCACCATGTCTCCTGTCTTGCTTCCTGTCGAATCTCTAAACTCCTACTGTCTTTCAGGGACGAAAAAGACTGCCCTCGCCCGGACTTGAACCGGGTTTGTCACGCCAATCCAAACGATCTGGCCGTATGAGTCCGTGACGTGTTACCGAGTATACACCACGAGGGCTTATAGCCTCCTCCGTCCTCTTTATTTAAGTACATCCGAACTCATTCGAGTAGATATCAGAATTCTGTAGGGACTTACCTCCGTAAATTGTTCCTGCTACACAGTTCCAATCCTACCGGCGGTGGCCCTGTGTTATCCCGAAAACGCCATTACCGCAGTGAATACAACTCCCCCTCTATTCATCATGCAGACACACTCCCCCTTTCACATACATTCTTTCATGCTACTTTAAACATGAACCTCGGTCAGAACACCTATATATCCTTCAGCAACATAACCTAACTCCCCTGACTTGGACCCTCCGGTCTTCCATCGCCGCTGGATTTTTCCGCTCAACCAAATGTGGGTAGGCTCTTCGCAGGGCCATTTCTCCGACATGCTCGAGCCCAGCTTCTCATCCCTTATGCCGAGTTTCCTCGTTCGACCCGGGCTCGGTATATTGTCCAAGATATTTCATATTTTTATCAAAACGACAATTCCGTGTGTCGGCATACGTTGTGATGAACGCCGGCTGGGTCTGAACCTGTTGTATCATCCCATCCCGCAAATTTGTTGCCCGGAAACTAGATGTGAATTACATGACCCGTCGCACCATTCGCTTCCCACGTTTCTAGGTCATGTTAAACCCGTACTATCAATGGGTGTTTCTTGGCACTCTCATCTAACTATTTCTGCATGCACACTGTTTCCATCGTTTCATCCCTTCTCATTTTTTTTTTAAAAAAAAGCGCCAATTCAATCGTTCAACGGACCACGCCGGATTCGAACCTAAACCACGACCACGGAGCACGAAACACAAATCACACCCTCAACCCCGGCTCTCAGATTCACGAATCCCGAGCAAGTAATACCCAATGAACAAAAGCTTTTACTCCCCCCCCTAAAAAAAACGCTTACAAGTCCATCATAATCAGGCGCCGGGAGTCGAACCCGCCTCCGCTGCAGCCCATATTCGGCTCGACTCGCCAGGCATACCTCGCAGCCGTGCGCCGTGCACTACACCCGATTAACGCAAGTCTTTGCTTGTCATCCAACAACACCCCCGTCTTACCTTGCATAATAAAAAGAACTTCTTTACACCTGGTAATCAGGCGCCGGGAGTCGAACCCCGAACTTCCGCAGCACCGGAGAGCTTCACTTGACCCTCCGCGGACGTACACCTTGTACTACACCCGGATGTATACCCCCCACTTTTGCACTGCATCTGGTGGTTTTGAACACGTCTATATTCACAACTGTCCCAGCTTCTTCCCCCTCTCCCACACTCCCATTTCGTGCCCTCCCTTAATCCCTCGCACTTATGCTCTCACGACGAACCTCGCCTCATCCCCTCGACAATAAAAACAAAAATCATCCACTCTACAGAGTTAGCCAGGCGCCGGGAGTCGAACCCGGAACTTCCCCATCATCGGTCAGCTTTACCAACTCGCGCGGACGTACACCTTGTACTACACCCGGATATATACCCTCGCATTCGCACCTCTTTACCCTCCTCTGGCAGCTCATAACTTATCACGCGAAAAAAGTATGTAAAGTAGCCGACACACCTCTTCCAATACCAATTTTCTTCTTGCGTCAATTCCCACATTTTGAAAGCATCTGCGTCTCACCCTATGAATAAATTCCGAATTCACAGCAAGTTGACGCAAGGGCTCTTACCGAGGATTCCAGTCAACTCTTACAAGATCATCCAGATATCCCTAAGCATTCAAGTCGGTAACCAGCACTTACGCCGAGCCTCTCGATAACACACTCATACCCTACCCAATAACCCGCCCATCTCTAACCTTACCTACTCGACCCATACCCCATCCTGTGTACCAATCCCACAGCTCAACAGACCAAACCCCAACCCACCACGCCCACTCTTCACAAACTCGCAATCCTATACATTAAACCAATACAAGAAATACAGCAACATCAATGCATTAACGAGTCCCCCAAGCCACCCGGCATTTCCTCCGCGCTCCATGGCAAGAAGAAGTCAAACTCCCCCTTGCCCGCCAGAAGCGCACGGAAGTGTGCTGGCAGGCTATACTCGACCCGGCGATCGTACTTCTCGAGGGACCCCATTTCCGCGAACACTTCCCACGCCCCGAGCGCCACCGCCAGCTGCCCCTCAAACGCAACTGCTGTGAAAGCCGATTTCCACGCCCAGTCGCGCTCGTCCCCCGCAACTTCCGGCTCGCCGCCCGAATCGTCCTCGGAACCACCGGCTGCGTCGTCGCTAGGCTTGACTCCATCCCAGTCCCGCTTGTAGCGCGCCATGGCACATGCCATCCAAAGGACCGCGTGCTACGTATGTCTTCCTCGATGCCCAAAGTGAAACCATACAACAAAGTACGCACCTGGACCATTTCGCCAAAATCACGATACTTCTCCGCCTTCCACTCGTACTCCTTTCCGATGAACTCGATCAGGCGGCGAGCGCATCCCAACGCCACCATCAACTCCGCGAAGCGATCCACGTCCATCCTGTGCGCCGGTGCCGCCCCTTTCACCACCTCCAACGCACTCTCGTACGACGCCGCATCTAGTGCCGGATACAGCACCACGAATGATAGGAGACACACCACGTCCCACAACTCCTCCTTGTTCCTCACGTCGGGTACGTGGAGGATTGTCCGGCGCTTGAGGATATGCTCACATTCGAATATAAATATCCGGATCATCAGCCACCGTGCCGTTGCGTGGTTCGCGTTCGTTGTCGCCCAGTTCGTGATCGCGTCGTGCAATGTCGACTGCACGCTGCGGCCCATCGTCGAAACGCAATGGAAGTGATGACCCCACGCGATGCACTCGCTCAACGAGAGCACCCAGTGTATCTGGGTCGACGCCATGTAGCTGTCCAAAGCCTTAGTTCGTCCGATCTTACAACCATTACACTCACAATGCCTGGCCCGGCCCTAGGACGAAAAATTCCCAGCGGAGGAACTCCTCCATCGCACCGCGCGGCTCCCACACGTCGAACGCGTGCCGTGACGCGAAGTTGCCCGTCAGGACATCCTCTCCCAGGTCATCCCGAGGAACTGCGAGGGCTATCAGCTTGTACCCCGTCTTTTCGATAAACGCCGTCGCGATCGCGTCCGTATGACACGAGGACTTTGCCCCCTTCATCGCCGCAATTCCCCACCGTGTGTGCCGCCACGCCAACTGTACGGGTGGCAGTTCCTCGTGCGTCTGGCAGTGAGTCAGCGCCCGTTCATGGGTAGCGAATGCCCTGCGCCGCACCAATCAGTGAGCCGCATACCTCCCCCAAAAAAAAACACTTACTGGAATGCGGGCGGCATCGGAATCGTGGCGTTTTCCTGGGGGTTCTGCAGCGCGTTAAATGAAGCCCACCCCCCGCGTGCTTCAGTGTTTAGCAACTGCTCCAGCCGCCCGACACGTCCGATATCCCTCTCAAACAGATCCGTCCGATAGGAGGGATCTGAAATGATGCTCAGCGCCCACACCTGTAACCAGCCATGCCCCGCTTACCTTGGACGTCGCAGAGAGCGTACGGGTCCCTCAGCAGCGACAGACTCTCTAGATTGAACCCCGGGTCCGGGCCGTCCATCGCGTCCACGAGTAAGATGCACCTGTTCCGCAGAATCCGTTGCTGTGCCCTCGCCGGCAACGCGACGAAATCCGCGCGCGTCGACACCAGCACACATGACTGCTCCTTCCCCGGCTTGAGGTCCGGGTTCGCGTTCCGCGCACTCTCTGCACAAATCAGCGGGCGCCCGTCCACACCCTTGATCTCCGTATTCATCATCTCCAATAGCGCTTCCGAATCCACTGTCTGACCCCTCTTGTCAGCAGACTCGCGTGAACCTATTGTCTCGCACTTACTGATCCCGCAGCCGTCCTCCACGTGAAGTCGTGTTCCCGCGACTCCTCTACTCTGGGGCCCAACTGATACCCCATCACTCGCGTTTCATTCACCAACTATAATCATCGTCAACCCGTATACGCGCCCCCACGACAACACTCACCTGCACCGATTTCTCTACCTCCAGCAGGTTCGTGGACTCCCGCAGGCGTCGTCCCTCCCACCCCACGATGTCCGAATCGTCCTTTTCCCCGCCCACCATCAACCAACCGCTTGCAAAATCCATCCCCCCGTCCCACTCTCCAACTCCGTCCTTCACCTTTACACCCTTCTTTCCCTTCCTTACGCCGCCCCGCCCCACCTCCACATACACCGATTTCTTCTGTTCCTCCTTTCCATCCCCGCCCTCCTCCTTTGCCTTCATCGAGCGCGTCCGCACGGTCGACACTACCTCTTCGCCCTTGACCGCCTTCTTTCCCTTTTTTTCGTCAGAGCCCGCCCCAGCGCCCGCCGCTTCCGTCGATGCACTTTTCTGCGCAGCCGCCTCGGCGGTGATTTCTCCCCCGCCACTCGCGGCGGCCGCGCTTCCACCCGTCGCCGCAACGCTTTCTCCACCCGCGTTGCCCCCGCCTGCTCCTTCTCCTCTGCCGCCCGTTTCCTTCCCTCCATCCGTCGACGACACTGCACCCGTCGCTGAATTCTTGGGCGTACCCGCGTCGACGGCGCCACCCCCTCCGCCACCCACTTCCTTCCCTCCCGCGCCCCCTCCCGTCGACGCAATGCTTTCTCCACCGCCATTGCCGGCGCCACCCGCATCCCCAGCAGCCTTGTCGGCGCTTTTTCCGTCGCCTGCGCTGCCCGCCTTGTCCGCCTCGTCCACATCCATTCTGTCCGCCACAGTCGCGCCTTCCCCGCTCCCTCCTTGCCCCCCGCCGCCCGCCTTGTCCACATCCATCCCTTCCTCCGCAGCCGCGCCTTCGCCGCTCCCCCCCCTCCTCCTCAGCGTCGATGTCCATCTCCCTCGACTCCGCAGCCGGAATCCCAACCTCCAATAACAACTCCTCCTCCCCCTTTATACCCCCACCCCTCCCTGCATCCATCTCATCATCCGCCCCACCTACAAACCTAGTTAGCGCCTTTCCCAACCTAGACCACCGCTGCATACCGTTCATGGTATGCGTTTCCCTCTTCTTGTCATCCGCCCACGCTATCCGCATATCCGTCAGTCCTCGTCCATCTCGCGGAAACCGATCACGTACCCCATGCGTCCAAGTACACCGGATTCGTTTCCGTATCCCGCGCCTGCTTCACCACTTCGTCGTCCCAAAATCTCTCCAACAGCTGCGTCGCCGTGATCTCCCCAAGCGCCATCCGCACGAGCAGCCGCCACAAGATAGTCTCTACCTTCGTCAGCGGGTGGTCGGTGTTCAGCCGATACTCGTTTCCACCCTGCCGCCAGTGCTGCAGACTGTCAATTTATAATATCCCCGACGCGCTTACCGCTCACCTCGTAGACCCCCAAGCCCTTCGTATATGTTCCCGCAACCAGAGCCGAATCGTCCCTCACAAGCAGCAGCGGCGAAACCGCCAAAGCGACATAGAGCGCCGAAGTCAGTCTATTGATGTGCGGGGTCGTCCCCAAACTCTCCCTCACTTCCTCCATTGTCGCCCCAACTCTGATCGCCCCTCGTCTGAATCAGACCGTCAGGATGAGCACAGCCCAAAGCCAAACCGTACCGATAGCTTAGATCCACGATATTCTCTGTGGCGAAGTCGAGACAACCCTATCGGGATTCAGCCGCCGTCCAGCAAAACAAAATAATACCATCCCCACCTCGAGAATTAATCCCAGGGCCAACCCCGCCGACTCTAGGTTAAAGGTGATCACCTTACCACTCCCACTCGGCCTACCCCCCACGTTCCACAGCAACGCGAGATAGCGCTCCTTCTGCCCCCCCGACTCACCCGCGCCCACCATCTTCGCCCATTGCGCCGACGCGGTAGTCAGAAGCGCCTTCCACCCACCCACGTTTTGTAGCCGCTGAATCCGCCCTGTCAATTCTCCGCTCAGCATCAGGATATCCGCGTACCTCTTTCAAATCCACGGGCCCTGGCCGCTTCTCCGCGCGCACTATTGTCCTCGCCGGCCTCGTTTCATCCCCCAGCCATAACAACGTATCCATAACAATTATGGGAATCATGCCGCTGCCCACGAGCACCTGGACCTTGCCGTTAACCCTCGGTGTCGGCCCCTTCGCCAGGTAGTTCTCCGCCTCCGAGCGCTCCATCGGATTCGCCTTGCCAAAGGCGGGCAACACCTCGTCGTTGTGGACGCGAAATCTCTCCGCAAGCATCTTTCCCTTGTCCAACCCCAATACCTGCCCGCCGACGCCTCAGTGGATACACAGGCTCACCATAGCGAGACATACCTCTCCCAGCACCGTCCCTATCAGCTCCTCGTCCCACTCTTCCGCTACCGTCGCCGCATGTAGCCATGACCCCGTCGCCCTCCTCAACTGCGTCATCCGTCTCATATCCTGCATCCCTGCCAACAGCGATCCCGGCGGCATTGTGGTAGAGAGAGACATTGAAAAAAAGCCGAGTAACGTGTGACCGTCACATTTCTCGCGCACGGGCCATAGTCCCGCTCCCAGCCCAGCCAGTCGCATCATATAATACATATCCCAAGGTACCTCTGTAGCTACCCCAATACACGTTGCGTAGCCTTGATAAATGGAAAATACCCCAACCATTCCCGTCCTCACAAATGTGCCAGCTCTCACTGCCTTGCTGACAAACGGCGTTTCTCGAGCTCCGCGTTGTCAGCAATGTCACGTGCGATCAAACCTCCCAGGGAATTCCCGGGTACCCTTGTCCGAAATCGTGGCTGTTATAATTACGCGCACCCACGCGCATATCACCGCCTGTCGTATCTGTCAAGACATCCAATTTTCACAGACATTCTTGAAAGCTAACCTTGTAGGCTCCACGCCGAATTTGGCCTCCTCCGTGTTTTCAAGCCCAGCGCCCACTTACCCGCCCTCCGTCCGCCCCAACAAAAAATGCTCCGGATGACACTGCCACTGCACAACACAGAATTGACCCATAAATTCAGATTTTGCACGCAAACGTCGGACCCAACAGCAATACTTCTCAACTTCCGTAAAACAACGCTGACACCTCAACGCATACCCATCCCTTGCACTCCAAATAGAAAAAGAAAACCGCTTACAAGTCATTCTCCTACCCCACTTCAAGAACACTTGCTCACAGCAAAAGACATCCGCGTTTCATGCCCTCCGCTCTTCAGTCAACCCCGAGTTCTGGCTGCGCCCCCAACCGTACTTTGGGTGTTGACATTCAGCCTCTACATGTTATGGATTCCTCCAAGCTTTCCAACAAGACACATACCCTCAGTGTCCTTAATTCGATGCTACCTGAAACAACCCAACTCGCACTCCCACCCTAACTTTTAAAGAAATTCATTGCCAAGATTAAATTCGACAGCGGTGCAGTGTGAGTGAAATCAACGAAACAAAAAATACACTGAGAGAGGACTCGGAAGAAGCGACAGCGCAGGGGTTGGATCAATAACTCAAGCCCTCAAAAGTTCGGTCGACTCACTAATGTGACCGCGCAAGAGTTGGGTTCATTCACCAACTCTCGCGTCAAGAAAAAAAACGGGCTTCATTCAATAGGGCCGCGGCACAAAATCTCGTCGTTTCAATGACCAATTTGGGCCAGGGGAAAAAAAGGCTGAAAAGCCAATTCGCAATTATTTCTTACCCAGCTCGCCACGTGTCCCTCCACGTGACCCTCACACAGAAACACGACCACACACGCGCTTTTCACCAAACCCCCATGTCGCAACCAACGTATGGGATCGATCTCCTCTACGCAACCCCACCCGAAGTCCAACCCCGAATCCCTGCATATCCGCCCGATACGCAACTCCCCCCCGACCTCGCTCTCCCAGCCATTCCCCGCCACGCTGCAGAGCTCGCAGACTACCCCCTCACGCCCCCTCAAGTCCGCTCGTTGTACTTTCTGGATCACCCCTCCGTCTCCATGCTATTCCTCCTCTGCACCGACCCATCCCGCCTAAAAAGTTTCCCGAAAACCGCCCTCTCCGCCCTATTTAAGCATGCCTCCACCGCCCTCGTAAGTCCACCCCGTACCATCTCCCCGTCCCGCTCCAACCGTCTCCTAGCAAGCCCACCACGACTCCGAGCAATACATCCCGAGAACGACCCTCTCCGACAATGTCTGTTGCACGCTTTCCCGTGCCATAAAAACGGTCCGCCCCGCACGCAAGGATTGGCACAAGTCGTTCCAGGACCACGGAGATTCCGACCCTGTCCCCTTGTCGTTCAAAATGCCCATGTTTCCCCCACCGCCCTGCGCCGACATCATTCCCTTCGACTACGAAACTCCCGAGGACCTGACCGCCTTCGCCCTTCTTGATTCGCCTTCTATGCGCATCCTCCTACAGCACCTGCACGCTCCACCGCCGACCTCCTATACCCTTGAACCACTCCAAGACGTCTACACGAGGACGAAAGATCAATTGGTACGTCTCTCTCCCTCACCGTCGCCCCTGCCCAACCAATTTCAGATCGCATTCTGCCGCAAATACCGCGGGGAACGCGACCAGCGTCCCACGACGACCATATTTCTTCAGCGACTCCGTCAACGCATCAAGGAGACCGACTTGCAACCCGACGATCTTTCGACCAGCTTCTTGCTCGACGACTCTATACCCCCAGTAAACCTTTCCATACTCCAATATATCATGCTCCTCACTTACCGTACAGGGAAACCCGGCCCTCCCTCGAACCTTTGCCTTTCCCATCACCGCCCAGATACAACCCGCCGCCCGACCCCACATTCCCCTCCACTCCCAAGGCCGTCCACAGTCCGTTTCGCCGCCCTCTACCCCTCCACCCAGGGGCAAGAATCACCCCTCCCCCCCTCCCCCGCAAACAGCCACCACCATCCGAGTTTCACGGACCGCACCGCGCGCCCCGCCAAACAAACCGCGCACCACCACCGCCCCGCCTGATCCGCCCGCCAGATCGACTCGTCCCCGACGCGCACCACCGTCCCGCCTGATCCGCCCGCCAGACCGAGTCGCGCCTCGACGCGCACCACTGTCCCGCCTGATCCGCCCGCCAGACCGACTCGCGCCTCGACGCGCACCACCATCCCGCCTGAACAGCCCGCCCGACCGACTCGCGCCTCGACGCGCACCAACACCGTCCCGCCTGAACCGCCCGCCCGACCGACTCGCGCCTCGACGCGCACCAACACCGCCCCACCCCAACCGCCCCCAACCGCCAGTCGCCCCTCAACCCGACAACAACAGAAACGCCCCAGCTCTCGCCCCGCGCCGTCCGCCCCACCCTCGCCAAAACGCAAACGTGTCCTCCCTCCCACTCCCCCACTCCCGCCGACCAATCCGTGCTCCCCTTCCCCCACCATCCGTAAGAAACCAGATTACTCCGCATAATCCCCTCTCACTTTGAGGCAGTACAAATCGAAGCCGCCCACCAATTTGCGAGTATGTTCGCTCTCGCCGACGCCATGGCATTCCGTGCCCAGGAACGCATCGCAAGGGCGACCGAGGACCTCATTAACGCCATTGACGAGTACGTTGCCGAGCATGACACCCTCCCCGACACCACCCAGATGCCGCCCGAACTCGCGTGTCTCTTCCGCGCAGCCTCACCCGCCCCCCACGCCGGCCCGTCAACCTTTCCCGGCGCGTATACTCGCGGTTCGGACGACGGCTCCGCTTAGAGCTCCAACGTGCCCCTGCCCTCGTACTTTGCCATACACGCCACTTTTCCGCGCACTTGGCCCATAGTTCCAATATGTTTTCAATTTACCGAATCAATGACCAAATCTTGTACGCTCCCATTTGTTCTCCCAACTCTTAAGCTCGTTGCGCGCAACCATGCACCTTCACCTTCACTTGGCCTCCTCAGCGCCCTCGTAGTCGTAGTCTATCGTGAAACATATATAAGCACCTGCACACAGTATCCACCTCGAGCCTCTGTCATGATTATTCCCAAGCATGTCTACACTTCAAGTGATCAACTTGCTGCACCGGCAAGCTATATCAAACTTTCTCCCGCTTTTCGACCATCTTTGGTTGTTTGATCTTATCGGACATTTCGACGTAGATAGTGCTTGAGAAACGGTGAGAAGAATCAGAGTATTTAACGCGAGTACGCACAACTTTGCGACGATTCTCATTTATATTTCGGCTGCCCGACGTTGCGCGGTTTTCGGACTCGCCGACCTCGCACGATTGATGACTGCGGAGATTCAAATTCCAATTTGCGCGATTGCGCGTTTGACCGAATCCGCGCAAACCAAGGATGTGGCGCATTTCCGTGTAGGATTTCAATTAAAAGGGCTTTTTTAGTGCGGAATGTGATTTCCGCGGGACTGAGTCTGCATTTCCACACTCATACTTTTCAGTTGTCATAAGTCGTGAGTTGTGGTAATAAGTTAAGTGTGCGAGACCAGCTTCGTGTTGGTTCAAGTAATCCCTACAGATCGTCAACAAAGACGACTTATCTCACATGCCGGCGCAACAGCATGGTTTTTCCAAGCAGCAAAGGGTAAAATTCGTCCGACCCAGCCAACGGAGAGATCATTACATACAGTTCGCCTCAACGAGAACAATATCAACTACTCCCACGACATTAATTCTGACCGCGCCCCACGTCCCCTGAAACTCCGTCTTCGTACCAAGTCCTGCTGTACCGCATTTCCGTCGTAATGGGGTGTCACCCTCTTCTCAAGTCGCACTGATCCAAATCAGTTTTCATGTGCATTCACCCCGCATCTCCAACTCCGCGTTTTCTCGCCGTCGAGTCATCCTCATAGTACACTGAACCTAGCTCAACTTTCTACAAATCTGATTTGATTCCCCATCGTGGGAAACACCGATCAGCGGCAATCAGCGCCAAACACCCATTCTTCGCACACGCCATGTCCGCCCTCGACATATTCCTTCGAGACCCTCCGGCTTTCAACTACGACGTCCCCGCCTATCCTCCAGGATCACCCGCAACAGCGCTCATTCCCCACGAGCCCCGGTTCCCATATACCCTCGCTGAGCTCAGCTGCCCCTCACCTACCACCGCCGACTCCAAGTCGCTCTTTTTCTTCAATACGCACAGCATCCATATGCTATTGTGCATCGCCCGTTCTGACGTGCGTTTGTCCCGAACCTCTGTCCCCTATCTCGTCTCCCTCTTCGAAACCTCGCAAGAAGCGTTTGTGCGCCCCGTTTACTCGCCTTTCCTTGATTTATTTCAATCCACCCCCAGGATGCCATCTCGAAAACTTGGGATCTCATCCCCCATACCCCTAATCAACTCGCAGCCGCATCTATTATCTCCTACGCGTACAACAGCCTCCCCCCCTCTCTCCGCAAGCCCGAATGGCTTAAAGGTTTCCCCTCCCCCACCGCTCAGCCCGCCCAATTTCCCATATTCTCCCTTCCATCCTTCCCCTGCTTCCCCTCCCACTGCCCACCCATAACCCAGTCTGACAACGAACACGACGAGCTATTCGCTCTCGACGAGCGCCCGGGGATGCGCGAACTCGTACGCATGATGAAGCACTCACCCCTACCTCCGCACAAATTCACCCAGAACCACTTTATCGAAATTCTCCATCCACTCGCCACCCACCTCGCACGTCCCATCCAACCTTTTATTGTTTCTAATCTAATGTGTTCGCGCCTAGGAAAAATTCGCCGCCGCCTACGCCAAAGCCACCGAGCCCCGTCCCTTGTCCGCCGAGCTCCTTGCGTCCCTCCGCTTCGCCGTCGAGTCACTCGAACCTTCTCGCCGCTCCCAACTCCCCTCCTTCATCGACCAACTCCCCCCAGCGGTATCTCGTCACAATTTCATATCCAGCCCACACCCCTGACCGGTTTACAGGGTCGATCCCTCGACCACAATTTCTTCCTCCCGAATCTCGATTCCGACGCCGACTATGAAACCCAGTCCGACTGGGAAAAGGCACATTCCGATTGGTCAGACCCTGAACCTGACTTATCATCCGACTCGGAGCCCGATATTCCGCTAACCGTTCAGCATCGAAGCTCCCCACGCGCCCCCAAGCCCCCGCCCGCCCCACCGCGCCTCCAACTCGATCCTCTACAACCGCCGCGCATGGTTCGCCCCCTCCCCCCTCACAACGCTTCCCTTTGCTCACGACTCCCAGAGCACCCTTCCTCCCCCCCTGCCAAATTCCCGTCCCACCATCGCCTACCTCCTCGATCCCATCACCCGCGAGAGGGTCAAATCCATCCCCGTCACCAACGGTAACATCCACTCTCGTAAAACCCGCCGCACCATCGCACCACCGAAATCCCCGCCTCGTACACAAGAACTCGCCCTCCCAGATCCGTTCCCCCGACTCACGAGCGATTGCCAACGATGCATCATCGAGCGAATATCCCCCTGTCGACGCCTTACAGGAGCTTCATCGTGCCAAAGCTGTATCGCGGCGCGCAATCGCTGCTCCCTCGCGACGGACCCACTCCGGCGCCCATATTCGGCCCATATCTCAGGCGATGATACATCTCGTGCGCCCATCGTCCCACATGCCCCATCCCCCTCACCTCTCCCCCGTAGGTATACTTCGCACCCAGCACGAGATCATCGAAGCTTACGGAGAACTCGAACAGGCGCACCGGTATGGCCGCTCACTCGAACGCAGTGCCCGAGAGCTCTTCCCACCGAATCGGAACCCTTATGCCGAATAATACAATCCGGACCTTGCTCAATTTCACGCATTCCACCTGTACCTTTTTGTACATACCCGTCTTGTACGAGCCTCTAGAAATTCACCCGTAACCATCCGAGCCCGATTCCCGACTGACCCTGCGAACAATGCCATCCCCCCGTCATTCCCTTTCATCCGTATTTTCTCTTGAAAAAAAACGAGTTCCTGAGTCAGCATCTCCTTCTTTCACTACACTTCTGGGGCAGAGAAATCCACCCGGGTTTCGGCTGGTTATTGAACCAACCTTGAATCAGCCATAACGAATCATCCATTAATCATTCTGCGTCCCTGAATCAACCGCACAAAGATCACGTCAATCAAAGACCCGCCCCTGCTTCGACACTCGCCGAAACAACCCAACCTTTATGCATTCGCCTCGTTCAAATAACCCAACTTTTGGTCGGGAGTGCAGTTTGCGTTCCAAAGTGTCTTTCCGAATTTCGCATGAATCCGCACTCACGCTCGTTATTGACTGTGTGCCCGCTATAACTCGAACCAACGCTGCACCCGACCCATGCCCAACGTCCAGTGCTCCAGAGCCCAGCAATTGGGTCCCGCTTCCGAAACATCCGTATATCCAAAATCTTCATTCTGCAGTCATTTCATTCTTGTGAACCTAACCTAGTCATCGCCCCGAGAACCAAATACCGCGCGCATCGCAGTCCTGTTCAACTCCAATTACGCCGTGCAAAAGTTGGGCCCATTCCTTGCATCATGAAAAGTGAGGCTCGTTCACTGGGGCCGCGTACAGAAAGCTAGGTTGTTTCCATACTCCCCACAATAGGAAACAAATACGCTTGACCCAACAGCTCAACAAATGAAACATGCGGGATCAATACACCGTGGGTAGGATCGCCGACCAAGTCTTGTTCTACCAACAAGTCGGGCCGATTGAGTAACTTGAAAAGGCCACAGCATGTTCTGTAATCCAGTCGCCTTGCTTGTTTTTTACGCCTTCATCCTTCTCCCTCGTTTTCTTTCTGATCATTGCCTCCAATCAGGTCCAAGATATTCGCTCGCGCCGCCTCAATCCCTGTAATTTCGTCACAAGTGCACCTTCCCCTCACAATCGAACGGACATCTGCGACACCACTGACCGTCCATGAAATTCCACTCTCTGTCTATCCCATATATCCGCCGCGCCGCCGCCCGTCAGCGCCCTCCTCCGCCAACCTAGCCTTCTCCTCCAAGAGCTGCTTCCGCTCCAGCTATGCCGCAGAATCAAAGCGTGAAAAAGCAGCAAACACAGGACTCTCCCATAACCTAGCCTACTCAAAAATAGGGTCCAAGTTCCGAAACAACCTTAAAAAACGTTCACTGTCTAGGGACAGCCTCCCGTCATACAGGATTTCACCAGTCATTTCATCGAGATCGAAACTGATGATCCTAGCATCATATTCAGAAAGGCATATCGCACGTTCCGGACTTCGGTTGAGACTGTGACCTTTGCCAGAAATTTGAATACCGAGATTGAACAACCACAGCTCGACAACGCCGCTGCGTGAGTAGAACCAATCAAGAAAGACTGCCAAGAAAAGTGGGGTTCAATCAATAAATGAACACATCAAGAGTTACTAACGAGCCCAAAGAAGAAAAAAATCAGCCGCATCTGCAGCCAAGTTCATTTAGAGCCCCACGTATATGACCCTGAGCCAGCACCGCCTCATATGCGTCCGGTGACAGATAGTCGATAATGGCGCCTAGCACCTCCGCAGTCTCCACCTCTCCCCTTCGCGATCCCCTCACCGCGCCCCCCGAGACGGCCACCACCCGCAGAAAGTCCAGATCTGTGGCCAGTAGTGAGCGCAACTGCAATGCCGGATCGACCAACGCCGCGATCCCGAACTGTAAAATTATAAGGCCGCGCTCGTCCCGCCCGCAGCGCACCACATACCCGCATCAACAGTTCCCACAGCAGGAACCCAACTTCCAACATCTTTTGAACTCCCCACCCCGACTCCCGCTCCGAATACCCCGCCCCGCAATCGACTTCGTCGCCGGATGGGTTGTCGAGGCTCCACACCTCGTCCGCAACATCGGCGTCGATCGGCCCGCACGTATCGACGTCTTTCGCAAGCCTTATTAGCTCAACCGTTGCCAACACGTTGTTCACAAAATTCTCCGCACTGTGCTCCATCGAATGGTCTCGGACGAGCTGAAGTAAAACATCAGTCGGCGCTCATCGTCCACTTTAGCCAAAGACGCACCCGAACTCGACGCGCCAGTCCTCTGGCAACCGAGTCCCCCGCGTACACCTCCTCCGTCCATACACAGAATTTCTCCACTCTCAGCCCGCACCTTTCAACCTCTTCCCCAAAACTCCCCGTCTGTAGCCCCGCATCAGCCCACCCTCGAGCACAACGTCGACACTCACCCAGTTCGCACACCCTGCCAAAGAATACCCCCGCAACATCCTCCGTACCACGCCCTCGTCTTTTACCGCGTCACGCCACGCATACATCGGAGTTATAATTCCATGTACAGCCTCCTCGATAGACACAGGCGGCTGCGCTACGAACACTCCACCGAGCACTGACGAAAATGCCCGCCAAGAACTCGCCTAACATAGAAATGCTGTCAGACTGCGTACATGGACGCAACGCGCAACGACGTGCCATCATGTCCTCATTTATGCGCGTCCTAGGCGCTCCTTCCACACCTACAATTGTCTCAGCCCGCGTTCATGCACATGGAAGAGGAGGAAAAAAATACTTTCCTGCCTCTGGGTGCACGCGCAACACCCGCCTTGTAAATTCTTCCAGCTGCGCCACCAGCTCGATCCATGCCGCGCGCCTCCCGATGCTATCCGCTCCTGAAGGTGCCGGCAGCTCTGAAAGAGCATCGAGAACGTTCCCAAACCGTTGCGCTGCCATGGGCGTCGAAGGCGGAGGATAAGAAGAAAATGTGGCTCACGTGCCATCCGGCAGAAAATCACCCGATCCGAAGCGGACGCCTCCCCAATGCCCAGTGTTCAAATCACCTTGCGCGCCCTGCATCTCGCCTCCGCTTCCTAGCGGTTCGATGTATCCCGGCGCCACAAGTCGAGTCCTTGACATCAATCTTTATCCCTCGACCTCCTCTCTCACACACGAAATACAACCCATAAAACACACGAAAAGCCACTTCTCGCCCATCGTGCCCGGAATTAAACCACTCCTCTCACCCGACCATCTTCTCTTCCATAATCCCAACTACCGACACCGAACAAAACAGTATGAGAGTCCCAATAAATAAATAACAAACACCTCTGGATGAATGCAACCTCCGTATACCCTGCGACGCATACATTCCGTCATTCGTGTTGCCTGTTCGGCTTGGCACGACGTCAGCGTCCGCGTCACCCCAAATTCGCCTCTCTTCCCCCCCAAAAAAAAATACCCCAGCGATCCGCGTCCCGCACGTGTCAACGGTCATTCCCGATGATGTCAACAACCTCGCGAGACGCTTACCAGTACTCTCGAATAAGGCTTGCTAAGATAATTCAACGTAATGCTAAAAGCACGATTCAATACAGCGTGAGGATATATTATCGACTATACAATCACAATATCTTACCATCAATATCGGGCACCGTACTCGAATGTAATGATGATTCTATGCACACGGTCTGCGTGCACAAAGACCCCTGTTTTTCAGACTCTATATGGATTAGTATCATATCAAAGGCCCAACTCCATACCCCCACTATTTCCTCGACTCGTATGGACCAGTGTCTGGTGGTAAACATTCAACGCGGATGATCAAGTGATCTGGTTCAATTCACCTTGATGTTGCGGAACCAAGATAGATGAACTAAATGTGCCTTTCCAACTCAATGAGTCTGCTTCAAGTCCTAGTACACCTGTGAAGACGTTGAATGTGTTTTTTATCACTTGGTATAGTCACCTCTGTGCAGATTATGCCTTCCAGTGCCATAGCATTCAGGCAGGGTTCAGGACGTTCGGGGAGCGTTCCCGACACCCAGATAGACCTACAACCTTTGTTGATGAAAAAAATCAGCTCAACTACAGTTAAATTACGATTACATTACATTATCATAACCCTTGCGATTAAATCTGCGCCTCAACCCTAATATTATATCACAGTACATTACGGCCCGGAGGTGTATTCAATCATAATGGTCCAGCCTTACTCTCGAACGAAATACCTTAGGAAATTTTACACACGCACTCACATTTCTGGACAAGTAGGCCGCTAGAACAATGTGTATTTCGATTATATTCATTTCGCCCATTAGCCGCACGCTCTATTCTTTTGTCTGCATGTGCTCGTCCCTCGGTTTATTGCCGCGGGAACGGCATACGCTCGTCTGCGGGAACCCCCGCAAATCGCTTCCCATCCGGATCCCCCCATTCTCCACGAACCCCTCCTTCCCCACCCAGGCGTCCGACCCCTCGTTGCACATGCCGATAATCACGACGGACATCCCCGGCTCGGTGAATATGCTCCTCTCGTTCTCTTTCGTGACCGTCCTGTCGTCCCGAGTCGTCCTGAGTGGCTCGACAATGCTCGGATCGCATTTCCGAACACCTTCTACCGGCCACGGCGCCAGGTACACCTCCACCTTGGCACGCTTCCCCGTTCCCGTTATCTGGAGCTCGCGAATTTCCCCAACCTTACCCTCGTCCTTCCCCCCCGTTATGATCACGTCCAGCCGCCGACCCCACAACCTGCGATCGCGCAACCATTCCCCTGGCACCGCCGGTTCCTGGTCCACCTTTGATGTTGAAGCTGTAGCCTCGGCAGCTGCCACCTCTGGCCACTCTTGCTCCAACGTCCCCAATCCCACGCTGGAATCCCCCTCAATCTCCTTCTCCGCGCGTATCCCTTCGCGCTGCTTTCTGATCGTCGCGCGATCCACCGCCGCGGTTGCGAGGTAGGCCTCCAAACCCAGCCCAGTGCTGTTCTCGTGAGTCACAGAAAACCCCATCTCCCTGGAAAAACTCACTGTCGTTCAACAAGTCGCTCGACCTCAATCTCCACGGCTTTCCTCGAATCCGCCTTGCCCTCCAACCGTACCGACACCTTTTGCCCCCCTGCCCTCGTGGCTTCCACCGCACCGAACATGCCCTTGAAATCCCCTGCTCCCGTAACGTGAACTTCAATCTTGCGGAATCGGTCGTGCTCGAACATGCGGTCGCCACCGCCTGGTCAAAACTACGTTAGGGCGCCATCCCGAACACCAACCACTCGCCTTCTACGCGCGGGTGCTTGCTAGCCCCGTCATCCGTAATCCCGTCGTGTGCGCGCTTACTCTGGTAGAATCCCATCATACTCCCGTTCCGAGTTTGTGCTGTGTACATACCATGGTGGTGGTTCGACTTCAAGAGTGGAAAAATTCCCATCACCGCCTCGTGCCGCAGTTGTAGCGTCACGTGCTGCAGCCGACCGGCAGCGCAGCGCCATCTCGGCATTCGGCGAATCCCGCTCCACGCGACATTCATTATACGCGTATCCCAATACCTCGGATGCGCACATCCCGCGCTCCCCAAAATACGCAAGCGCCGAGCCCTACCACTGCGGCGCACATCACTGTGTCGGCGGGCTATTTTGTTTTCTAGTCCTGCGAACTATACATTGATATTCCACTCCCGATGTAAAGAAAACATTACAGTAAGGCCGAGAATCATTTTCATGCCTCAGGGCAAAGTCTCATGGGTGCGAAGACCTCACTAATGTGTTTTCGTACCGCTGTTTCTGCCCCGCACCGAAATGCTGCGTGCTGTAACAAATCGGCAAACGTTTACGTGCACAGAAAACAGCCGCTGCGCGACATCTCCTGCCTATTTCGGTAGGCAGAAGCCTTTGGCGTGCGAAACGAAGCAACGTCAGGCTGTCGGAGTTTCAAACCCCTTCTCTCTTCCTCCCCTCACGCACACTCATGAGTGAGTCGGCAGTGTCGTCTATCCACGCTCCCTCGATTGATTTTTTCTTTCCAGCTCAAATTCACCTCACGTCCGACATTCTCGGTCAGGTCATGGCCTTCATCCCCACCAAGCGCGACCTACTCGCCTGCGCCCTCGTATCGCGCACTTGGGTGTATCCTGCGCAGCGCCTGCTCTTCCGATCGTTGCGTATTAGACGCCCCTGGCCCGCAGAGGGTGACCTCGCTGCCCTCCAACGAATACTCGCAGCGCTGGAGTCGTCCCCTCACCTAGCCCGCCTCATTCGTCGGTTGGACATGTACATCGTGCCTCGGTTGGTCGAAAGAATCGCCGCCCTACCATTCACAAACCTTGTGCACTGCACCCTCATCGCTGCCACCTACTCCGAGGAAGAACTCGCCGCCAGCATTCCCGCTGTTCGTGCCATCGTGGCCCACACCACCTTGCGCAGCGTCCGATTTCATGGCCCCTTCGTCTCCTCCAAAATTCTCACGGCAATGCTCCACGGATGTTCGCCGAATATCACCGACCTCAACCTCCTCACCGCCAAAGCTTATTCCGACCGTCAAACCGTCCATTCGCTCGCACACCCGCCGACGATCTACTTGAACCAATTGTCTCTATCCCATTCAGCCTACTCTTCCTTCACCCACCCCTCCCTCTCATTTGACTTGTCTCGGCTACACACCCTGCGCATCACGGAGTGGAACCTACTCGCCACCATCCCACTTCCACTCACTCAGCTCACGATGCTCCACGTCACAACCAGTCCCGAAGGTGCGTTGCTCGTTCTCTTTTCCACATCTTACCTAACATTTGACCAGATGCAGGCATCCCCCGCCTCGTTAAATCCTCCATCTGCCATCTAACCTCGCTCCGTCACCTCTCCGTTGCTGTCGACCCCCGTTCCTTCCCGCAATTTGTCAATGGGCTCCTCGACGTCCCTCCTCTTAACCTCCTCGACAACTTGCACATTCTCACATGCCTCTCCGCGTTCCGTATCACTTCACGAGCGGACAGAACGCCTCAGTACGTCGACGCAGCACGACACGCTCTTTCACGTTTAGACATGTCGTCGCCCGCGCTGCTCCTCCGTCTCCCACGCCTGCGGCGGGTTGTCATGGCCGAAATGTGGCCAGTACGGACTAGCCCAGAAGTCATCTCGGCGGTCCGCATCCTACTCCCTCGGCTCACCCAGCAACTCATCGTACCGATCGGCGTTGATGCGTACACACCCGACGGATTCACGACCGATTATTAGCCCCTGTATTATTATTACTTTGTACAGCTTTCTTGAGGCATTACTGCACCTCACAGACCGCTCCTCCCGTCTGAACGGATCGCGTGAACAAGCTCTCCCGGGGAAGCGCAGACTACCCAAGGAAAAAATCCCGGTAAACCCGTCTTGATGCGTAATCCGCAAAACCTGATCCGCGAGCAAGTGTCCCTCGCGTAACACATTCTTCTTACAACAAGCCCAGCTTCCCGCCCTGAAACACCCATCGCCGCACGTATCTTGCACACCGTCGCTGACAAATCGCGCCCGCGGCCCCTCGATTTGGAATCAATCACGTGATCAACAGCCCCTAACTCTCCCCAGGAATTCCCTGCCTCGTCCGGACCTCAATACAAAACGAAGCAAGAAACAGTTCAGTCCAGTCTGTATTCAACAACGAATCGTTTGACGTCGTGAAACAGCGCGGGCGAAAGCCAGGCTCACTCGGGGAAAAAAAATGATGAATCCGCCCATCGAGTAAACTCACCCGGCACTCCCCAGAGTAACGTATACACACCCATTTTAGGCCTGCTCGGCTGGCGCTCCGTCAAATTGCATACACGCTTCGTGTGCGACAAATCAAAGACCGACGCTGTAGCCCAGTTTCGCATCCCGTATTCAGCTGGTCTAATATCTTCCATGCTTTTTTTAAAAAACGAAAGAAACAGCAGTCAGTTCATTGCGTCAGAAGATGTTGCGCCCTTCCTCTGAACCTCTCCCATCATTCCTTTCCCCTGAAAAGTTATTGTTCATTCGATGCCTCCGGAAATTTTGAATCATGTCAGCCGTCGCACGATTCCCTTCTCCCGTTCCTATGTGTTTCCTCTGCTGTTGTCACAATATTTCAACACAGCTTCTATTTCTTTCACCTTCTATCTCGACCAAAAAAAAAAAACGCGCCAATTCAACCGCTCATAGGACCAAGCCGGAATCGAACCAGTGTTGCTTGCCATCACCACATTCAAAGTAGTGCGACGAAGCAGGTGCGTGCAACACGCCATTGGTCTGTGTCGAATAATAACCACGCCTACGTCCTCTGCGAATGTTGTGTCCGGCACCTTAGTCCGATTTCTCACATATTTCTCACTTCAAACCCCACGACCCGTATGCGTTCAACTACATATTTCCCCGCCCTAGTTATACAACGGAACTTGTACCGGCACTTCTCCCAACCTCCGCATCCAGTACTCGATGATCCCCGCCACGCCGTCCAAGCCCCCCGCTGCCCCTTCCCCGAAATACTCCCGGTGCCATACCCCGCACCCCTCGCACTCCTCCGGCTGGCGTTTTGCGCCGCGCGCAGTCAGGGTGAGATGCACCAGCCGCTCTTCGCGCCGTCAGACTCCACGCGAAAACAAAGGATACCAAGAAAAGAACAAAATCTTACCGAGCAACACCGAATATTTCGTTTCATAACAATACTGCCATGCTAATTCCACCCCCACGCACTTGTCCGCGTACGATTCCCGCCGTGCAGCCAAGTCTGTAGCGCGCCCCGGCTTGACATCCACCCAATCGACCTCCTCCCCCGCCGGACGTGTCGGAATCGAACCAAACATCGCCGCGTTCCGCCTCATGTGGACGTAAACTAGCCCCGGTTTCTCCAAGTACGGGCGTAAATTAAAATACGCCTCGGCGGCGTCCATTGGATCGATGTATGCGCGCTCCCGCCTGATGCGCCCCAAGATCACCGAATTGAACCCAAAAAAAAGACCACCTACAGTGCCCGTAGCATCGTCTGGCGTTCTTCTTCACAATAGAGTGGGTGAGACATGACTACGCAAAGAAAAACCACATTAAAACATCCACAGGCCATCGAGAAACACACCTACCGTCGCGTCGTTGAGTTGGTTTGAGAAAAGAGTTCCCGCTGCCGGATTGCCGCCCATATGCCGCCGGCGCCCGCAGCCGCCCGGCATGGCACGGCATCCTTCGGCATTGTGTGGCATCGTCCGGGATCCTCAGGCATTGTCCGGCATCCCGAAATCTCTGCCGCCGCCGTCCGGGCTGACAAAATTCGCGCGCCTCTCATGCTCCTGACCCAGCCAGAACGCGGCGGATTCATAAATCCCGCACATCCTCCCCCTGACACATTCACAACTCGGGAGAATGCATAAAAATTTTTCTCCGAACCTTTTTATTCAGGCGCCGGGAGTCGAACCCGCCTCGCCGCGCAATACATGAGTTACAGGGAACGTCTTGCAGCCGTGCACCGCGCACCACGCCCGATAAACATCATTACCCTCGTCTTCCTTGTCCCCCATCTCTGTCCGCTTCACAACACACTATCAATGTTCCATGCCCCGTGGGTCCAACCCGCGTCCGCCGCGGAATACCATACGACTTGACCCAGCGATAACGCGGCGGATTCGAAACCGTCCATGTCCTTCCATTGACCCATTCGCAACTCTGGAGAATACATAAAAAATTTTCTCCGAACCTTTGGATTCAGGCGCCGGGAGTCGAACCCGCTTCGCCGCGGAAGAGTATGCGCCGTTCATCTGGGGCGGCTGTACGCCTTGTACCGCGCCTGAATAATATCCCGTAATCCCATCCGCTTGACATCGCGTACCCGCGCCCGCTCAAATACAAACCACTTTCGAGCCGCGCTCACCCACCGGGGACATAGCAACCGCATTCACCGCCCCTGTCTCCCAGCCCCTCCAGCACAAAAAAAAGAAAAGTGGTTCAAACAACGAAATTACCAGGTTCCGGCAGTCGAACCCGCGTCTTCTGCATACCGTAGATCATAGATTTCTTTGGTATACGTACGGCAGCCGTGCACCGTGCACCATGCCCGATAAATATTATTCCCCTCGTCTCCTACATCCCCCATTTCCCAACACACAACAATGCATTCACTCTTCGACGCGCCACGTTTCCCGAGTCCAACCTCCTTCACGCCGTGCAACGCCCACTATCCCAACGACTCTCACTCCATATCTTGTCATGTACATCATCACCAGAATCCCAAAAAAAACAAAATGCAACCTACGGAATATAGGCGATGGGAATCTGTTCTTCGCTGCTCCCATGGCTGGTCACCGCGAGCTACGCTTGGGCAACGCTCATGCAACTCGAATTACCGCCACATTCTACCCCCATATAAAAAAAAAATCATCCGCTCAGATGAATACCCTGGCGCCGGGAGTCGAACCCGGTCGGGCCACGTGTATTCTTTCGCTACCATGCACGCCCCGTGGCTGCTCACCGTGAGCCACACCTGGATAACTACCAGGAATGAATAGCACTGTATACCCGTCTTCCATTGCCGCCTCACCTCGCCGAATCGTATGCGCCGCGCACCCTGCGCGGCCGTACGCCTGAATAATATCCCCACTCCCATTTTCCATCCCTCATCTACACGCTCTTTCGAGGACCGCCACCACCAGCATCACCGCCGCTTTCTGCCAGCTCCAACAAAAAAAAAGACATCGGCAGTCCGAATTACCAGGTGCCGGGAGTCGAACCCGTGTCTGCTGCATACCGTAGATCCTAGATTTGCCTGGTATACGTACGGCAGCCGTGCGCCGCGCACCACGCCCGATGAATATTATTCCCCTCGTCTCCTACATCCCCCATTTCCCAACACACAACAATGCATTCCCTGTTCGATGTGCCACGTTTCCCGAGTCCAACCTCCTTCACGCCGTGCAACGCCCACTATCCCAACGACGCTCACTCCATATCTTGTCATGTACATCATCACCAGAATCCCAAAAAAAACAAAATGCAACCTACGGAATATAGGCGATGGGAATCTGTTCTTCGCTGCTCCCATGGCTGGTCACCGCGAGCTACGCTTGGGCAACGCTCATGCAACTCGAATTACCGCCACATTCTACCCCCATATAAAAAAAAATCATCCGCTCAGATGAATACCCCGGCGCCGGGAGTCGAACCCGGTCGGGCCACGTGTATTCTTTCGCTACAATGCACGCCCCGTGGCTGCTCACCGTGAGCCACACCTGGATAACTACCAGGAATGAATAGCACTGTATACCCGTCTTCCATTGCCGCCTCACCTCGCCGAATCGTATGCGCCGCGCACCCTGCGCGGCCGTACGCCTGAATAATATCCCCACTCCCATTTTCCATCCCTCATCTACACGCTCTTTCGAGGACCGCCACCACCAGCATCACCGCCGCTTTCTGCCAGCTCCAACAAAAAAAAAGACATCGGCAGTCCGAATTACCAGGTGCCGGGAGTCGAACCCGTGTCTGCTGCATACCGTAGATCCTAGATTTGCCTGGTATACGTACGGCAGCCGTGCGCCGCGCACCACGCCCGATGAATATTATTCCCCTCGTCTCCTACATCCCCCATTTCCCAACACACAACAATGCATTCCCTGTTCGATGTGCCACACCGTGCACCGCGTACTACAACGCAAGAATATCGCTCTATACCCCTCTGTCTCGTACTCTAATTTCCCTCTCAACAGAATCGCCGCCTACAAAAAAAAATAGAACCCATCGAATATAGGCGCCGGGAGTCGAACCCGGTCGGGCCACGTTTATTCTTTCGCTGACGTGCACGCCCCGCGGCTGCTCACCGTGAGCCACGCCTATCTTACACTCGTGGACACCGCATTAACTATTACGACTACACTCCACGCACTCCTCTACCAATGAATGAATAAACATCATCCTACGGAATATCACCGCGCCGTGCCGCAGACTAGTACGCACCGCCGCGCACCTTCTACCCCGCTTGAATAATGACTCCCACTCTTATCTGTTTACGATACACTACGCCTACACGCTCGGAGCTCCAAAAAAAAAGTCTCGGGAGGAGCAACTACCAGGCGCCGGGAGTCGAACCCACTTCTACCGCGGACGAGCATACTGCTAACATACCGCGTGCGGCCGTGCACCGTGCACTACGCCCGATGAGCACTACCCCGCACCCTTCTACCTTGTCCCGCTAATTCTTACCATTCAGATGATCGCACCCACAAAAATAAAATTCATCAACTGAAATAGAGGCGCCGCGCAATAGCATGCGCCGTGCACCTTCCGTGCCTGTACCGCACGCGTGCATTTTGTCTGTCTCGTACACCAACATAGCCTACCCTTGGTTACCAAAAATAAATGTCGTCCCGGCGCAAACCGAATAGGCACAGAAGCCATGTTTGTCCGCGCTTGCCGGGCCTGGCGCGACGCGTTTGTCCACGTGACCGGACCGCAGTCTGACTCCGTTGCATCCCACGGTCTACCTCCGCTTGGTTTTCGCCCCCACTGTATGTCCTGCCCTCGCCTCTAGACCACCGAACAAGCTCTTGTTTCCGCTCCTCTCATCGGTTCTGATGATTCTGACTGGCGTTCCCCCTTCTTGAAAGCTTCACTCTCCCCCTTCCGAAACGTTTTACCATTTTGAAAATTTTCCGCTGTTGTGTTTCCAACCTCCCTCCCTAACCTAACCTCACCTAGAATACAAAAAATGCACCCAGACCTCGTTCTCGGCCCTCCACACACGCTATCCACCCTCGAGAAGGTAAGTCCTCCAGAAGGCCCTCCCGTTTGATTCTCAAATCCGCCGTCTCCAGCGACTCGTGCTCGGTCCGGGCCTCTCTCATCCTTCTCCGCAAGACGTGGAGGACCTATTCACAAATGCTGGACCACTCACTGGACCATGTGTGCTTCGACTCTTGCGGGTCTACTTCATTCTCCTCCACCCCGCCCGCATCCCCGACGAAGCCGACCTGGACTCCTGTCATGTACGAATCGTCCATATCGTGAATGCTGCCTTGTGCGCAGTAAAAGCCGTCTGCTATATCAGAAATTACATCCCCCGCCAGTTGTGCGAGGACCTCTGGCCCAGGCTCTGGTCCTGGGTCAATTTCGCCCTAACCTACCACGAGTTCCTCATAGGTATTCTGCCCCAAGATACTCTCCCGTCCGCCAAGCATTTGGCTCTCAGCTGCCTTCACTTGGCATCCGTCTTCATCGCCGATCCCCAGTACCAGCACACCATCGTTCACGTTCCCGATTTCTATCGTCTGGCAACGCGTGCATGGGTGTGGCTCCTGGAATCCCCCCTCGTTACGGCCTCGGAGGAGACGAACGTCGCAATGGTCCTCCAATTTCTTGGGGACCCGCACGCGAACGCCGCGCAAATGATCGACGCCGCAGGTGGCATGTACCCTCTAGCCAAGCTCGTCGCAGCCCAATTCGACGCCGTTTGCCCCAATCGTTCCTCGGCGATCCCTGATGGCAAGCGTCACATACTCCGGTACCTCGTGTACCTTCTGATCGCACTCGATACCTTTTTCTATCGTTCCTCGGAGCCCGAACGCCTATGGGTCGCGATCATCCCCTTGGGGATCGTTCCGCGCCTGATCAATACATCCGAGAACCTACTCCGCACGCTCACAACTCAGTCCGCCCTCGTCCTCCGCAAATGCCTGTACTTGCTGGTCAAGGCCTTGAGATCCCGCACCGGCTATCGCACGCTCGGTGCCGCCATACGCTCCGGTCTCTTGTATCTAATCGTTTCGTGTGCCCGCCATCAACTGGAACCCGAGACAAGCGACAGCCTCGTCATCTTGCTTCAGCGGGTCCTAGCCCCAGCCACTATTTTCTACCACGTTTTAGATGCGCTACAGGAAGTTTTACCCCCTCTTCTCGATGACACGCCCCCCTTCCCACCCAACATCCTCGAAGCTTGGAACGCGTTGACCGACTCCGCGGTGGAGAGATTCCCTGTCTTAGCCAAGCTGCAAAAAAACACGTCCTCCTCCCGCCGAGCCTGTGACAACCTCGATGTAAGTGTCTCGCCTCATGTTTCACATTTTCGCCAGAGCTCACCGTTCCCGAGTGCCGCGTCATCTGCGAGAAGACGGACCTGAGGTGTTGCTCGCGCTGCCAGTACTCACTGTACTGCTCCCTAACATGTCAACTCGCCGATTGGCGGCAAGGCCATCGTGATACGTGCGCGGCTCATCGAGACCACCGAGCTAGTCCGTCCTTTTCACCCCAATCCCCACGCCCGCTGACCATTTCGTCCACGATCTCACCAGGATATGTATTGCGGTACGGGTACCGCGAGCGCGCGTTCTTCAGCGCACTGCTCAACCGCGATTACCAGTCCCACCGCACGTCAATCGCGTCTCATCTCGCTACTCTCTGGGCGTCCGTCCCCGATGCCCATGCGTTCACTCTGTTCGACTACCGATCCGGCACCCTGCACATTAGTCTCGTCACCCATGAATATTTGGTCGCCAATTCCCTCCTTTCCCCCTCGGTCTCGGACCAAGTCAACCGTGCATCTCGAAGCGGGGGGCTCATGTCTTTTGACCTCATGTTAGTCCCGGAAGGGTATGGTGAATATTGTTGGATCACACCCCGGCGCACGTCCACCTCTTCCCTCTACAACCAGCTAAAGCTCATCGCCGCGCAATCCACCGAGCCAGAGGACATCTTCCAACACGTCAAAGTGACCATACAAGACGACGACGCAGAATCTGTATACTAGCCACCAACATCATCCTTCTGTAATCATATCTGTCATATAATGTATAATATATCCTACAGGCATTTGCCGTTCCATCTCACAATCTATGGCATCCCGCACCACAAGTCGAGATCCACGCGTGTTCAAACTTGAGATACTTCCTGACCTAGATCAACGCAGTCATAGGAGACGTGTCCGTGCTAATTGCTCATTTTTCCGTTTTCCAAATTCCTCCGATACGGCCCCTCCTCCTGCTCGGGTTATGTATATAAATTCCAGCCAGACCCGGCGCCACTACAGTCATTCCACGGCCCTTGCATCACATTTTTTTAAAAAAAACTTCCTTGATGGAAAAAATACATTTTCGGATGAATCCTGATATGTGGGTGATATAAACGGATGCATAGACCATGAATACGCAAAAACATCCCAAGAGATTTGTTCATTTCCGGCCATTTGCGCGAGTCACTTTTTCGGACGTAATCGGTCCTTGCATTTCTGCGGAAGGAGCATAGGGAAAAGTCACCCGCCCCCAAGGCAAAATGTATCTAGACATTGCATGTCCGAATGCAACTAACCGCACACCTGTATCCTCCGGCTGCGCAAAAGCATCACGAAATATCCACATCTGCGCGGGATAAGGGGTGTCTGCAGTTACACTGGCCAGAACCTGTACCATGTGCCCTTTATAAATTATTTTCTTTCTGAACTGTACCATCAAACTTCAAATTGTGGCTTCAACATATGTGTCATCAAGTCCATTTGGGGGGCGCATGGACCATGTTTGTTCGAGTATGAACATCACGTAAACTCACCTGTCTTTCCGCCTCGTTCAGCACCACCCGCCAATCGACTAACCTGCCCCCACATAGTTGCATCCAATGGAAATTGACCATTCCACTGTTCCAGGGCAACATATGATGCGGGCGATAAATTCATATGACACCTCGGTATGATACACATTAATCTACCCAAGTAAACCATGCCAAATTATGGACTGTACAATGAACACCTTTCGTTGACTCCCATTACACGTATAAAGCCCCGACACGTCGTAAGACAGCCTTTCAAAACAATAATGATATGTCGGATAGCCCTGCACTAACTTGTGCAGTCCGTCCTTCACAAACCAGCGAGCGACTTGCCTCACACTTTGTCGTACAGACCAAACTATATGCAACCTATGGCAGAAGGACCGCTATCACCATATATAACTATTGTAACACCCGCTAAAAATTGTGATGCCCCGGCACAGTTGCCCTGGCTCGCTGCAGCCTCCCATTGAAACGCTGCACTCGATCAGCGAGTCCCTCTTGCAAATATTCGTCCAGCATCACCCTAGCCGTATTTCCGAGTCGCTCGGGGACCCACTCCCTGCAGCACCATGAGCGGTCGTTTCAATGACAGCCCATTCACAAATGCGAGGAGCGATTTCGAGATCCTTGCGCCACCCTGCCGCCCCATTTAAAAACCGTTCAAACGAAATCAGCCATCCCCAAAAGGTAAGAAGCTGACAATTCCCGTTTCTCAGCCCCCGGTTGGTAATACCTCACGTGACTTGGCGCCCCTATTTCTCCCGCGGAAATCCTGGGTAGCTTCACTATTAAGAATTCGAGCTCATTCTGCGCAGCGCGACCCGAATTAGGGCCCCTGCTACGCATAGATTCCGTCATTCTTATTGCCTGTTCGGCTTGGCACGACGTCAGTATCCGCGTCACCCCAAATTTTGCATCTTTCCCCAAAGCAAAAAACCGGCGGCCGAGCGCGGCCCGGACATGCCAGCAGTTTCCTTTTAAACCCCCCCCTCCCCAAAACCATCTCTCACCCCTAACCCTCATGTCCTACACCACCGCCAACGACGTCGACAACCTCCGCGAGACCCTCAGTACGAACCTTCAGCTTCTGCCTCCGCCCACCGCCGCAGACACACCGCGAACCAGACTATCCTGGCAAAAGCTTTGCCAATACTTTGTTGGCGCCGCCCGCAAGCTCTCCCGTCTTCACACCCCCATCCCCGAGGACTCGGAAGAAGAAGATTCCGGTACCGCGAAAAGCCCCCGAAAACCCCGATCTCCCCCTCGACACTCTCGCCCGGGCCCCAGCCGCAACCAAGACGATGACCAAGACGACCAGCGCGACGACGACGAGGAAGAAGATGTCGACAAGACACGCGTAGCCACCCCACCGCCTCACCCAGATCAAGACCAAGACCACGATCAAGACGACGACCAAGCACCGTCGAAGCCCGCAAAGCTAACCAAGGTACGCTTTCCGCGGACTTCCCAAGACGCACCCAACACTCTTCAGGAACAAAGGGATGCCCGGGCCCATACCGCCGTGGTCACCCGAGTCGAGAAGATTATCGGCGCAATGTCTCAGCCCGCCCTCACCCCGACGGACCTCATTAGCCGCATCTCGGAACCCCCCGCCCTCACCATGGACAAAGCCGAGGACCTAGCTTTCACTTGTATTGTGCGTGGCTTCACAACACCGGCCCACAACTGGGTGCGTCGTCTCTCTTCCCTCTCCCGTCACCAACCCATCGCTTTGCGCAGAAAATAACCACACGTCCGTTCGTCCGTGGCGCGTCTTCCGACATTCTCGAATTTGTTCAAGGCTCTGCCGAGCTCGACAGCAACCAGGATACCTTGGAGATGGACTATGTTCGTGCTCGTCACATACCTCCTTGCCGTCCATCATCTCTCGTGTAGCGCCTGTCTCAGACGACTTCGAAAAACGCCCTCGAATCGTATCTCTTCGACGTTCTCGTCAAGATCGAAACCATCAGGTTCGCCAAGGACTGGAACCGCACCGGCGCGGGCACTGTCACTTACAAGGACGGCTATAACAAGCGTCTCTTCCAGAAGATCAACGCGCCCGTATTTCGCGACGCCGACGACGCGACAAAGGTCAGACTCATGAAGGAGTATGCCGAAGATTTCGGCACGTTCAAGCGGAACCGAGAGAAGCTTGTCACGGCGAGAAATCGCCTCGCGACGTGCTATGACTCGGTTCGTCTTCCTGCTTCCTATTCAACTTCTATCCTCATCCCGCTTCCAAGTTTGGGACAGCGATCCTCATTGACCCATTTTTCGACACCCGCGCCCTCGAGAGCCGGAGTAAGAAATTCCAGGCGCTCATCACAACCCTCGCCAACCTCGCCCCCCGTTCCACATACGACGACGCTGCGGATAACGAGAACAGATTCACGGACAATGAGCCGGAACATCGCGATTTGCTAGTTGCGCTCCTTCGCACCCTTTCCCCGAGCCCTGAGGAAGCGGACGCGGTTGAGAACTACATAGCCGATTTTTTCAAAAAGCACTCCCTCCGTGGATACGTAGAACGTTGAGGTTTTTTTTTTTTGTACTTGATACGTGAAATTTTAAACTGTCGTCTTCTCCACTCTGGTTCCGGTATGTGTGTACCGTGTTCGCCGTGCGAGTTCGAGAGCAGTTTTGCTGTCACGCGGTGCAGCCGACGGGCATCTCGGCATCCGCAAAATCCCGAGTTTCGCCATCCAACAAATAACTTGTACCCATAGCCTCGCAGGGCATACCATAACTCGACAAATGTCCCCTTTGCGTTGATTCCAACATCCGGGCACATTTTTGTGCCGTCCTCGGATGACAACCCCAATCCACACACCTGCTATCTGGATCGTTTCCGCCAATTCCCTCTGGCGCACTCCCCGACTGTCCACGTCGGCATTATCCATTTTTTTCCTTGTCTATTCATCTCTGTGGATATTCTCCAGCAGCCCCACCTTTTACGCCAAAGCGCCGCGTCCGCCACAATATTTCCGAAAACCTTTCCCGTCCCTAATTTGTTTCCGATCGCTGAAACTATCCCTCTCTTTATGCTGCAGAGCTTTTTAATCCCTATTCCTACGACCGCTCTCCCCGAAAAGTGTTCCGCGGCCGTGGGAATATGTCATGTGACTGGTGCGTTAACCGATTTCCTTCCCGTTCCCGTCCTCCATGCCGAGCCTATCACAAATCATACCGCCAAGCTACGAGCTCATCTCTAGTCTCGATGAGAACCAAGTAGAATCCCAACACCTCGACCGTACCGGCTTCCAGTTGTTAGTCGGCGCGCTCGACGGTAGCCCATTGTCCATTGAAAACACCCTCGACGACACCCCGATACCCCGCCTAGACTTTGTGTGGTCCAACGACGTTATTGAAAGCTCTCCACTGGGCCCACCCTGGCTTCTCGATGCACCCGTCTGCCGATGTCGCGGCCCGTGCCTGCCGGCTACTTGCGCGTGCGCTGCCCCCGCTCCTGGATTTTCGCAGACGAATAATCCGCCTATTTTCGAGTGCGGCACGCGTTGCTCATGCTTTCAAGAATGTTCAAATCGCGTATCAACCCCTCCATCTCAGTATTTCCACTTTTGTTGACTTTTTTTCGTTAGGTTGTCCAACGCGGACGCCACGTACTTCTGTCCCTCGAAAAAACCGCGCGGATGGGCTGGGGTGCCTTCCAATCCCGCATAGGGTTATTTTTTCGCTGATTCGCGCGACCTAGGTGTCTTTGCCGGACAAGATATTCCTCCTGCTACATTCCTCTCTTCATTTTCCGGTGAACTCATCACGAGGACCGAGGCCAACCAAAAACCTGAACATGCCGCTTATATGTTCGATGTTGACTTTACCCACATCACAGGCGAGACTCTTGTCATGGACGCCACGAACTTTGGAAATGTACGTGTCGTCCCTCCCCTCCCCATTCCATCTCACCAGTTGGCATCAGATTACTCGTTTCATCGTCGGTGCCCCCACATCGAACCTGCTTCCCTCCGCCTAATCCCGCCCCTCAGAATCATGGCTGCGCCCCCAATGCGGTTGTGAGACCTTGTTATATTGACCAAAACGACCTCAGGAAGCCGCTCCTCGCGTTCTTCTCCTCCCGTAACATCTCTCGCGGCGAGCAGCTGACGATATCTTACTCGGGACACGCCCCGCCGCCGTGTCCCGCGCGGCGCCAAAAGTCTGACCCCATTCGCCGCAGCCCGCGAGCCCTTGGTCCCCCGCGCTGCGAATGCGGTGCATACAATTGTCGCCGTGAGCCGTCTTACTTTCCTCGTTCGTTCTCGCAACGGCCATCTAACCGCCAACAGGTAATGTGTTGTGATCCAAATTCGATGTACAATAAAATATAGTAATATTGATAGAGTTTGGCGATCACTGTTGTACTCGTGAAAAAAAAAACACCGATGGACTTGCGTCACACAACGTCAACAGCCTCTTGCTCCAAGACTCGCCCTGGCGGAACAACTCGCGTGTACTGCCGTAAATAATCACGCGTGACATGCAGTCACTGCACAGCCACATCGCGATAACCAAAACCACCATGAACCACGGCAAGCCAACCCCAGACCCCCTGTCGTTCATCGACATTCCGCGCGATCAACTTGCGCCAATACTTGATTTGCTGTCCCGGACTCAAGTCGCATTAGACGAGGCTCAAGGTGTCGTCGCCGTCCTTCACCACCGTGTCGCGCCCGTCCGCCTCCTCCCCCTCGATGTGTGGCTAGATATCGCAGCCCACTACATGAACGAACTCCGCTCGCAACCCAACATGGACTCCGCCAAGCCTTTTCTCCTCGCCCACGTCTCACGTCAGTGGCGCGAATATTCACGTCACCTAGTGAACTACTGGAACCCCGTGGACCTCCGCACCCAATCGCTCCGCGACCCGGAATCCATTTCTCACTTTATCAGTCTCGTCGAAGGCCCCCTCGACGTCGTCATCCCATTCCGGGACCACCTCCCGTCTGCCGCCCTGGAACCGCTTTTCAGTGCCATTGCTAGGTGGCGCAGCGTGGAACTCCCCGATTACCTCTGGACCACTCAAAACGCTACCAACATTCGCCGTGCCATTACATCCGCTGCGTCCGCCGGGTTCCCCATGCTGAGCCGTGTTTCCATCCACGGGGCGCGCACCGCCGTCTACGACGATGACCCTCTCCAAAACGGGCAGAGATTCCTCACGAGAAACGGGGACTCCCGTTGGTTTGTCAATGCGCCGGCGCTGACTTGTCTCGAATTTTTCTCCACGCTCCCCCCCGAGGAACTATTTGATCTTCCGTGGAAACTCATTGAGCGCTACAGCGAGACCGGTCTCTCGGAGCGGCAGCCGTATCAAGTTCCGCGTGTCCCCCTCGAGACCATGACGCGTCTCACTGAGCTTGAAACTTCCGCGTACGTCCTCGACTCCGGACCCGCGCAATTCCCCCCCATTTGTTTCCCACACCTCGTCAGATTCACTTTGCAGCTCACGGACGACGTAGTACCCCCGAACCCCTTCCCGCTCTTGTTACCCCAGCTGCAGGCGCTCCGGGTCTACTCCATACTCCAACCCCGTGACGACAACGCCCGTCAATTCCTCTTGTCTGGCATCATCACGCTCGTACAGCGTTCGGGCGCGTCCCCCTCGCATCTGTACCTCAGCCTCCGCGGCTGGGTCTCCGCCGACGATGTCCACTCTGTCCTCCGCGTCTGTCCCAACCTACGTTCATTGACACTCGCCAAGGAACCTACTTTTTTCACCCCCACCTTCCTTGAGCACATGTCGGATATTAGCCTCACCCCAAACTTACGGATCCTCGCTATCCCCGAACCCACCTATTACCTATACATAAATCTACATTCGTCGATAGAGTGGTGCCGTGCCATGCGACAATTCACCACCGCCAGAGTCCCCGCCGGCTTCTTGTACGCTAATCTCCATATGACCGGTACCCACCTCACTCGCGATGGCTGGGCACGCTTCCCGTCTGCCGCTGCGCTGTCGCCCATGCACCCGCCCCCCCCCAGACTTGGAACCCTCCGCTCTCACGCCTCTCACCCGCCGATGCATCATCGACTACATCAGGGCCGAATCGTTACCCTTTCTTCTCGAGCCAACCCCAGAACGTATTATTGAGGCTCCGAGCCCAGAGGGCAGTGATCTCGAAGACCTTTACGACGACTACGATCTAGATGACGAGTGAAACCAGTGAGCATCCCCTTCCCTCCATTAATCCACCCTGAACCCCTTTATAGAAAATTCTTGCTCCCGTACTATAATCAATTCGCTTCTAGACCGGCAAGCTATTCTCTTTCCTATTACATCGATGTCTTGCTCCGATGTGCATAATAAATATATCGTTTTACCTACATCTCCCTGTGTACTACAAACAGGACGTCAGGTCCTCGCAACGGCTTATCCCCATGGAATGTGGTTGTCTTTCCGCGCGGCCAAGCGCTCCCGTATACAGCGACAAGATTTCATAAAGTTTCCAAACCCTGACATGTACCGTAAAGAACAAGAACCAACGGTGAGTCGACTCGCAATAATACTCCATCCAGTTCATTCATTTTCCTTACTTGTCGGGGCGGAAGATCGCCATGTTCTTCTTGGTTCGATCTTCAACCGCTGCTCTTCTCGTACAAGATACTCGAGCTCCAATGGCAAAATAAATAGTCATGCGACCAAGCCCGAATTGAACGGGCATCTCCTGCGTACAGTCCAAAGTTGGAGATCCATTGCTCACAGGTGCGCTACATTACGCCATTGGTCCTCATGTACATCTCCACCACGATCTCTACAAAAGATATCCAGAGGAGACAGCCTTGATTTATTTTGTATTCAGACAGCATCAAATCTACTTTTCATCTGCCGCCTCCGGAATCTAAGGAACAGACTCGGCGGTAATATTTCGACAGCACTGACCCGTTCCTCTCGGTACATAACCTGGGCCACCGCCACGCCAAGAAATTCCAGCCCTTATTGGACATGCTGATTCGAGTAGCTCCAGGATCCCAGCACCTAGAGGCTGGCCGCCTTGACGACCTCGAACAGTCGAATCGGGCAGTCTTGTACAGCCTGTCGGCAAGTCTATGCGCAAATGAGGACGAGCGGGAGAGGACCCACTATATATGGATGAATTTTACCGTGTGCGCCTATAGTGTGAGTTGAGTTGCAGTGCTGATTCTCGGATCTATGACTTCACTCCTCAGTCGACCCACATCCGCATGTACTAATTTTTCCTTCGAAATTGTAGTATATCCCTACCATGTATTCCAGATCATCAATGCATTACCATCCCGTTCATGGCGCGCGAGCTCCGACCGTTACTCTCAACTCGCTCACTTCCAGTTGTGGCCTGAAAAAAAAATAGCTCTCGCCCGGATTTGAACCGGGTTCGTCACAATAAATTGTACTGTACGGCTTCTTGTACGGATTTGTGAACTGTTACCGAGTATACACCACGAGGGCTTGGTGGAAAACTGCTGCTGCTACCCATCCTTGGCTGATTCCAGTACATCCCAACCGAGTCCCTTTCATCTTCCGTGGCTCTCCCAGTATGTCATGTGACACACATGTTTGTTTGTTTGTTTGTGCCGTCACCCCCGTGTGACTTGTCGCGCTCTCTCTTCCACCCACCTTTTGGCTCCATCCTTGACTTCCCCTCGGGTGAGTCTTTTCTCTCCTTGGGATTTTTCTCTGCAGCCGGCTCTCGTTGGTTTGGACTTGCACCAGGGACCCCTCAGAGAGCCGGCTGCGGAAAATGCTAATCATTCCACTCTGCCTTCTGACCCGTTTTCCCCCAGAATCAACGAAGCCTTTTACTCCGCTTCTCAATGTACGTCCACTTCCCTTTCTGGAATTCTACACGCTCACTCACAGCGAGACCCGCTCTGGCAAGGAATTTATGCTTCTCGCCGTCAGCAATGAAAACATGCACGCACCGTGAAACTCTAGGGCAGTAGGCATACGCGGCACGATCCCTCCTGGAATTTAATGTTGCGTAGCCATGTCGTACATAACTAGGTCCCCGTCAGACCACGCACCCTCCGACCAGTCCAACGCGGTGAGTTCCTTGATTTTGGGGTCAGGCCTACTCCCTGGCGTGTTAAGAATCGGTACTCGGGTCTGACACGTGGAGCCAACGAGTAGCCCGCCGCACCCCATGCTCTTGCCACGTACCCCTACTGACACACCCATAATTTCAGATCCTGTTGCCAGCGGTTGCCCGAGGAAGGCATTTTATCTTTCCCATCTTGACATTCAATCTCTTCTTTTGGCTCCTTCCTCAGTGAGTCTTTTCTTTCCGCTCGGGCTTTTTCTCTGCCGCCGTCTCTCGTTGGTTTGGACTCGCACCAGGGACCCCTCAGAGAGCCGGCTGCGGAAAATGCTAATCATTCCACTCTGCCTTCTGACCCGTTTTCCCCCAGAATCAACGAAGCCTTTTACTCCGCTTCTCAATGTACGTCCACTTCCCTTTCTGGAATTCTACACGCTCACTCACAGCGAGACCCGCTCTGGCAAGGAATTTATGGCTCTCGCCGTCAGCAATGACACCACGCACGCGCTGCAAAAATCTAGGGCGGCGCACATACGCGGCACGATCCCTCCTGGAATTTAATGGGTGTAGCTCTGCCGTCGCAGTACTTCGACTCGCAAGTGAGCGTTTATCGCGCATCCTTCAAATACAGATGCGTATTCTGTCTTCATTGAGCGTTAAATCCTCGCGAGCCGCTTAATTAATATATGGGCCGGGGTTTTCCTCGCAAATATCTGTACTTTAAAAAATGGCGAGGGTATATCGCCATGTTCTTACCCTGCCGGCGACTCCTTGGGGCTTTTCTTCGTACGTGCATACCCTGTCCTCCCGGGTCCCAAATATTTTCTAACAGCACCGCGCGAGAATTTCGGAACAAGAAAACCCGAATACTGTACCTCTTCCAATCGTGGATTCCAGATGAATATCGTTCTTCCTGGCGAAAGACCACGGGCCTGACATACGTAGCGGCATATTCTACTGCCCTATCTGATCCCATTTCAGGACTTAAAAAAAAAAAACTCGGCCCTCGCCCGGATTTGAACCGGGTTCGTCACAATAAATTCTGCTGTACGGCTTAACGGATTTTGACGTGTTGCCGATTATACACCACGAAGGCTTATCGTACCTTTCTCATTCCGTCTTCTTACCCTGCGATCTCCACCACCACTGACAAGTAAAATGACTGCGCACAGAAGTTAAGGGAGTATGCTGATGTTGTGTGGCTGGTCATCTTTCCCGGGAGATTTCCTCCTCGAGCGAGCGGAATTATCTCAAACAACGACGATGTCTCTAGGTCTACGAGTTGGCGAGAATCATCTCAACGTTTGAGCACTCTTGTTCATCCTCTCTAGGCCTGGCCTTTACGTGAACAACTTCCAATGTGATGGAATGTAAGTGGTCTTTATGCTGTACCCTAGCGCTGTTTGTCAACACTTTTTGTTTGCCAGCAACGACAAGGCTACGACGCACACCGATACCACAGCTTCCTCGCACATGCGCGGCAGGAAGAGCATCGTCCCGTAAGTATTTCAAGCTCCGTTAACTAGTAAACGAGTACGACACTCACACGAACCTGAGGTCTGCGAACATGCTGGGTAACCCCCCTTTTCTCAAATGCCGTTGCGCCCATTCTTTAGTGGCGTGTCCCCTTAAGGCGGAGGAATCAGGCGACTGAGTATTCCTACGCGTTACATCGCTTGGTGCGTGCATGCTTCCTTTTTCCCACTTTCCTTAGCTAGCCTCAGCATCCCTCTTTCCAAAACTCAAAAGGTCGGAGCTGCCAATGCTGCCGCGGCCCAAGTACGCCTCGGAAGAATCTCGGAGCTCCAACAACGACGCCGACCATTTCCCATTGGGTGTGTCCACCGTTCCCCTCATTGTGTAGAACTTGCTCGTTCCTTCCTTCGAATTCTCCCTGAATGACCTCCATGCGGGAACGCTAAACAATGAGCACCCGCATCTGCGCACAGTACAACACGCCGGCAGTTGCGACATCTCCAATCATCGTACGTCCTTGCTCTTCTGTGGCTCCGTTCGCGCAGCTTCCAGAGTCGCAGCTATACCTCTACCCCCACCCGACCATCCAAATTTAGCCACGCCACCGTACATCCCACGGTATGTGGGCATTTATTTCTTGCTGTCGTCTGACGTTTACTCTACAATCACCAGCGTGCGCAAGGTGATGAAGATAAAAACGGTGTCCGCCCAACCAGGCGAGTGCAGACTTTCTCCCCATCGAACGTGCCGAGACGGCGCATTCCTACACTCCGGACTGGCGCGCGAGAATTTTCTGAGTGGGTCGATGGTATCCGTACCAGTCAAGGTCGTGAATTCGAAATGAACGTAGTTGACACGGCGTAGGGAAAATAAATGTGCGTGTTCACACCGATACCGAATGAGTCTCGTGTTCCTAATCTGCATGGCTTACAGTTAGTATTTAATTTGTGTAAACGGTCAACTATTCATCTTGCATTCGAAACCCTGGCCCAAAACTTGATACCTTGGTTTTCTTGATCGATCTGCGTGTCCGCTCTGTCCGTAGTACGTCACTGTACCTCGCAACATGTTCTGACAACATTGTGGACGCTATCAACTTCACATTCGAAGGAAACGCCGGCAGGGGTTCGGATCCGCTTAATTGTGCACCGGTCCGCCATCTTGCCTATTTTGGACCCAGGAGGTTTCTATTTGAATAAGTCTGGTTATATCAGCGCGTGGCTTGTATAATTTCAAACTACATGTGCAAATATACTTGGTTGCAACGGAACTTTGCGGCCATTGCAGCGGAGTGCACCTATAATCCACGCAAATAATATCCTTCCAACACCCATACCGAGGAGGTGCCTTAAGACAGGATTGAAGCAGTTGAGTAGCTATTCGTAACGAGGTTGAATTGTTGGGACGTCAATGGGAATTGAATTTAATCCGGGGATATTCGAGTGTCTGGATCATAAAGTGGGGGTCAACGGCCTTTTGATCCTGCATCGGTAAGGCTAGACTCTGTATCCACTTTGAATACCGCCCACACGTAAACCATTTCGAAAAACGGCCTGCTCTCGGCGAGAGTCAAACGGGAGGTCGGAATCCACTTGGCGTGTTCGGTTAGACTCTATATCCACCTTGCGTGTTCGGTTAGCCTCTGTATCCACCGTGCCGTAAGCCAAGGGTACATGGCCCGCCGTGTCGTGAATGTAGTACGAGCCATACGGCGACACCGCGCGAGGGTGCTGGCATGATTCCTATACTGGGAGGCTCAGAATTTCAAGGGGAATCTCCCCATATGCATTCTGGGCAAAGCGATCGACTGTGTGACTTGCACTGGCGCAATCCCGGGAAATCCCGGGGAGGACTAGAATTGACGGTGCGGGAGGACCGAGGCGCGAGTCGCCATAATTCATATACGCCCAAGGTCGCCAAACATGGGGCTATCCCCCCATATGGTTGGCGGGAGGTCACCTTCCGTATTTGGAAATCCCCTCGATGCCGACGTGCTTGCGTTTTCGGTTTAAAATATTCCAGCGCGAGCAAGGGCGTAGATACCGACGTGGTATGACGTGTCAGAGCAAGGTCTAGGGTGGTATTCTGATGCCATTGGGTCACCGCGCCTCTGGGGAATTGAATGACGGTTGGATTTGGCTTTGGCATGGAATATCAGAGGGAATGTGACCCATGTGCCGGTCAGATCCGATGTAACCGCTAACCTTTCAAGTCCCTCGACTGGAGTCGGGCACTCTGACAGCCTTTGTTATTCCCTTTGATTCGGCACTGGGTTATTTTGCGAATCTGGCTTTGCATTACCATTGTACTTGCCAATTCCAGCCAAGCGGTGCCCGTGCATCGAAATCGCGGAATCCACCGTGCCGTCCGTTAGGTTAGACTCTGTATCCACTTTGAATACCGCCCACACGTAAACCATTTCGAAAAACGGCCTGCTCTCGGCGAGAGTCAAACGGGAGGTCGGAATCCACTTGGCGTGTTCGGTTAGACTCTATATCCACCTTGCGTGTTCGGTTAGCCTCTGTATCCACCGTGCCGTAAGCCAAGGGTACATGGCCCGCCGTGTCGTGAATGTAGTACGAGCCATACGGCGACACCGCGCGAGGGTGCTGGCATGATTCCTATACTGGGAGGCTCAGAATTTCAAGGGGAATCTCCCCATATGCATTCTGGGCAAAGCGATCGACTGTGTGACTTGCACTGGCGCAATCCCGGGAAATCCCGGGGAGGACTAGAATTGACGGTGCGGGAGGACCGAGGCGCGAGTCGCCATAATTCATATACGCCCAAGGTCGCCAAACATGGGGCTATCCCCCCATATGGTTGGCGGGAGGTCACCTTCCGTATTTGGAAATCCCCTCGATGCCGACGTGCTTGCGTTTTCGGTTTAAAATATTCCAGCGCGAGCAAGGGCGTAGATACCGACGTGGTATGACGTGTCAGAGCAAGGTCTAGGGTGGTATTCTGATGCCATTGGGTCACCGCGCCTCTGGGGAATTGAATGACGGTTGGATTTGGCTTTGGCATGGAATATCAGAGGGAATGTGACCCATGTGCCGGTCAGATCCGATGTAACCGCTAACCTTTCAAGTCCCTCGACTGGAGTCGGGCACTCTGACAGCCTTTGTTATTCCCTTTGATTCGGCACTGGGTTATTTTGCGAATCTGGCTTTGCATTACCATTGTACTTGCCAATTCCAGCCAAGCGGTGCCCGTGCATCGAAATCGCGGAATCCACCGTGCCGTCCGTTAGGTTAGACTCTGTATCCACTTTGAATACCGCCCACACGTAAACCATTTCGAAAAACGGCCTGCTCTCGGCGAGAGTCAAACGGGAGGTCGGAATCCACTTGGCGTGTTCGGTTAGACTCTATATCCACCTTGCGTGTTCGGTTAGCCTCTGTATCCACCGTGCCGTAAGCCAAGGGTACATGGCCCGCCGTGTCGTGAATGTAGTACGAGCCATACGGCGACACCGCCCGAGGTGGCTGGCATGATTCCTATACTGGGAAGCTCAGAATTTCAAGGGGAATCTCCCCATATGCATTTTGGGCAAAGCGATCGACTGCCTGACTTGCTCTGGGGCAATCCCCGGGAAATCCCAGGGAGGACTAGAATTGACCATGCGGGAGGACCAAGGGACGAGTCGCCATAATTAATGTACGCCCAAGGTCGCCAAACATGGGGCTATCCCCCCATATGGTTGGCGGGAGGTCACCTTCCGTATTTGGAAATCCCCTCAATGCCCGCTTGCTCACATCTTTGGCTTGAAATATTCCTGGGGCTCCGTACGGGCGAGACGGAATAGAGGGGCCACTTCCCCGGATGGGAAATTTGCGTGCGAATCCGTTTGAACGGGTCAGCTAAGGGGCTGGGTGGGCGGTTGGACTTGTACGGGGGATATTGGGGGGAGGAGGTGAGCAGAGTATTGGCTCCGGTGCAAGGGATACCATACATAGGGAGGTGGTATCATGGCTCAGAGGAAGGTATTGGGTGGTATATTGATGACATGGGGTCACCGAAGTCATACCCTAACTCCCGCGCCTCTGCAGAGTCAAACGACACTGGGAATTGGCTCTGGCATGGACTATTTGAAGCATCAGAGGGGATGTGAGACATCGGCGACCCATATATGGTCAGATCTGATGTGTCTCATAACCTTTCAAGTCCCTCGACTGGAGTCGGGCACTCCGACAGCCTTGGTGAATTTATTTCCTGTGATACTTCCCAAGGTTCTCCATTGTACCGCCTTGGCTTGTCTTTCAAATCGGTGGCCAATACCCTTGTACGGTGAAGTCGCATGGGACCAAAAGTAATGCATTTGACATTCTGACTTGAATACATTTGACATTGGGTCCAATCTGACTTGCGATGGCCTTGCATTACCATTGCACTGCAAATTTAAGCCAAGGGAGAGGATTAACGCCCCCATTTGATAAGGGAACGTGAGACATCGGTGACCCATATATTTTGCAGTCCCTCGACTGGAATTGGGCACTCCGACAGCCTTGGCGAATCTATTTCCTGTGATACTTCCCAAGGTTCTCCATTATACCTTGTGGCTTGCTTGCGGAATTGGTGGCCAAGACCCTTGTACGGTCAAGTCGGATGGGACCAAAAGTGATGTATTTGACATTCTGACTTGAACACATTTGAGCTTGGGTCCCATCTGACTTGCAGTGGCCTTGCCCTGATACTTTTACCCCAAAGTTAAGCCGAAGGGGAATTAACACCCCCCTTTGACTAGATTGGGAATTGTTGATCGATAGCCTTGGAACATTGACTCGGCGGTGTCAGATGAATATATTTTCAAAGCCCTGCATCGAAACTGCGGAATCCACCGTGCCGTCCGTTAGGTTAGACTCTGTATCCACTTTGAATACCGCCAACACGTAAAACATTTCGAAAAACGGCCTGCTCTCGGCGAGAGTCAAACGGGAGCTCAGAATCCACTTGGCGTGTTCGGTTAGACTCTATATCCACCTTGCGTGTTCGGTTAGCCTCTGTATCCACCGTGCCGTAAGCCAAGGGTACATGGCCCGCCGTGTCGTGAATGTAGTACGAGCCATACGGCGACACCGCCCGAGGTGGCTGGCATGATTCCTATACTGGGAAGCTCAGAATTTCAAGGGGAATCTCCCCATATGCATTTTGGGCAAAGCGATCGACTGCCTGACTTGCTCTGGGGCAATCCCCGGGAAATCCCAGGGAGGACTAGAATTGACCATGCGGGAGGACCAAGGGACGAGTCGCCATAATTAATGTACGCCCAAGGTCGCCAAACATGGGGCTATCCCCCCATATGGTTGGCGGGAGGTCACCTTCCGTATTTGGAAATCCCCTCAATGCCCGCTTGCTCACATCTTTGGCTTGAAATATTCCTGGGGCTCCGTACGGGCGAGACGGAATAGAGGGGCCACTTCCCCGGATGGGAAATTTGCGTGCGAATCCGTTTGAACGGGTCAGCTAAGGGGCTGGGTGGGCGGTTGGACTTGTACGGGGGATATTGGGGGGAGGAGGTGAGCAGAGTATTGGCTCCGGTGCAAGGGATACCATACATAGGGAGGTGGTATCATGGCTCAGAGGAAGGTATTGGGTGGTATATTGATGACATGGGGTCACCGAAGTCATACCCTAACTCCCGCGCCTCTGCAGAGTCAAACGACACTGGGAATTGGCTCTGGCATGGACTATTTGAAGCATCAGAGGGGATGTGAGACATCGGCGACCCATATATGGTCAGATCTGATGTGTCTCATAACCTTTCAAGTCCCTCGACTGGAGTCGGGCACTCCGACAGCCTTGGTGAATTTATTTCCTGTGATACTTCCCAAGGTTCTCCATTGTACCGCCTTGGCTTGTCTTTCAAATCGGTGGCCAATACCCTTGTACGGTGAAGTCGCATGGGACCAAAAGTAATGCATTTGACATTCTGACTTGAATACATTTGACATTGGGTCCAATCTGACTTGCGATGGCCTTGCATTACCATTGCACTGCAAATTTAAGCCAAGGGAGAGGATTAACGCCCCCATTTGATAAGGGAACGTGAGACATCGGTGACCCATATATTTTGCAGTCCCTCGACTGGAATTGGGCACTCCGACAGCCTTGGCGAATCTATTTCCTGTGATACTTCCCAAGGTTCTCCATTATACCTTGTGGCTTGCTTGCGGAATTGGTGGCCAAGACCCTTGTACGGTCAAGTCGGATGGGACCAAAAGTGATGTATTTGACATTCTGACTTGAACACATTTGAGCTTGGGTCCCATCTGACTTGCAGTGGCCTTGCCCTGATACTTTTACCCCAAAGTTAAGCCGAAGGGGAATTAACACCCCCCTTTGACTAGATTGGGAATTGTTGATCGATAGCCTTGGAACATTGACTCGGCGGTGTCAGATGAATATATTTTCAAAGCCCTGCATCGAAACTGCGGAATCCACCGTGCCGTCCGTTAGGTTAGACTCTGTATCCACTTTGAATACCGCCAACACGTAAAACATTTCGAAAAACGGCCTGCTCTCGGCGAGAGTCAAACGGGAGCTCAGAATCCACTTGGCGTGTTCGGTTAGACTCTATATCCACCTTGCGTGTTCGGTTAGCCTCTGTATCCACCGTGCCGTAAGCCAAGGGTACATGGCCCGCCGTGTCGTGAATGTAGTACGAGCCATACGGCGACACCGCCCGAGGTGGCTGGCATGATTCCTATACTGGGAAGCTCAGAATTTCAAGGGGAATCTCCCCATATGCATTTTGGGCAAAGCGATCGACTGCCTGACTTGCTCTGGGGCAATCCCCGGGAAATCCCAGGGAGGACTAGAATTGACCATGCGGGAGGACCAAGGGACGAGTCGCCATAATTAATGTACGCCCAAGGTCGCCAAACATGGGGCTATCCCCCCATATGGTTGGCGGGAGGTCACCTTCCGTATTTGGAAATCCCCTCAATGCCCGCTTGCTCACATCTTTGGCTTGAAATATTCCTGGGGCTCCGTACGGGCGAGACGGAATAGAGGGGCCACTTCCCCGGATGGGAAATTTGCGTGCGAATCCGTTTGAACGGGTCAGCTAAGGGGCTGGGTGGGCGGTTGGACTTGTACGGGGGATATTGGGGGGAGGAGGTGAGCAGAGTATTGGCTCCGGTGCAAGGGATACCATACATAGGGAGGTGGTATAATGGCTCAGAGGAAGGTATTGGGTGGTATATTGATGACATGGGGTCACCGAAGTCATACCCTAACTCCCGCGCCTCTGCAGAGTCAAACGACACTGGGAATTGGCTCTGGCATGGACTATTTGAAGCATCAGAGGGGATGTGAGACATCGGCGACCCATATATGGTCAGATCTGATGTGTCTCATAACCTTTCAAGTCCCTCGACTGGAGTCGGGCACTCCGACAGCCTTGGTGAATTTATTTCCTGTGATACTTCCCAAGGTTCTCCATTGTACCGCCTTGGCTTGTCTTTCAAATCGGTGGCCAATACCCTTGTACGGTGAAGTCGCATGGGACCAAAAGTAATGCATTTGACATTCTGACTTGAATACATTTGACATTGGGTCCAATCTGACTTGCGATGGCCTTGCATTACCATTGCACTGCAAATTTAAGCCAAGGGAGAGGATTAACGCCCCCATTTGATAAGGGAACGTGAGACATCGGTGACCCATATATTTTGCAGTCCCTCGACTGGAATTGGGCACTCCGACAGCCTTGGCGAATCTATTTCCTGTGATACTTCCCAAGGTTCTCCATTATACCTTGTGGCTTGCTTGCGGAATTGGTGGCCAAGACCCTTGTACGGTCAAGTCGGATGGGACCAAAAGTGATGTATTTGACATTCTGACTTGAACACATTTGAGCTTGGGTCCCATCTGACTTGCAGTGGCCTTGCCCTGATACTTTTACCCCAAAGTTAAGCCGAAGGGGAATTAACACCCCCCTTTGACTAGATTGGGAATTGTTGATCGATAGCCTTGGAACATTGACTCGGCGGTGTCAGATGAATATATTTTCAAAGCCCTGCATCGAAACTGCGGAATCCACCGTGCCGTCCGTTAGGTTAGACTCTGTATCCACTTTGAATACCGCCAACACGTAAAACATTTCGAAAAACGGCCTGCTCTCGGCGAGAGTCAAACGGGAGCTCAGAATCCACTTGGCGTGTTCGGTTAGACTCTATATCCACCTTGCGTGTTCGGTTAGCCTCTGTATCCACCGTGCCGTAAGCCAAGGGTACATGGCCCGCCGTGTCGTGAATGTAGTACGAGCCATACGGCGACACCGCCCGAGGTGGCTGGCATGATTCCTATACTGGGAAGCTCAGAATTTCAAGGGGAATCTCCCCATATGCATTTTGGGCAAAGCGATCGACTGCCTGACTTGCTCTGGGGCAATCCCCGGGAAATCCCAGGGAGGACTAGAATTGACCATGCGGGAGGACCAAGGGACGAGTCGCCATAATTAATGTACGCCCAAGGTCGCCAAACATGGGGCTATCCCCCCATATGGTTGGCGGGAGGTCACCTTCCGTATTTGGAAATCCCCTCAATGCCCGCTTGCTCACATCTTTGGCTTGAAATATTCCTGGGGCTCCGTACGGGCGAGACGGAATAGAGGGGCCACTTCCCCGGATGGGAAATTTGCGTGCGAATCCGTTTGAACGGGTCAGCTAAGGGGCTGGGTGGGCGGTTGGACTTGTACGGGGGATATTGGGGGGAGGAGGTGAGCAGAGTATTGGCTCCGGTGCAAGGGATACCATACATAGGGAGGTGGTATCATGGCTCAGAGGAAGGTATTGGGTGGTATATTGATGACATGGGGTCACCGAAGTCATACCCTAACTCCCGCGCCTCTGCAGAGTCAAACGACACTGGGAATTGGCTCTGGCATGGACTATTTGAAGCATCAGAGGGGATGTGAGACATCGGCGACCCATATATGGTCAGATCTGATGTGTCTCATAACCTTTCAAGTCCCTCGACTGGAGTCGGGCACTCCGACAGCCTTGGTGAATTTATTTCCTGTGATACTTCCCAAGGTTCTCCATTGTACCGCCTTGGCTTGTCTTTCAAATCGGTGGCCAATACCCTTGTACGGTGAAGTCGCATGGGACCAAAAGTAATGCATTTGACATTCTGACTTGAATACATTTGACATTGGGTCCAATCTGACTTGCGATGGCCTTGCATTACCATTGCACTGCAAATTTAAGCCAAGGGAGAGGATTAACGCCCCCATTTGATAAGGGAACGTGAGACATCGGTGACCCATATATTTTGCAGTCCCTCGACTGGAATTGGGCACTCCGACAGCCTTGGCGAATCTATTTCCTGTGATACTTCCCAAGGTTCTCCATTATACCTTGTGGCTTGCTTGCGGAATTGGTGGCCAAGACCCTTGTACGGTCAAGTCGGATGGGACCAAAAGTGATGTATTTGACATTCTGACTTGAACACATTTGAGCTTGGGTCCCATCTGACTTGCAGTGGCCTTGCCCTGATACTTTTACCCCAAAGTTAAGCCGAAGGGGAATTAACACCCCCCTTTGACTAGATTGGGAATTGTTGATCGATAGCCTTGGAACATTGACTCGGCGGTGTCAGATGAATATATTTTCAAAGCCCTGCATCGAAACTGCGGAATCCACCGTGCCGTCCGTTAGGTTAGACTCTGTATCCACTTTGAATACCGCCAACACGTAAAACATTTCGAAAAACGGCCTGCTCTCGGCGAGAGTCAAACGGGAGCTCAGAATCCACTTGGCGTGTTCGGTTAGACTCTATATCCACCTTGCGTGTTCGGTTAGCCTCTGTATCCACCGTGCCGTAAGCCAAGGGTACATGGCCCGCCGTGTCGTGAATGTAGTACGAGCCATACGGCGACACCGCCCGAGGTGGCTGGCATGATTCCTATACTGGGAAGCTCAGAATTTCAAGGGGAATCTCCCCATATGCATTTTGGGCAAAGCGATCGACTGCCTGACTTGCTCTGGGGCAATCCCCGGGAAATCCCAGGGAGGACTAGAATTGACCATGCGGGAGGACCAAGGGACGAGTCGCCATAATTAATGTACGCCCAAGGTCGCCAAACATGGGGCTATCCCCCCATATGGTTGGCGGGAGGTCACCTTCCGTATTTGGAAATCCCCTCAATGCCCGCTTGCTCACATCTTTGGCTTGAAATATTCCTGGGGCTCCGTACGGGCGAGACGGAATAGAGGGGCCACTTCCCCGGATGGGAAATTTGCGTGCGAATCCGTTTGAACGGGTCAGCTAAGGGGCTGGGTGGGCGGTTGGACTTGTACGGGGGATATTGGGGGGAGGAGGTGAGCAGAGTATTGGCTCCGGTGCAAGGGATACCATACATAGGGAGGTGGTATAATGGCTCAGAGGAAGGTATTGGGTGGTATATTGATGACATGGGGTCACCGAAGTCATACCCTAACTCCCGCGCCTCTGCAGAGTCAAACGACACTGGGAATTGGCTCTGGCATGGACTATTTGAAGCATCAGAGGGGATGTGAGACATCGGCGACCCATATATGGTCAGATCTGATGTGTCTCATAACCTTTCAAGTCCCTCGACTGGAGTCGGGCACTCCGACAGCCTTGGTGAATTTATTTCCTGTGATACTTCCCAAGGTTCTCCATTGTACCGCCTTGGCTTGTCTTTCAAATCGGTGGCCAATACCCTTGTACGGTGAAGTCGCATGGGACCAAAAGTAATGCATTTGACATTCTGACTTGAATACATTTGACATTGGGTCCAATCTGACTTGCGATGGCCTTGCATTACCATTGCACTGCAAATTTAAGCCAAGGGAGAGGATTAACGCCCCCATTTGATAAGGGAACGTGAGACATCGGTGACCCATATATTTTGCAGTCCCTCGACTGGAATTGGGCACTCCGACAGCCTTGGCGAATCTATTTCCTGTGATACTTCCCAAGGTTCTCCATTATACCTTGTGGCTTGCTTGCGGAATTGGTGGCCAAGACCCTTGTACGGTCAAGTCGGATGGGACCAAAAGTGATGTATTTGACATTCTGACTTGAACACATTTGAGCTTGGGTCCCATCTGACTTGCAGTGGCCTTGCCCTGATACTTTTACCCCAAAGTTAAGCCGAAGGGGAATTAACACCCCCCTTTGACTAGATTGGGAATTGTTGATCGATAGCCTTGGAACATTGACTCGGCGGTGTCAGATGAATATATTTTCAAAGCCCTGCATCGAAACTGCGGAATCCACCGTGCCGTCCGTTAGGTTAGACTCTGTATCCACTTTGAATACCGCCAACACGTAAAACATTTCGAAAAACGGCCTGCTCTCGGCGAGAGTCAAACGGGAGCTCAGAATCCACTTGGCGTGTTCGGTTAGACTCTATATCCACCTTGCGTGTTCGGTTAGCCTCTGTATCCACCGTGCCGTAAGCCAAGGGTACATGGCCCGCCGTGTCGTGAATGTAGTACGAGCCATACGGCGACACCGCCCGAGGTGGCTGGCATGATTCCTATACTGGGAAGCTCAGAATTTCAAGGGGAATCTCCCCATATGCATTTTGGGCAAAGCGATCGACTGCCTGACTTGCTCTGGGGCAATCCCCGGGAAATCCCAGGGAGGACTAGAATTGACCATGCGGGAGGACCAAGGGACGAGTCGCCATAATTAATGTACGCCCAAGGTCGCCAAACATGGGGCTATCCCCCCATATGGTTGGCGGGAGGTCACCTTCCGTATTTGGAAATCCCCTCAATGCCCGCTTGCTCACATCTTTGGCTTGAAATATTCCTGGGGCTCCGTACGGGCGAGACGGAATAGAGGGGCCACTTCCCCGGATGGGAAATTTGCGTGCGAATCCGTTTGAACGGGTCAGCTAAGGGGCTGGGTGGGCGGTTGGACTTGTACGGGGGATATTGGGGGGAGGAGGTGAGCAGAGTATTGGCTCCGGTGCAAGGGATACCATACATAGGGAGGTGGTATCATGGCTCAGAGGAAGGTATTGGGTGGTATATTGATGACATGGGGTCACCGAAGTCATACCCTAACTCCCGCGCCTCTGCAGAGTCAAACGACACTGGGAATTGGCTCTGGCATGGACTATTTGAAGCATCAGAGGGGATGTGAGACATCGGCGACCCATATATGGTCAGATCTGATGTGTCTCATAACCTTTCAAGTCCCTCGACTGGAGTCGGGCACTCCGACAGCCTTGGTGAATTTATTTCCTGTGATACTTCCCAAGGTTCTCCATTGTACCGCCTTGGCTTGTCTTTCAAATCGGTGGCCAATACCCTTGTACGGTGAAGTCGCATGGGACCAAAAGTAATGCATTTGACATTCTGACTTGAATACATTTGACATTGGGTCCAATCTGACTTGCGATGGCCTTGCATTACCATTGCACTGCAAATTTAAGCCAAGGGAGAGGATTAACGCCCCCATTTGATAAGGGAACGTGAGACATCGGTGACCCATATATTTTGCAGTCCCTCGACTGGAATTGGGCACTCCGGACAGCCTTGGCGAATCTATTTCTGTGATACTTCCCAAGGTTCTCCATGTACCGCCTAGGTTAGGTTAGGTTAGGTTAGGTTAGGTTAGGTTAGGTTAGGTTAGGTTAGGTTAGGTTAGGTTAGGTTAGGTTAGGTTAGGTTTAGGTTAGGTTAGGTTAGGTTAGGTTTAGGTTAGGTTAGGTTA